>VZQC01014696.1:1500001-1595431 GCA_009823505.1 Rhizomys pruinosus
TATATATACATATATTAAGCAGATACTTGTGTTGTTCCCTTTTGAATGTGCAACTGAGATAAGTGTTAAGTGTTGTCATATTTAGCTTATTAGATACTGAAGGACTAAGTGTTCCTCAAGGACATTACCACCTACTCTAAGATATAATGCTTTGCTATTGCACATGAGACACTTATAACATGTTAGTTGGAATTACGACCTTGCCATTGTTTGCAATTGACATTTAAGCATAACATAAGGAGAGGCTCTATGTTGGGTGTCAAGTTGACAAGGGGTGGACTTGTGATAGTTAATCCTGGGTGTCAACTTGACTGGACTAAGGAAGAAATAAGAGAAAAAGAATCTTTGGGTTGGACTACCTCAACCCATATGGCCCACCCCAAATGTGGGCATTACCTTCTACTGGCAGGCAGTATTAAAGGCCATGGCAGAGGGAGCTGGTCCCCTTTTATCCTGTGGCTTGCCTCTCTCTCACTGGTGAGTTTTTCTTGCTGCTGTGATCAGCCCTTCAGATCCCAGCATGTACTGAGACTGGCAGATCTCCTGGAATCCATCGGGCCTTCAGCACCAGATTGGGACTACTGAGACATCCAGCCTTGCAGACTGAGCAGTTCCCTGGATTCTCAACCTCTCCAGTGCAGCTCGGCTTCTGTTGGACTCCTTGAACTCTGTCACTTTTGCAAATCAGTAAATTGTATATAGATACATATTCGTCCTGTTGCTTCCGTTTCTTTAGAGAATGCTGACTAATACACTGCCTAACCTTATTTATCTAAAGTAGTAATACAATTCCGAGTTGTGTGTATGTGTGCTGTTGAGGTTAGAACCAGGGCCAACATCTGCTAATACCTACCATTCAAACATTCCTTCTATAGCCCACCAATAAATGCAGATGAGCTGCTATAACCTGAGGCAATTGCTCAGGCCTTCTTAGATGTGCCAGGGTCTAAAGGAACTAATATTTGGTCTTTTGCCACATAAGGAGCGGTCTTTAGTGGCTCAGGTGTGCTCTTTCACTTTGCATCAAGGAAGGCATCTAGGAGTGGACTAGCTAGTATGTGGTATATATACCTGTTTAAAGTGTTCTTCAACGAGTCTAGACTATGTTCTGAGGTGGCAATATGTGAAAGGTGCCACTTGTCAACACATAGTATTAACTGAATTTGAGATGTTTGATAGTAAAAAATGGAAGATGATCTTTTTATTCTGGCTTTTAAGTGTTGACAGTGTGTAATTTCTGTTAGGGTTATGTAATCTTTCCATAGGGTATCCTGAAAATTACCCAAAAACTTAGGGTCTTCAAACAACAGAGATTATTTCATGGTACTGGAAGTTGAAAGTTTTACACCTAGGTGTTAGCAGGTTCCTTTCCTCTGGACACCTGGTGGTGGCTGGCTCTCCTTGGAGATTCTTGGTGCAGAGCTACAGCACTGTCAACTCCACTTCCCTCCTTACAGGGCTTTCTTTTCTCTAGGGCATCTTTCTGTGCCTGCACACACTTCTTAGAAAGACACAAGTCACTGGAGTTGGGACTTAACCTAACCCATTATTACCTCATCTTAACTAACTACAACTTCAGAAATTCTCCTTCCAAATAAGATCATATATCCTGAGGGTTGAAGAACCATAAATTTGGGGCAAATACTATTAATTCAGGACAAAACATTTGTAACTTTCCTATTGTCTAGTCATATCTTTTGGCCATTTTCTTTGTTAGCATTGACCTCATTTGTTTAAAGTTTGGGAGTTAAATGCTCATAAATGACATTAGATTTTTACACTCCTAGTTAGTAATAGTTTTCCAAGTGTGTGATTTCTCTTTGATTTCCTTGTGACTGTAAATCAGGCTCCCAGGGGCCAATATTTCACATTTATGTGTCTGGCCTCTTTGGAATTAATATTGGCATATGTTTTGAGGAGAGGATCCAGTTTTCCATGCCTATACAATTATCTATAGTTCCTATTTGAAACTCCAGCATAAGATCTGGTACTCTGAATCTAACAGAAGAGAATGTAGGGAATACACTGAAATTTATAGGCACAGGAAAAGACTTTTTAAACAGCATAATCATTAAATCTCACTGTTGATAAATGGGATGACATGAAGTTAAAAAGCTTCGGTACAGAAAAAGACACCATCATTTGAACGAAGAATCAACCTACATAATGGAAAAAATCTTTACCATCTATACCTCTGACAGAGGTTTTGGATATAGAATATTAAGAACTAGGAATGTTAAACATCAAAAAACCAAACAACCCACTTAAAAATTGGGGCATAGAGTTCTCTAATGATCAAATTCAAATGCCTGAAAAATACTTTAAAATGTTCAATATCTTTACTCATCAGGGAAATGCAAATTAAAATCACTTTGAGGATATCTTATCCAGTCAGAATGGCTAAGATCTAAAGGCAAACAACAGCAAATGCTGGTGAGTATGTAGAGAAAGGCAGACATTTATCCACTGCTAGTGGTAGTGCAAATGAATGCAGCCACTATGGAAATCAGTGTGGAGATTCCTCAAAAAGGTCAAAATTGATCTACCATATGATCCTGCCATACCATTCCTGGACATATATCTCAAAGACTTTATGTCCTACTACAGAGATACTTGTTTATCTCTGTAAAATGCTCAAAATACGATCGAAATATATTCGTTGCTGCTCTTTTCACAAAAGCCAGGAAATGGAAACAACTTAGATGTTCATCAACTTATTTGCTAATTAAGGTGTGATACATATACACAATGAAATATTATTCAGCTTTAAAAAATGGAATTATGGGGCCGGGCGTGGTGGCGCATGCCTTTAATCCTAGCACTTGGGAGGCAGAGGCAGGCGGATCTTTGTGAGTTCAAGGCCAGCCTGGTCTACAGAGTGAGTTCCAGGACAGCTGGGACTACAGGGAGACCCTGTCTCAAAAAGACCAAAAAAAAAAATGGAATTATGAAATTTGCAGGTAAATGGATGGAACTGGAAACAATCATCCTGAGTGAGGTAACCCAGAACGAGAAAGACAAGGCCACATGTTTTCTCCCACAGCTGGATGATAGTCTCGAAATCTTGGCTATGCATGCTTCAGTTTGAAAATACAGACTGTTGCGGCACACACACTCAGTGGCCAGGTGGGTGTCTGGCGTTCAACCTTGTTCTGCTCACCCAGGGCATCTGTGCCCACCACCAGAACCATAGAGAAGAACTGTGTGCATATAGAGGGACAGACAGCAGCAGTGGGGTCTGTTGCACAGGCCAAAGGAAAGGAGTAATCTCCCCATGTCCCCACCCCATCAATGTAATAAAAACCATATACAAAAAACCCACAGCCAACATCATCCTAAATGGAGAAAAAATGGAAGCATTCCCCTTAAAGCCAGGAACATGGCAAGGCTGTCCACTATCACCACTCCTCTTCAATATAGTGCTTGAAATGCTAGCTAGGGCAATAAGGCAAGAAAGTGAAATTAAAGGAGTACTAATTGGAAAAGAGGAACTAAAACTATCCCTTTTGCAGATGATATGATAGTTTACCTAAGGGATGCTAAAAACTCCAGTAGAAAACTCCTAGAAATGATTAAAAGTTTCAGCAAAGTGGCAGGATACAAAATAAATCTAGAAAAATCAGTAGCCCTTCTTTACACCAACAATAAGCAATTGGAGACGGAATAAAAGAGACCTTCCTGATCACAATAACCTCAAAAAAAATACCTGGGAATAAACCTAACAAAAGACAGCAAAGACCTCTATAACAAAAATTTTAAAACCCTGAAAAAGGAGATTGAAAATGACACCAAAAGATGGAAAGACCTCCCATGCTCATGGATTGGAAAAATTAATATAGTAAAAATTTCCATTCTACCCACCCAAATTAATATACAGATTCAATGCAATCCCAATCAAAATCCCCATGAGCTTTTTCACAGACTTGGCAAAAAATCCTTAAATTTGTATGGAAAAACAAAAAACCTTGAATAGCTAAAGCAACCCTGAGTGAAAAGTGCAATACAGGGGGGATTACCTTACCAGACTTCAAGCTATATGACAGGGCTATAGTCATAAAGACAGCCTGGTACTGGCAGAAAAACAGACCCACTGACCAATGGAACAAAATTAAAGATCCAAACTTGAGCTCATATAACTTCAGCCACCTCATATTTGACAAAGGGGACAAAAAAGCTCAATGGAGGAAAGATAGCATCTTCAGCAAATGTTGTCAAAACTGGATCACCATTTATAGAAGAACAGTAGCTGCACAGGAAATAAGGACAACAGCTGACAAGTGGGACCTCATCAAACTCAAGAGCTTTTATACAGCTAAAGAAACACTCAAGGAAATGAAGAGAAAACCCACAGAGTGAGAGGAAAGCTTCACCACTGATACATCTGACAGAGCATTAACATCCAGAATATATAAACTACTTAAAAAACAAAGAAGAAAACAAATGATCTACTCAAAAGATGGAGTAAAGAGCTGAACAGAGACTTCACCAGTAAGGAAGTAAAGATGGCTGAGAAACATCTTAAAAAGTGTTCAACATCATTAGTAATTAAGGAAATGCAAATTAAATCACACTAAGGTATCATCTCACTCCAAATAAGACTGGCCAAGATCAAGAAAACGAAAGACACCAAATGCTGGAGAGATTGTGGGGAAAGGAGAACACTCATCCATTGCTGGTGGGAATGTAAACTCATACAGCCACTGTGGAAAGCAGTGTGGAGAACCGTTGAAAGACTCAAAATGAGCCTACCACCTGACCCAGCCATACTGCTTCTGAGTATGAAGACTCATCCTACTGCAGAGATACATGCACAGCCATGCTTATTGCAGCTCTCTTCACAATAGCAAAGAGCTAGAACCAACCCAAGTGCCCCTGAACTGACAAATGGATAGAGAAAATGTGGTACATCTTCACAATGGAGTTCTGTGCAGTGGTAAAGAAAGATGACATCATGAATTTTGCAGGTAAATGGATGGAACTCAAAACCATTAAGCTAAGTGAAGTAACACAGTCCCAGAAAAAAAAAAGGCGAATGGTTTCCCTCATTTGTGGATGCTAACACCAAATCCCCAGTTGCCTGGCAAACTGAGCAACTTAATTATTATATTTCATTGTATCTGAAAGCAATTGTGCTATTATAATGTGAATCTCTTAATGGGCTCTAGAATTGACCTACCACTTGTATTCACACATTGTAATTAACATATATGGGTGGAAGATATGTATTCATATCGTAAAAAAAAGAATATAAAGTTATAATTCTCTCTACCTGCATGCAATTTTACTGTTAAAATGTGAATCCCTAAATGTGTTTTGGAATTAACCCATAATTTACTTTCAGATTTTGTAATTTTGATTTATATATGTGTGTGTGTGTGTGTGTGTGTGTGTGTGTGTGTGTGTGTGTGTGTATTTTGGAATAATATAAAGTTAGAGGGAACAAAAAAAGAGAGATAAAACCTATTAAAGAACTGACCAAAACAGTAAACTCCTTCATTGAAAAGGTTATAAAAGACTGAGAAAAAGATGCAAGACAGGACTTAACATGTACGACAGAATCCATGAGCACTGGCGGGGGGTCAGGGGGCATGAGGGGTGGGCATGGATGGGGGAATGAGTCTAAATTTGATTAAGAAATGTATGAAATGCTCTCAACAAAAGTTAACTTAAAAAAAAAGAAAATACAGAGTGGTCAGGAACCCAATAAGCAGCCCTGGGGGCAGGTGCTCCTAGGAGGGAAGGTAGAATGCAGTGATGTGAAGGATGAAAGGGAAATACTAGCGTAGGAAGGAGTTGGGAATGGGAGGGCAAGAGAGAGGAGAGCAAACATAGCAAAGGCTTAGGAAACATCCCTACAGAAACCTGTTACTACAGGAGCTTCTTGAAGTATATATATATACACATTATAAAAAGAGATTCAAGGAATTACCCTGTAACAGGTGGAAATTGCTCATACTAGTCACCATTGGCTAGCAAAGCAAAATCTAATGTTAAAAATGGATGCCCTCTCTAGAAGCTGTTGACCAGGCTCCTATAGTGTCTCCAACAATACTAGCCATCGCCCCTGCTCTTGGTTACCCACGAACTTCATAGTGAGACTCTATTGCTTAAGACACTACACACATGAGCCATAGAACAAACAAGGAGAAAGCAGCTGGTGCTGACCTCAAAGCTTCATCTCTACTGACAAGCTTTCACAGTGCTAGAAGGTGCAATTTATGCTACCTGAAGGGAAAAATCAATATTAGCCTTGCTCAGCTGTGAATCCTGTGAGCTATAACAACTGGCCTGGCAAGATATGCCCACTGATACAATAGTAGCATATATATTATGAAGGAAACAACTACTTTCTAATTGTATTTAAGGTCCACTTCTTAGGATGGAGCCCATATCTGACATTGGTATCAGGCTTGGGAAACTGCAGGTAGACAGCTCACAGGCCATAGGGGAGAGCCTAATACTACTATTCTGCTAAATAGATTAAACCGACTCCTAGGACATCTTTGTTATATCCATAGATAATATACCTCAACTCTCAGCAAAGAATCTTCGTTATGCAGCAGAGAGGAATTAACACAGAGACCTATAACTTGGTCATTGTGCAGAGAGTAAGAATGTTTATCTCTGAATTGGGATAAACTTCTGCCCCTCAAGGCTCATGGATTGTTGCAGAAAATGGTTCAGAAATATTGAAGAGCCAGAGGTGGTGGGTGACCCCAATGAAACAGTTTTCCAGACATCTGATCAGTTACTCATATGAACTCACAGCAATGCTCACAGCCCAAGCGAGGCAGAATCCAAGCATAGAAGTGAGGAGGTGAGTAAGAAGTCCTACCTAGAAACTATTGCAACTGATGGATGCTGTGAGGGGGAGAATCAGTTTCATTTAAGGATGAAACTTGGTAGATTGACTGGGCTCTAGTGGATGAACCCACACAAAGTGGCATTTGGGGACACAAATTTGACACTATAGTCCTTAATGCACACACACACACACACAGAGGCACACACACACACACACACACATATGGGCGTTCATATAGGAGAGAGGACTAAATATCAAAATATGTTGTATGAAGTTCACAGAAATTCAATTAAAAATGAGTCAAAAACAACTTGAGATAGTGTTACCTTTAAAAAGTAACTTAGGAGTGACCTTCTGATGATTTTGAATCTTTCAGATAAGAACATTTATGTCAACCAGGTGTGGTGGTATAGTCCTTTTATTCCAGCACTCAGGCAGAGGCAGGTGGATCTCTGATCTCTGTGTGTTCAAGGCCAGCCTGGTCTACATAGTCAGTTCCAGGCCAGCTACAAGGAAACCCTGTCTCAAAAGAAGAAGAAGAAGAAGAAGGAGGAGGAGGATGAGGAGGAGGAGGAGGAGGAGGAGGAGGAGGAAGATTTATGTCTTTCCATTTTTTCAGATATATTCTTTTGCTAAAATTGTTTCATTGTCTTTTTCTATAGATTTTGCATATTTCATCCAAGGCATCAGCTTAGATTTTTTATTTTACCTTTTCCTAGTATAAATGGAGTCATCTGCATTGTCTGCAAACTGGGGGTTTTGATGTCTTTGGGTGTAATTTTAATTTTATTTTTGAAATTTTAGAAATTATTTTTTGTGGTATGAATTTTTATTATGTGTCATTTGGGGTATGAAGTTTTACTATGTATCTTTTATGTATGCAGTCATTTCACCTGTAAACAAAAGCAATCTTAATTCTTTCCTTTTAATTTTCACTCAAATTATTCTTTGATTATATTGGCTCAGTTATCAATGCATTAAAATATAAGACAGAAAATGGCAACATTGTTAATGTTTCTCCATTAGGCAAGATGCTGACTTTGGGATAAGAAATAACTATTTATCATACTAAAGAAATGACATGCTAATTTTGAAATTGATATTATGTCAAATGCCTTTCTGTCATATGTGAACATGATGTTGATGTTATATGCTTTCTATCGGTGTGATGAATTTTATTAATTGATTTCTTGTTGTAATATTAGATTATTTGCTAACATTTTAATTAAGCTTTTACATATATGTTTAATAATGCAATTGTTTTTTAGCAGGGTACATATATTAGTGTTAAACTCAGTTAATGAGAAAAATTGGGAAATGTTACTGAGGAGAGCCACAGCATGTGTAAATAACATTAAAATCCTTTAGTCTTGATGATAGCCATTTTGACAGGGGCAAGGTAGTAGTAGTTCAATATAGTCTTAGTTTGCATTTTCTTGGTGACTGTGGATGTTGAACTCTTTTTAAAAATACTTATTGGCCATTTGCATTCTTTTTTTTGGAAACTGTCTATTAAATTTATCAGGCCATTTGTTGTTGGGTAATTCTATTTCCTTGATACTTAATGTATGCAATTCTTTGTAAATTCTGGATATCAGTCCCTTGTCCGATGTATTGCCAGTAAAGATCTTCTCCCCTTCTTTGGGATGTCTGTGTGGTATGCTGATAGTTTCTTTTGCTGTGCAGAAACCGTTTAACTTCAGGTAGTCCTGTTTGTTAATACCTGGGGGTAGATGCTGTGCTATTGTTGTGTTCTGAAAGTTCTTGCCTATCCCAATGTCCTGAAGAGTATTCCATATGTTTTCATATAGGAGTTTTAAGGTTTTAGGTTAAGATATTTGATCCATTTCAAATAGATTTTTTTGTGTGAGGTGAAAGTTGTGGCTTTTATTTCTCTGTAGGTGGATATCTAGCTTATCAACACCATTTATTGAAAAGGTTCTTTTTTTCCCAGTGTCCATCATCCCAGAAATGGATAATAAAACATTAATACATATATAAAATAGAACATTATTCAGCTTTAAAGAAAAATGAAATAATAAAATTTTCAGGAAAATAGATGAAACGAGAACATATAATATTGAGTGAGGTCATTAAAACTCAGGAAAAAAAAAAACCCTGGATGTTCTTCTTATGTGGATCCTAACCTATAATGTATACATGTGTATATGTAAATAAATGCCTGTGTGGGCTTACTCTACCATTAAAAAGGCATACTAATTAGTGTATATATATGTATATATATTACACATTGTCTATGTCCTTTGAATCTTACCTCAGGATATACTACAGTTTTAATGGAAAATAAGACCTTAAATAGGCAGTATCTACTTGAGAGATTGTAACCTTATAGGGAAATCTGAATTTTGGTTATGAGGTTTCCTTTTTTTTTAAGAGCTTTTTAAATTTTTTTATTTTATGTGTATGATGCCTGCATTATGCAGTGCCCACAGAATCCAGAAGAGGGCATCAGGTCCCCTAGAACTGAAGGTACAGATTGTTGTTAGTTGCCATGTGGGTGCTGGGATTTGAACCCAGGTCCTCTGCAAGAACTGCCAGTGTTAACTGCTAAGCCATCTCTCTAGCCCCTAATTATGGCTTTTCATTCCTTGAAAAATTCTGTAGGTTTTTAAATAAATACTAATAGAATGTAATTACATTTTTTTTTAAAAATTGTTGTCTTTAAGGTTTTGGGGACTCTTGTTGGTACGGTTCTATTCTGTAATTTGGAGGTGAGGTAGAAAGGCTCAGTGACAACTCATTTTATTCCTTTTTTTGAAAATTTGCTTAAAGAAGTGTTTTTCTTGTCTTTGCTGTTCTCTACCTTCAAGAAGATGGTTTAGTTACAGATCTTTTTGAGACAGGGTGCCCCTGTAACCCCAGCCGTAGAACTCGATTTGTAGACCAGGCAGGCTGGCCTTAAACTCACAGAGATCCACCTGCCTCTGACTCCCAAGTGCTGGGATTAAAGGCGTGTGCCACCACGCCCAGCCTTGTCCTTTTGCTTGTGTGTGGTATATGTACATGTTTGTGTGAGTATGTGCACATTCATGTATGGGTGCATGAAGGCCAGAGGTCTTCCTCAATTGCTCTCCACCTTATTTCTATTACACAGGGTCTCTTATTGAACCTGGAACTCATTAATTTGCTTAGACTATCTGGCCAATGAGCTCCAGGGACCCACTTTTCTCCACCTGCCTTCCCCCACACTCTCATCACCATCCCACAGTAGGGTCACAGATGTTCCTGATGGCCTTCAACTTGCAACCCTCCTGTCTCAGTCTCCCAAGTGCTGGGATCAGTGGTTTGCACCACCTCACTGGGCCAAATTTGATTTTACTTTTGCAGCTTTTCCTTGGGATTTTAAAAACTATGCATTCGTGTTTTCTCAAGAATTCTCTGGATTCTCAGGCATTTTCTTTTCTAATATTATCATGGGTTTGCTTTCATCTGGGACCAGACATGTGGGTAATATAAATTCGAATCCTAGATTTGTGTGACAATAGTTTTGTGGTCTTCAATTCTCCGTGGCGACTATGGTTACAACTGTTGCTCCCCCACCCCTAGAATTCTACAGAGAAGAGGATTTATTTATTTATTTTTTTAGTTCCCTGCTGGAAGGCAAGTTTTTCTCAGTTAGTGTGTTTATGTAAGATGCAGGCTGTTTGGCTGAGTGTGGTTTATGTAGGGGTTTCTGGTCAGCAACTCTCTTGGTCAGGCCTGAGTAATGATTTACTATCTCCACATTCACAGCCATCGATTCTTGCTGATCTAGGATCCTGGTATTGGAATGCATTTTATGTCCTCTTTCCATGTAACCATCGTACTTCAGCTTGGGATTCATTTGTTCATTTCATTGATTCTTTGGTTTTTCTTGGTCTTTGGTGATTGTTTTTCTTTTTCTATCTTGTGAGTTAAACAATCATGTAATATTTTTTGTTGTTTATGCAGCTTCCTTTTGTTTTCAAGTTAGAGAATGTTTTGGAACACAGTCATGTTGCTGATGTGATAAGGCTGATTTTTCTTGTCTGTGTATGTTTGTGCATGTTCGTGTGTGAGTGCAAGCACATATGAGCCACAGCATGTGTGTGGAGGACAGAAGACAGCTTTGCTTGTTGGTCCTCATCTTCTACCTTGTTTGAGGTAGATTCTGTTGTGCACACCAGACTGCTTGGCCTGGCGGCTTCTGGGGATCGCTTGCTTGGCCTCATATCTCACCATTGGAGTGCTGGGTTGCTTGCTAGGATCAGCTTTACAGAGCTCTGGTGATCTGAACTCAGATCCTCAATGTGGTAAGCACTTTACCACTGAGTCATCTCTCCAGCCCAATATTCTTTGGACTGCTTTTAGTCTTTTCTTCTTTGTTTTTTCCTTTTCTGTTGAACTAGGGATTGAACCAAGGGTTTCATGCGTACTGGCAGGTGCTTTGCCACTGAACTTTGTCCTGTAGCCTTTTTATTCCCCATGTTTTAAAGATTTGAGACAGGTCATCACTAATTTGACCAGACTTGCCTTGAGCTTGTGATCCTCCTGCCTCAGCCTCGGAGGGGCTGGGATTATAAAACTGTGTCAGTAGGCCTTGTTTGCTTTTCATATTACTCGAGATTTGATTTTCCTCTGGAAATTAAGTAGAACATTTCTTTCTTTTCATCTTGAATAGTCACATAATTTTTGCCTAAACATTAAAACTTTTTCATTATATTTATTTATTATCTCTGTGTGTGTGCATGCATGTGCACACACATGTGCATGTGCTATAGTGTGCATGTGGAGGTCAAAGGACAACTGACCTTGCAGAGGATGGTTCTCTTCTATCATGTGGATCCTGGGGATCAAACTCAGGCTGTCAGGCTTGGCAGGAAATTCCTTTATCCTCTGATTAGTGTCACCTGCCAATCATTTTTAAATTTATTTGATGAAATGTTTATAAACATCTCACACAACACATTTAAAGAAACTACCTTAAATAGTCTTAAACCATGGGTATTTTGATGCAAGTACAAGCAAGCTTTTTGGCATTTTCTCAGTGCTTAGTAGAACCTAGGGGCACAGAGGCAGCCAGACAATTGACAAACAGAACCCTTGCTCTGTTCACGTTTCAGTGTTAGGCAGGATCTTGCAGCTGGACAGTTGCTTATGTTGAATATGCATTTTGAGAAGTTCAATTCCCCTCAGCCAGCTCCTTTCATATTCCAGAATGCTTATATGACAAAGATCCTTCATTTGTTCATTTCTTTAAAGAGGGAGAACCTTTCTAGCACTATTTCTCATGATGAATCCTTTATTATGGAGGCAGCAGTAGACAGAAAAGTGGTTTGCTACACTGAATAGTCAAAAGTAGCTCTTTAGAAAAGAAATTAGGAGGCCTTATTACAACATTAATAAAGATGCAAATTTCTTTAAGCCACAACTTGTCTTTCTTATATTCATAACAATCTGATCTTTTCCTTATAAATGGAAAACTAAGATAAAATTATCATTTGCCAGCAAAACTTTCTTTCTTTTGAATTATGCTGGTCATTTGGATGTAGGTGAACTCTCTCCTGTAGATCTGTTTCTAACATTACAGTTAAAGACTGGGAAGATATTAAAATTTTCATATGCTGAGAAACTACTTATTCTTTGCTTCTATTCTCTTTTTGCTTCAAAAGGTGTATACAGCCACAGTGTTTAAATGTTTAGTGAGCCCACAGATGACTCTAATATAAAAGACTTGGGGACCACAATATAAAGAACCCTATAGTATATCGATTCAACAAATCTTTTAGCCAAATCTCTTTCTGTTTCTCTTTTATGTGCATCTGTCTCAATGCTTCTGGCTCTAAGAGATGTCAGAGGACTGATAATATAGTGAACTGAATTATACTTTTTTTGTTGTTGTTGTTCTTTTCGAGACAGGGTCTCCCTGTAGCCCCAGCTAGCCTGGAACTCTCTCTGTGAACCAGGCTGGCCTTGAACTCACAAAGATCCGCCTGCCTCTGCCTCCCAAGTGCTAGGATTAAAGGCGTGCGCCACCACGCCCGGCCTGAATTGTACTTTAAATTATAACTCATGTCCACACTGATTGCTTCCAGCCTGCAATGATTGTGTTTCATGTTCTGGGTCTTCAGAATTTTTTAGAATTGTACATATTTGTTTTATTATTTTCTTAATATTGATGTTATAAATTATAGTTTGGGTATTTGATAAGCTTCATAGAGATATTATTTAGCTGCTTCCTTTGTCCATAAAATCTTACATTTTATTTTTTTCAAAACACCATCAGGAGTTTTTTTTTTTCCTTTCTCTTTTGCAGTCTTGTTTCTGAAGTCACAGGCACACATCATTTCCTTTGCTACTCCATAAAGCCATGCTACTTAGGCTTGATTTTGATTTTCTTTAATTATTTGACTTTTGCGCACTTCTTACCACAATACTTTAATTAAAATATTATTTCTTGCACTGTCCAGATTTTTCATAAGATGCAAGTGGGTATAATTAACAAGATCCTGTCATATATTTACTTTTGTAATCTGATTTGTCTCTTGCTTAATGCAATTTTATAATTTAATAGAATTCCTTTTCATTTGATTTCTTGAATTCACACCCATAGTTGAACATCTAATATTAAGCAGACAGGATCATAATTTGATTTTCAGATGTTTTCTCTATGTAATTTATCCATAACAACAGTGTAGGATTATAAACACTGAATAAACACTTTGGATGACTAAGTGACACTTGGCCACAGTCAGGACAATATCAACACATCTTTCAGTTTGGAGTCTGTTCTCTTAAATAGAGAGTAGATTAACAGCACATGGGGATCATTCATATCTCATGCCTTTATTGTTAGAAATTAAATCTAGGGTGATGATTTGTTAGAAAAGCTCCACAGACCCTGAGAAAATTGGAGTAGTCTGAGATATTAAATCCGGTGGCTTAAGATGTCATCCTACTGTCGAGAGATGAGACACACACACTAGGCTAAGCATGAGCAATATGAACCAGGGACTGCTTTCTTTGTTTAACACGTCTAGCAAATTTACCTCATAGTGAAAAGGAAAAAAAGCAGCTACCCAGGGGCTTTCTTGAGCCTGTCTTCTGCTCTCCAGTAGCCCAGCTAGGTATCCTGGAAACTTGGCTACTGGGCTCAGGCATTTAGGGCAAGAGCTGTCCCTCTGTGAAACATGGCGCTATGCATAGGGAGCCATAGGGGATTAGAGGAAAACAGTTTGGGAGCCCGCATAACACACCCACAGCTACTGGGTTTAATTAGGAAGAAAAAAAGATGAGATGGTGGTCTTTTAGCCTTGTTTTTTTTTTTTTTTTTTTTTTTTTGCTTTAGTCAAAATTTTATTTCATCATATTTTTTTATTCTATATTTAGTAGACTTTTGCATCACAACTGACTATTCTTATAGCTTGTATGGGTATTTTTATATACATTCATACACAATTATTTAGATTTTCATTTGGATCTAAGAAGTCAAACATAGGGTATTAGCTACATCAATTACTTTAAATATATACCTGTCTTTAAACATTCCTATATGCTTCTAGAATCATCAACTGTCATGGTATTCAGATCATTGCTCTCCACAAGTGATCATCACAGTCATAATTAATACAAATAGTAATTGTACCCTTGTACCTTAAGCATTTCTCTGCTGTTCTGTCTTGATTTGTTCAGCAAAACTCATTTGTTCTATTTATTGTATGCCTTACTGAAGAGCATTTACCAATGGATCTCTGTGGTTGTGTCAAAACTAGCATGCCTCAACTTAAAAAGAGCATCTTTAAGAAGAAAAAGCGGGGCTGGAGAGATGGCCTAGCGGTTAAGAGCGCCGACTGCTCTTGCAGAGGACCCGGGTTCGATCCCCAGCACCCACATGGCGGCTGAGAGCCGTTTTTGAGACACAACCCAGAGATCCATTGGTAAATGCTCTCAGTAGGCTACAATAATAGAACAAATGAGTTTTGCTGAACAAATCAAGACAGAACAGCAGAGAAATGCTTAAGGTACAAGGGTAAATTACTATTTGTATTAATTATGACTGTGATGATCACTTGTGGAGAGCAATGACTGAATACCATGACAGTTGATGATTCTAGAAGCAATAGAGAATGTTTAAAGACAGGTATATATTTAAAGTAATTGATGTAGCTAATACCCTAGTTTGCTTCTTAGATCCAAATGAATCTAAATAATTGTGTATGATGTATTAAAATACACCATACCACGGCTTAAGAAATAGTCACGTTTGTGCTAAAAAGTCTACTAATATAAGAATAAAAATATGATGAAATAAAATTTTGGACTAAAGCAAAGCAAAAAAAAAAAAAAAAAACAAGGCTAAAAGACCACAATCTCATTTTTTCTTCCTAATTAAACCCATAGCTGTGGGTGTGTTATGCGGGCTCCCAAACTGTTTCCCCTCTAACCCCTATGGCTCCCTATGCATAGCGCATGTTTCACAGAGGGACAGCTCTTGCCCTAATGCCTGAGCCCAGTAGCCAGTTTCCAGGAACCTGACTGGGCTACTGGAGAGCAGAAGACGAGCGCAAGAAAGCCCCTGGGTAGCTGCTTTTTTTCCTTTTCACATGAGGTAAATTTGCTAGACGTGTTAAACAAAGAAACATCCCTGGTTCATATGCTCATGCTTAGCCTAGTGTGGGGTGCTCATCTCTCGACAGTAGGATGACATCTTAAGCCACCGGATTTAATATCTCACTACACCCAATTTTCTCAGGGTCTGTGGAGCTTTTCTAACAAATCATCACCTACTAGTTTTAATTTCAACAATAAAGGCATGAGATATGAATGATCCCCAGGTGCTGTTAATCTACTCTCTATTTAAGAGAACAGACCCAAACTGAAAGATGTGTTGAATTGTCCTGACTGTGGCCAAGTGTCACTTGTCATCCAAAGTGTTTATCAGTGTTTATAATCCTACACTGTTGTTATGGAAAATTACATAGAGAAAACATCTGAAAATCAAATTATGATCCTGTTCTCCTTATTTAGATTGTTCAACATGGGTGTGAATCAAGAAATCAAATGAAAAGGAATTCTATTAAATTATAAAATTGCATTAAGCAAGAGACAAATCAGATTACAAAGTAAATATATGACAATATCTGTTAATTATATACCCACTTGCATCTTATGAAAAATCTGGACAGTGCAGAGAATAATATTTTAATTAAAGTATGTGGTATAAGTGCGCAACAAAAGTCAAATAAATTAAAAAAATCAATCAAGCCAAGTGCATGGCTTAATGGAGTGCAAAGGAAATGAATGTGTGCCTGTGACTTCAGAAACAGGACTGCAAAAGAGAAAAGGAAAAAAAAAACTCCTGATGGTGTTTTGAAAAATAAAATGTAGATTTTATGGACAAAGGAAGCAGCTAAATAATATCTCTATGAAGCTTATCAAATACCCAACATAAATTTATAACATCAAATTAAGAAAATATAACCAAATATGTACAATTCTAAAAAATTTGAAGACCCAGAACATGAAACACAATCATTGCGGCTGGAAGCAATCAGTGTGGACATGAGTTATAATTTAAGATTACATTCAGGCCCGGGCGTGGGTGGCGCACGCCTTTAATCCTAGCACTTGGAGCAGAGGCAGGCGGTCTTTGGAGTTCAAGGCCAGCCTGGTCAACAGAGGAGTATTCCAGGCTAGCTGGGCACAGGAGACCGGTCTCGAAGAAACAACAACAACAAAAAAAGTATATATTCAGTTCACTATATTATCAGTCCTGACATCTCTTAGAGCCAGAAGCATTGAGCCAGATGCACATAAAAGAGAAACAAAGAGATTTGGCTAAAAGATTTGTTGATCGATATACATATAGGGTTCTTTATATTGTGGGTCCCCCAGTCTTTTAATATAGAGTCACTGTGGGCTCACTAAGACATTTAAACATACACTGTGGCTGTATACACCTTTTGAAGCAAAAAGAGAATAGAAGCAGAATAAGTAGTTTTCTCAGCATATGAAAATTTAATATCTCCCAGTCTTTAACTGTAATGTTAGAAACAGATCTACAGGAGAGAGTTCACCTACATCCAAATGACCAGCATAATTCAAAAGAAAGAAAGTTTGCTGGCATGATATTTTATCTGTGTTTCCATTTATAAGAAAGATCAGATTGTTATGAATATAAGAAAGACAAGTTGTGGCTTAAAGAAATTTGCATCTTATTAATGTTGTAATAAGGCCTCCTAATTTCTTTTCTAAAGAGCTACTTTTGACTATTCAGTGTAGCAAACCACTTTTCTGTCTACTGCTGCCTCCATAATAAAGGATTCATCATGAGAAATAGTGCTAGAAAGGTTCTCCCTCTTTAAAGAAATGAACAAATGAAGGATCTTTGTCATATAAGCATTCTGGAATATGAAAGGAGCTGGCTGAGGGGAATTGAACTTCTCAAAATGCATATTCAACATAAGCAACTGTCCAGCTGCAAGATCCTGCCTAACACTGAAACGTGAACAGAGCAAGGGTTCTGTTTGTCAATTGTCTGGCTGCCTCTGTGCCCCTAGGTTCTACTATAGCACGAGAAAATGCCAAAAAGCTTGCTTGTACTTGCATCAAAATACCATGGTTTAAGACTATTTAAGTAGTTTCTTTAAATGTGTTGTGGATATGTTTATAAAACTTTCATCAAAATAAATTTAAAAATGATTGGCAGGTGACACTAATCAGAGGATAAGGAATTTCCTGTCCAAGCCTGACAGCCTGAGTTTGATCCCCAGGATCCACATGATAGAAGAGAACCATCGCTCTGCAAGTCAGTTGTCCTTTGACCTCCACTGCACACTCACTAGCACATGCACATGTGTGTGCACAGCATGCACACACACACAGATAAAATAAATATAATGAAAATTTATTTAATGTTAAAAAAAATAAAAAAAAAGATGAAAGAAAGAAAAGAATGTGCTACTGAAAGTATTTCCAGAGAAAATCAATCTCGAGTATAATGAAAAGCAAACAAGGCCTACTGACCGACAGTTTTTTAATACAGCCTCCTCAGACCCCTCCGAGGCAGTGTGGAGGCAGGGATCACACAGCTCAAAGGCAAGTCTGGTCAATTTAGTGATGCCCTGTCTCAATCTTTAAAACATGGGGAATAAAACAGGCTACAAAGACAAAGTTCATGGCAAAACACCGTGCCATACGCGATGAAACCCGGGCAATCCCTAGCAAACAGAAAAAGGAAAAAACAAAGAAGAAAAGACTAAGAAGCAGCCAAAGAATATGGGCTGGAGAGATGACTCAGTGGAAAGTGCTTTACCACATGAGGACTGAGTCAGATCAAAAGCTGCTGTAAAGCTGAATCCTAGCAAGCACCCAGCACTCCAATGGTGAGATATGAGAGCCAGCAAGCGATCCCCAGAAGCCGCCAGGCCAAGCAGTCTTGGTGTGCACAACAGAATCTACCCTCAACAAGGTAGAAGAGAGAGAACCAACAAGCAAGCTGTCTTCTGTCTCCACCACATGCTGTGGCTCATATGTGCTTGCACTCACAATCACACAACAGGCCAACAAATACAACAGAACAAGAAAAATCAGCCTTATCACACAGCAACATGACTGTGTTCCAGAAAACATCCTCTAACTTGAAAACAAAAGGAAGCTGCATAAACAACAAAAAATTTACATGATTGTTTAACCTCACAAGATAGAAAAAGAAAAACAATCACCAAAGACCAAGCAAAAAAACAAAAATCAATGAAATGAACAAATGAATCCCAAGCTGAAGTACGATGGTTACATGGAAAGAGGACATAAAATGCATTCCAATACCAGGATCCTAGATCAGCAAGAATCGATGGCTGTGAATGTGGAGATAGTAAATCATTACTCAGGCCTGACCAAGAGAGTTGCTGACCAGAAACCCCTACATAAACCACACTCAGCCAAACAGCCCTGCATCTTACATAAACACACTAACGAGAAAAACTTGCCTTCCAGCAGGACTAAAAAATAAAATAAATAATACCTCTTCTCTGTAGAATTCTAAGGGTGGGGGACAACAGTTGTAACCATAGGTCCCAGCGAGAGATGAAGACCACAAAACTATTGTCAACAAATCTAGGATTCGAATTTATATTACCACATGTCTGGTCCCAAAGTGAAAGCAAACCCATGATAATATTAGAAAAGAAAATGCCTGAGAATCCAGAGAATTCTTGAGAAAACACGAATGCATAGTTTTTAAAATCCCAAGGAAAACTGCAAGCAATAGGAAAGTGAGCCGTGGTGGCGCACACCTAAATCCCAGCACTTGGGAGACTGAGACAGGAGGGTTGCAAGTTGAAGGCCATCAGGAACATCTGTGACCCTACTGTGGGATGGTGATGAGAGTGTGGGGGAAGGCAGGAGGAAAGTGGGTCCCTGGAGCTCATTGGCCAAAAGTCTAGCAATGAAAATGATTCCAGGTAATAAGAGACCCTGTTAATAAATAAGGTGGAGAGCAATTGAGGAAGACCTCTGGCCTTCATGCACCCATACTGATGTGCACATACTCCACACAAACATGTACATAATACCACAAACAAGCAAAAGGACAAGGCTGGGCGTGGTGGCACACGCCTTTAATCCCAGCACTTGGGAGTCAGAGGCAGTGGATCTCTGTGAGTTTAAGGCCAGCCGCCTGGTCTAACAATCGAGTTCTACGGCTGGGGTACAGGGCACCCGGTCTCAAAAAGATCTGTAACTAAACCCTTCTTGAAGGTAGAGAACAGCAAAGACAAGAAAAACACTTCTTTAAGCAAATTTTCAAAAAAAGGAATAAAATGAGTTGTCACTGAGCCTTTCTACCTCACCTCCAAATTACAGAATAGAACCGTACCAACAAGAGTCCCCAAAACCTTAAAGACAACAATTTTTAAAAAAAAAATGTAATTACATCCTTAAGTATATTATTAAAAACCACAGAAGTTTTCAAGGAAGAAAGCCATATTAGGGGCTAGAGAAGATGGCTTAGCAGTTAACACTGGCAGTTCTGCAGAGGACCTGGGTGTTTCAAATCCCAGCAACCCCATGGCAACTAACAGACAATCTGTACCTTCAGTTCTAGGGGACCTGAGCCTCTTCTGGAATTCGTGGGCACTGCATAATGCAGCATCATTACACATAAAAAAAAAATTTAAAAAGCTCTTAAAAAAAAAGGAAACCTCATAACCAAAATTCAGATTTCCCTATAAGGTTACAATCTCTCAAGTAGATACTGCCTATTTAAGGTCTTATTTTCCATTAAAACTGTAGTATATCCTGAGGTAAGATTCAAAGGACATAGACAATTGATATATATAACAATATATATACAATATATACAATCCCTTTTTAAATGGTAAGAAAGCCCACCAGGCATTTATTTACATATACACATGTATACATTATAGGTTAGATCCACATAGAAGAACACTCACAGGTTTTGTTTTTTTTCCTGAGTTTTAATGCCTCACTCAAATATTATAATGTTACTCGTTCAATCTATATTTGCCTGAACATTTACTTATATGAGTCATTTATGGTTCTTAAGCTGAATATGTCTATTTTATACTATGTATACATGTTTGTCTATTCCATTCGTGAGAATGATGTGACACTGGAGAACAAAAAAGACTTTCCCAATAATGGTGTTGATAGCTAGCATATCCCCTTACAGCCGAAATACAAAGCCACCACTTTCACCTCACAACCAAAAATCTAGTGAAATGCTTCAACTATCTCTTAACAACTAACCTTCCACTTCCTATTTGACACACACTATGGAATATATCTTCAGGACATTGGATAGGCGCACTTCGTGCAGAACACAACAATACGCACAGCAATCTACCCCCAGGTAACTTAACAAACACGGACTACTGACGTTAACGGTTGTTCTGCAGGCACAGCAAAAGAAACTATCAGACCAATACCCACACAGGCGACATCCCCAAGAAGGGGACGAAGATCTTACTGGCTGCAACACAATCGGACAAGGGACTGATAGTCGCAAGAATTTTTTTCAAAGAATTGCATACATATAAAGTATCAAGGAAAAGAATTACCCAGACAACAAATGGCCTGATAAATTTAATAGACAGTTTCCAAAAAAAAGGAATGCAAAATGCCCATGTATTTTAAAGAAGTTCAACATCCACAGTCACCAAGAAAATGCACAAACTAAGGACTCATATTGAACTCCTACTACCTTGCCCCGTGTCAAAATGGCTATCATCAAGAACTAAAGGATTTTAATGTTATTTACACATGACTGTGGCTCTCTCCTCAAACATGTTCCCAATGGTTTTCGCATTAACTGAGTTTAAAACACTATATATGTACCTGCTAAAAACAATTGGCATTATTAAACAATATGTAAAAGCTTAATTAAATGTTAGCAAATAATCTATATTACAACAGAAATAAATTAATAAAATTCATCACACCGATAGAAAGCATATAAACATTCAACATCATGTTCCACATATGAACAGAAGGCATTTGACATAATCATCAATTTCAAAATTAGCATTGTCATTTCTTTAGTATGATAAATAGTTATTTCTTATCCCAAAGTCAGCATCTTGCCTAATGGAGAAACATTAACAATGTTGCCATTTTCTGTCTTATATTTTAATGCATTGATAACTGAGCCAATATAATCAAAGAATAATTTGAGTGGAAAATAAAAGGAAAGAATAAGATTGGCTTTTGTTTGTACGGTTGAAATGACTGCATACATTAAAGTATACATAGTAAAACTTCAGTACCCAAATGACACAATAGAATTCATTACCACCAAAAAATAATTGTCGTAAAAGTTTTCAAAAATAAAATTAAAATTATCACCCAAGACATCAAAACCCCCCAGTTTGCAGACAATGCAGATGACTCCATTTATACTAGGAAAAGGTAAAATAAAAAATCTAAGCTGATGCCTTGGATGAAATATGCAAAATCTATAGAAAAAGACAATGAACAATTTTAGCAAAAGAATATATCTGAAAAAATGGAAAGACATAAATCTTCCTCCTCCTCTCACTCCTCCCCTCCTCCTCACCTGCCTCCTCCTGCTCTTCTTCTTTCCTTCTTTTGAGACAGGGATTTTCCTTGTAGCCCCAACCTGGAACTGATATGGACAACTAGGCCTTGAACCACACGAGATCAGAGATCCAACTGCTATCTGCCTGAGTGCTGGAATAAAGGACTTACCACCACACATGGTTGACATAAATGTCTTATCTGAAAAGATTCAAGAATCATGCAGAAGGTCACTCTAAGTTACGTTTTTAAAGGTTAACACATATCCCAAGTTGTTTTTGACTGCATTTAATTGAATTGTCTGGGAACTTATACCAACAGTTTATGATATTTAGTCCTCTCTCTCTATAATGAACGCCATAATGTGTGTGTGTGTGTGTGGTAGCCTCGTGTGGTGTGTGTGTGGCATTAAGGACTGATGTGTCAAATTTGTGTGTCCCCAAATGCCATTTGTGTGGGGTTCATCCACAGAGCCCAGTCAATCTACCAACTAGTTTCATCCTTAAATGAAACTGATTCTCCCCCTCACAGCATCCATCAGTTGCAATAGTTTCTAGGTAGGACTTCTTACTCCAACCTCCTCACTTCATGGCTTAGGAGTCTGCCTGCCTACCCGCTTGGGGCTGTGAGCATTTGCTTGAGTTCATATGAGTAACTGATCAGATGTGCTGGAAAACTGTTTACATTGGGGTTCACCCACCACCTCTGCTGGCTCTCAATATTTCCTGAAAACCATTGTCTGCAGACAATCCTAGCCTTTTTGGGGGCAGAAGTTTTATATTCCAATTCAGAGATAACATTCCTTACTCTCTGCACATGACCAAGTTTATAGGTCTCTGTAGATTAATTCGGCGTCTCTGCTGCATAACGAAGATTCTGTGCTGAGAGTTGGAGGTAATATTATCTATGGGATATAACAAGATGTCCCTAGGAGTCCGGTTTATCTATTTAGCAGAATAGTAGGTGGCTAAGGCTTCCCAGGCTTTGTCCGATGGCCTTTGCTTCTACCTGCAGGTTGCCCAAGCCTGATATCATGTCAGCGTATGGGGTCCATTCTAAGAATTGGACCTAAATACAATTAGAAGGATTGTTTCCTTCATGAATATATATGCTACTGATGTGGTATCAGTGGGCATACGCTTGCCAGGGACAATTGTTTTGATAGCTCACAGGATACACAGCATGGCAAGGCTTATATTGATTTTTTTCCTTCAGGTTACAAAATTGCACCTTCTAGACGTAAAGCTAGTCATAGAGATGAACTTTTGAGGTCAGTGCACCATCCTGTTTCTCGTTGTTTCGTTCTATTGGCTCATGTTGTGTAATGTCTTACTGCATAGATCTCACTCATGAAGTTCTGTTGGTAACCAAGACAGGGCGATGGCTAGTATTGTGGAGACACTATAGGAGCCATGGTCCAACAGCTTCTAGAAGAGGGAGGCAATCCATTTTTAACATTTAGATTTTGCTTTGCTGCCAATGGTGCCTAGTATACAATTTCCACCCTGTTACAGGGTAATTCCTTGAATCCTTTTTATAATGTTCTATATAACTTCAAGAAGCTCCTGTAGTAACAGTTTTCCTGTAGGGAATGTTTCCTCAAGCCTGTTGCTAATGGTTGCTTCCTCTCTCTTGCCTCGCTTGCCCCTCCCATTCCCAACTCCGCTACGTCTATATTTCCTTTCTTCCTTAATCAACTGCATTCTACTAACCTTCCCTCACTAGGAGCACCCTGCCCCAGGGCTAGCTTAATTGGCTTCCTACCTCGCGCACTCTGTATTTCTTCTTTTTTAATTAACTTTTGTTGGAGCTTTCAGACATGTCCTTAATCTCCATTAGTAGACTCATTCCCGCCCCTCCACCCCTCCTGGCCCCCTGGACACCCCCCCAGTGCTCATGGATTCTGTCGTACATGTTAAGTTCCCTGTCTGTGTCATCTTTTTCTCAGTCTGTTTCATAACCTTTTCAATGAAGGAGTATTACTAGTTTTGGTCAGTTCTTTAATAGGTTTTATTCTCTGTTTTTGTTCCCGCTAAACTTTTATTATTCCAAAATACAACACACACACACCCACACCACACACAACCACACACACATATATAACATGCAAAAAGTTAATACAAAATTCTGAAAGTAAATTATGGGTTCAATTCCAAAAACAATTAGGGATTCACATTTTAACAAGTAACAGATTGCATAGCAGGGTAGAGAGAAATTATACTTTTAAATCTTTTTTTTTGGACGATATGAAAACATATCATTTCCACCCATATATGTTAATACCATGTGTGATTACTAAGTGGTAGGTCCTTCTAAGAGCCCATTAAGAGATTCTACATTTGGATATAGCACAATTGCTATTCAGATACAATGCAAAATATGATAACTTAAGTTTGCTAGTTTGCCAGGCCAACTGGGATTTGTGTTAGCATCCACAAATGAGGGAACCATTCGCCTTTATTTTTTTCTGGAGGGAACTGTGTTACTCACTTCATGCAATATATCGGATTTCTAGTTCCATCCATTTATTCCCTACCTAAATTCATGATTTCTCTTTCTTTACCACTGCAAACNTTTGGAGAATGAAGCTTCTCAAAGAATAAAATTCATGGGCTGGAGAGATGGCCTAGCGGTTAAGAGCGCCGACTGCTCTTGCAGAGGACCCGGGTTCGATCCCTACCACCCACATGGCGGCTGAGAACCGTCTTTAACTCCAGTTCCAGGGGAATCCGATGCCCTCTTCTGACCTCCGTGGCATTGCACAACACGGGTGCACAGACCTGCATGCAGACAGTACATTCATACACATAAAGAATAAATAAAATAAAAAAATGTTTAAAAAAAAAAAGAAGAAAAAGCATGTGATCCTCATGAATATTACTAAGACAGGAATTAACATTTGAACAGCATTTAAGTTGGAGAACTTACTCATATTTTACCTTTTTAATACATTAAAGAATATTTTTTTCTTATTCATCTTAAAATCCTCTTTAATATTTAAATGATATTTGAATGATGATGAGCTTTTCTATATTTATTTTTGAGGAAAAAAAACATAACATGAAGCATATGTATTAGCATCAGGAGCAGCAGCAGTAGAAGAGGAAGACAACTAGATTCATTTCAAAACACTAGGGGAGGATGGCGGGATCTTAATTCTAATTGATGGTGAGTTCCTAACACTGGGTTGTCTGAGAGACCTAACATATTTAGAGTATCTGAAATACTCTGCCTGTCCTAAGGGGTTTTCTGTAGAGAAAAAAAGATGAGGAAAATCAGTCATCATTTAAAGTGTGCCATCTAAGAATCTCTTTCCTCATTTACTAAGGTACATTGTGATGACAGGAAAATTAGACAAAATGCAAAAAGTTTCCATTATCTCAAATTCTGACTCAGAATGAGGAGAGCCGAACACAATTTATTATTAAATTCATGGTTATAATGACTTAGATTAATAATAATAGTAATAATAAAAATTAACAATTTGTATTTACTTGTATTAGCTTATTCACTCCAACAAAACCCCAATATATTTGGTTATTTAACTCCCCACATTTAAAGAAAATATAATTGTAAAACTTACTTCATTCAATTATTGAACGTTCTTATTAAAATATAATATTATATGTGCTCTGTGCATTTATTCACAGTATAAATGCATATGCAAAGTAACTAAGTTTAGGGTGCCTGTAAAAAAAAAGAACCCTGATGTTTTTTATTCTAAGAAGTTTTACTTCATTCTTAGTTAAAAGCAATTAACCAACTCTGTGTAAAGCACAACAGGTTTAGATGGTATGTGTTTATTTACATTTAACAGACACACCTTAGTTAAGGCATGGGCTACCCTAATTTAACTAGCTACATAAATGGAGAGATAGTTTCCCTGAATCAGCTCAAAACTTTGGTTTCCGACTCCAAAGAAGGAAATAGAATGATGCACCTCAGGGTGTTTTTTAAAATATTTATTTTTATTTTATGTGTATGAATGTATTACTTCCATGTATATAAGTGCGCCCATGTCATGTAATGCTGGAGATGTCAGAAGAAAGGATTGGATCTCCTGGAACTGAAGTTACGGATGGTTGTTACCTGCCATGTGGTGCTGGGATTTGAACCTAGGACTTCTGCAAGAACAGCAGGTGCTCTTAACTGCTGATGGCATCTCTCCAACCCCACCTTATAGTGTATTTTATGAATTAAGTTGTAATACAAGTAAAGTATTATTCTGGGTGCCCTTACATTAAGCATTTGTTTTCATTTTTCTCATTTTGTCTCTTACGGTAAGGCAATTAAGAATTCATGGTCTATGTGATTTCAATTTTTTAAAAGGCCAGGTCATTTCTAAAAGGCAATTTTAGTGTAATTTAGTTGGTACTGAAAGAAGTAACTTCATAATACATATGGGTTGGTTACAAAAGCACAGTGAGAGGTTTAAGATTTCCAAATACTAAAACAAATGATACAGAACAGCTTGGCAATGAGATGGTATCACAAAATGATATCGAGATAATAAAGATCTAAATTACATATGGGCAATAGGAGGACACGATAGGCCTCAAGGTGCTGAATCTTTTGGGTTTTAAAAAAAACCTGAGGAAATAAAGGCCCCTGAGGTAGGTGTTTTTAGAAGAAAGCTTCATTGACTTGATTCTGGATGGACAAGTGGTCTAAATGTGTATGTAAGAAAAATGAGGGAATTTAGCTGGGTGTGGTGGTGCATGCCTTTATTCCCAGCTCTCAGGAGGCAGAGGAGGTAGATCTCTGTGAGTTCAAGGCCACCCTGGCCTACCTAGTGAGTTCCAGCCTAGCTGGGACTACAGGAAGACTCTGTCTGAAAAAGACCCCCCAAAAAAGAGGGAATTCTAAATAAGGGGAATATTTGAATGAAGTCACAAATACAGGGATAGCAGGCAGGGTGGGTGCAGATATTAGTGATTCTGCAGTCAGCGAGTCTTGATCACGCAGTTCTTGAGTCAGCAGTGAGAGACAGGGTTGGATGGGGTTACAGAAGTAGGACTCAGCAACCCAGACCTCCAAGTTCGAGAGTTCTGTTTAATCATGGGCTAGTTGTGAAGCCAATTATTCCAACAATTTAACAATTTTAGCTAAAAATCCCGACATTGGCTATGTAACCCATCTGTATGAGCTATGGATCATTCTTCCTGCTCATTTTATGTATTTTTCTCACATTATCAATATGGTTTTTGACATTTGTTTTTTTCCTATCAAATACATTCATTCAATCACTGAATGAGGTGTCAATCTTGAAATCAAATAATGAAATTCCAAGTGCTTATTAAGTGCTTACTGGGAACCTCCCACTGGGCTAATCCTGAGGAGGTAGCCATGAGCCAGCAAGAAAACCTGTGCCCAACACAGCTTTGGTCTAACAAAAAATTGATTTCAGGGCTTTAAAAAATGATGTGTATTGAAGGTGTGTACGGGGACACACATGTACAGATGTCGGAGGACGACTTGTGGGAGTCGATTCTTTCTTTCCCCCAGATGGTCCTTAGCCTTGGCAGCAAGCACCTTCACCTGCTGAGCCATCTTTCTGGCCCTTAGACATTAATTTCCAGAAAGTACAAAAAATTTTGAAGACATCTAAGATGCTATATATAACTTAAAATCAGAGCAAGTAAGAATTTGTAGCAATAGCTGGCTCCCACTTTGTAAAGGGATTACACAGTAGGTAGTGAACACATCCACTTATTGCCTCCTTTCTGTTTTTTTATAAAATATTTTATTGGTGTTTTGTGTATTTCGCACATCATTTCTCACTCCAATTTAGATACATTCCCTTTTTCATGTCTCCTACCTCACCCCAGTTCATGCATTCTGCCATACATGTCTTGTTTCTCTTTCATTTACAGGAGCTTAAGTACTTATGTCAGTGGTGAATCTTTATTCATGAAAGTTTCCTGTGGCTTACTACCTGTGGAGTTCTTTAAGGAAGTGGTAAATATAACACATAAAACAAAACTACTTCCTAAGGGGCAGGAAATAAACACATTTAAGAGCTAGAATTTCCTTTTATTCCAAATCCAGGAACATGCAAAGTAGGCTCAGCCATCATCCTGGGTGATGATTGTTATTAAATGTTTTGGGTTTTCTGTGTTACATAGCAAACCCACAGGTTGCCAGTAGCCACATGGACTTCAGTGGTTAAGGCAGCTAGCTCAGTGGCTGCGGCTGATTTACAAATTAATAGGGATTCAGGAGGCATGAAGGTATAGCTCAGTATTGAGTTCATACACACACACACACACACACACACACACACACACACACAGTGGGGGGGGGCAAGGCAGAAGGAGGTTCTGGGACAGTTGGTATTTAGGAAGGAGCAACCAAAGCCAAGATTCATGTCAGGTGCTTCTTCAAAAGTCAGAGCAAAAGCCTCATTCAAGGCTTCCTATAAAATTCAGACATGTAAGTTCTAAGATATTGTTATTAAAATACCACTCTTCCACAAACCTGCTGGCCAGCTAATGTGCTTGAGGGTGGGCATCTTGGTTTTATAAATTTAAAAATCTTAGATTAAGATAATTAGGTCTTTATAGTCTGGAGAGTGTTAATATTTACTGTGATGTTATGTGGGGGGAAGGGAAAGGGGAATATGCCTGAACTGAATTGAAAAATGATGTCTGAAATACACAAAACATCTAAAAAAAGAATTAAAAACTCATGGCACAAATCCTTTTGTTTATATTCGCAGCTCAGATAGATGTAAGGAAAAAAAAAAAAAAAAAAGAGAAAAGAATGGGTTCTAGTGATATCTACCAGAACAGGTCCTATGCAAGAGCGTCGGCGCTCCTAACCGCTAGGCCATCTCTCCAGCCCCCTTTTGCACTTTTAATACAAGCCTTTGGCCTACAGCCAAAAGCATCCTGGCTTGTCACAGGAATGAATTGAAGCCAGATGGAGTATTGTTAAATCAAAGAGTGCCACACACAAACGTTTAGAAAGTTTTCTCTCTGGAAGCTCTTAAATACTATGTCCAAAACAAAGCTATATTGCATGTTGTAGCTTCAGCCATCTCTGTCTTATCCTGACCTCAGTGGAAATTCAAAGCAGCTGATAACTGCTCTGTGATCCTTCTCAAATATTTGTTCACTGTCAACATGAACAAATCACACTCCTTTTGTCTTTTTTAAATTTATTTTTTTATTTTTTTATTTTTTGAGACAGGGTCTCCCTGTAGCCCCAGCAGGCCTAAAACTCCCTATGTAGGAGCCTCCCTAAGCAGGATGGCCTCCGTTTTTCAGAGATCTGCCACCTCTGCCTCCTGAGTGCTGGGATCAAACGTGCATGCTACCATGTCTGGCTAGTTGTCCCCTTTTAACAAATATTGAGACAAATACTTGTTTCATTTCTGGCAGATACTCCCACCTACATCTGTGCCGTGGCATGAACTCTGTTAGGAATGCACTTATTTGGGGATTGCTCTCAAACTCTCCACCGACATTTTGGGAAGAAAGTTGCACAACTCTGCAATAATTATTCCAGAGTTAATTTTACACATTATTTGGACTAAGCTATGGGATGCCCATATAGTTGGCAAATCATCACTCCCCATGTGTTTGTGAGCATGTTTCCGAAAGAGGTTAGTACTGAGTCAATAGACATAAGACCACAGTCACCAATGTTGTGTCATCTGGTCTATTTCAGGTGAAGCAGACTATGTCTCTCTTCCAAAGCTGGAGCATCTGTCTCCTCACAGTCATAGATCTCCTGGCTCTTTGGCCCTAGGACACTTGCAATCAAGAGCCCCTGGTTCCTGGGCTGGAAACATATCTAATGGGTAAAACAAGAGAACTCCCTTCCGGCTTCTCTGTGGCAGAACTCTAGTGAGTGTCCCATCTCTGTCTTAGTTTTCTTACTTGTAGAAAAGTTAGGTCCTGCAGAGGTGGGTCACTAGTCTTCCTGTTCAGGGAGGCCTTGGAGAGCCACTGAGGGGACTTCAACCAGTGTCCTGTCTATAAAGAGGAAAGTCTGGTCATCCTTCAGAAAAGGAAGCCTGATCTAGCAAGACTTGATTTTGTCCTTAAGTGGATGGAACTGGCGGATGAGGAGCTGAAAGAAGCAAGGGGCTCCCACCCTCCCTCTCCAATAAAAAACCCCAAGAGACCCCTGAGGACCAGATCCTCAACTGATCTCAAGAAAACAAAAACCTTGGTTAATCTGGGCTAACTGTGTGGCCTTAAGCATCCAGAAGGAAAGTACAATCAGAAATAATCAGTAAGACCAGAGAAACTGTACTGCAGACACAAAACTTGAGATCTTAGTAAAAAGACAAAAAGAAAAAAGAGAGCACTGTTGTTTGGCCTGGCCTGTCTTCAATTCTTAAAGGCAGATGCATCTGTTCCGTGGCTGCCACTGCTTTTGGCACTTCTCAAGGACATTAGATACAGATTTTTACCCTTCCAGTGTAGACTGAGAACTGCTGAGATACCCAGCTTGTGGACTAAGCAGCTAATGGGAATTCAGTCTCCTTAGAATACGGACTGCCATTGTTGGACTACGTGAACTGTATCATGGAGGCCAGTTCAGGGGGATCAAGGCAGGACACATGCTTACTGGACTTCATTTGGGGGACTATAGGAGGGAAAAGACCCCAATGTGGAGCACAAGTGCAGGATTGATGGTTGTTTGGGCTTGCCAAGGAGGAGCCTTCGAGCATTTCCTTAAGGAAAATATGACATCTTTTAGGAAAAAAATGTCCGCTAATTCAAGTGATATGTGTATGTATGTATGTATGTATGTATGTATTCATGTATGTATAATGCTGAAGCAATACAAGTAGGAGAGAACAATAACAACAAAAGAACTGGAAAAAAATCTCTGGAAAGATTCAGAAAAAGATGCAGGATATGTATGGCACAGTGCAGGGACTTGCATGGGGTGGGGGGCATGGAAAGGGAAGTGACTCTAGATTTGATTGAGAAATGATGTAAGACTTATGGAAAAAGTTTAATAACAATAAAAAAGGAAAAAAAATTTAATTTAAAGTATAAAAAAACAATAATAATGGAGGACATGAAACAAGAGGGTTAGTTGGGTGTGAGTGGAGGTGGGGGAGGGGTCTGAATATGATTAAAATACACTGTATGAAATTCTCAAGGAATCAATAAAACTAAACAATCAAAAAAAAAAAAAAAGAAAGAAAAATTAGGGTGGAGGACCAGCTAGAAGCTACGCTACTTCTGAATTCTAATATTTTAGAAATTGTCTGTTTTTTCAGTAATAGAATAGACATGTCAGAAAGATAAGAACTTGCTAAATTAAAATCAGATTCAGAATATCAAATTTAATCAGATTGGATCAGAGTCATATTTTTTCTTTTTCCCTGGGGAATAGTGTCTACCATTTGCAGTCAGTCTATGCACAGACTGAAAACTCAGTGTCTGTTCGCTTCCTCACGTTGCTATCCTGAGCTCAGGATCCTTTACTGTATCTCAGACTTCACTCATGTTTCCTGATTTATTATTTTTACATGTAAATTAAAAATATTTTAATTAGTCTACAAAATAGTAGATTTCATTATGATATTTCTACATAGGAACCTCAGGTTAATTTGGAGAGTTAACTTATAGAGTAGCTGACAATAATTACTTAAAAATTAATTTTATTTATTTATTTATTTATTTATTTATAATTTATTTTTATTGATGCTTTGTGTATTTCATACATCATTTTCCAATTCAGTTCAGGCATATATCCCCTTCCCTTCCCCCCCACCCCACCCCTACCCATCATTTTAAAGTGATGCAATGCTGCTCTAGAAATCGTCTATTTGTTAATTTTATTTGTTGGATACTGTGTTAAAATTTCAAATAATACAGCAGATTATAGTGGTTCACACCTTTAGTTCCAGCATTCTGGAGGCAGAGGCAGTCAGATCTCTGTGAGATGGAGGCCAGTCTGAGTTCCTGGCCAGCTGAGGTTATAGGAAGACCTTATCTCCAAAACAAACAAACAAACAAAACCCAAAAGTTTAAATAATACAAAAATAAAGGGGACCATACTATGCCTATGAGATGATTGCTTGTCGCATGAGGAACTCAAAGCAGTCCAATCAAATGTGTAACATTCCTCAATAGATGGAGCAAAGAGCTGAACAGAGACTTCACAAGTGAGGAATTAGAGATGGCTGAGAAACATCTTAAGAAGTGTTCATCATCACTAATCATTAAGGAAATGCCAATCAAAACCACTTTAAGATATCATCTTATTCCAATAAGACTGGCTAGGATCGCGAAAACAAATGATACCAAGTGTTGGAGAGGTTGTGGGGAAAGGAGAACACTTATCCACTGCTGGTGGGAATGTAAACTCGTGCAGCCACTATGGAAAGCAGTATGGAGAACCCTTGGAAGACTTGGAATGAACTTGCCACCCGACCCAGCCATACCACTCCTGGGCATGTACCCTCAAGACTCACCCCACAGCAGAGATACATGCACGGCCATGTTTATTTCAGCTCTCTTCACAATAGCAAGGAGTTGGAACCAACCCAAATGCCCTTCAACTGATGAGTAGATAGAGAAAATGTGGTACATCTACACAATGGAGTTCTATGCAGCAGTAAAGAAAGATGAGATCATGAGCTTTGCAGGAAAATGGCTGGAGCTAGAGGACATCATGCTGAGTGAAGTAACACAGTCCCAGAAAAACAAACAACGAATGGTATTCCTCATCTGTGGATGCTAGTGCCAATTTCCTAGTTGTAAGTATTTCTTGTGCACGGCCCCTTGAGCTTTTGTCCAAAGCAGCTGGGAGTGATGCGTATTGGAAACAACAACAACAACAACAACAACAACAACAACAACAACAACAGCAACAGAAAGGACTGCATCGAAGAACTAACTGAAACAGTGAACTTGTGCTCAAAACAGTCAACTTCCTCATGGAGACTATTGAGAAAGACTGAGAAAGAGATGAAAAGCATGTTTGGCAGAATGCATGAGCTCTGGTGGGGTGGGGGAATGGGGGGGACATGGGTCTAGATTTGATAAATATAAAAATTAATTAATTAATTAAAAATAAATTAATAAATAAAATTTAAAAAACATAAACTATGCAAAAAACATCTAAAAAAAAAAACAACCCATTCCTTCATTGAGAAAATAAAGTGCAATGGATACTGGAGCCAGAGGATTGTGGGAGAAGATGGTTCTGAAGGACGTCAGGAGGGAACAGGCTTGTCCTACCAGGACTTTTGAAGCTCCACTGTTGTGTTACCATGTTGGGAAGTTGCTTTACAGTATTAACAAATGAGGATTTAATCAGGGAAAGGAAGAGGGGCCATGGAGAGTCCACAGTGTCCTTCTTGTAAGCCTTATTTGTTTAGTTTTGCTAAATCTTTCAGGTAGCTTTGACTTTCTGGATTACAAATAAGGAAACTGAGACATGGTGAGTGAGTTAATTTCCCCCAAAGTCCCAGAGCTAGCAAGTGGCAGAGCCAGCATTTGAATCCCAGTGACTTCGAAATTCCAAGGGCCGACTGTTTTACACTTGAGCACACCGCCCAGAAGGGGCGGGTGTGTTGGTGGTGGGAAATGTTCTCCTCCTCTTGCTTCTCAGGCCACCCAACTTTCTAATGCTCCCTTCAAAAGGTTATCCCCCAGGGCACTCTGAGTGCAAGGGGGTGGGGATTTACCTCACTTGGGAATGCTGTGGCCTTCCTTATCAACAATGGCCACACAGGGCCTGCTCCTTTTTCATCCCCCTCCAGCAGGTCCGCCCAGCAGCTCACAGGCCACAGGGACAAACTTAATTAAATTCAAGTGAGTGTTGTTACCAAGACCTGACAGGCACAGTTGTGTGCAGCTGAATAATTGAGTTGTGCACGTTTTTTTTTTTTTTCTCTCTCTCTTTGCCTTCTTGGTGGTAGGCTTTTGGGAGGTTTTGTTTTGTTTTCTTTGGGTTTCTAAAGATGACCCCGACACTTTTCATAAAGCTGTTTTCTAGTAGGAACGCCCTCCATCAAAGAGATGAAGTTTGGTTGCCAGGCTACCATGAGAAAAGGGAACTCTGAAGGGACAATGAGGACCTCTACTTGGAATATCCAAGGTCCATCCTCTATACCTCCCAGAGACCTCAGGCCAGAACTCATTGTGTCAATACCTGGAGTCCAGGAACTTTTAGGCTGGAAGGCACTGCCATGCCTAGTATAAGCTCAGGGAGATGGTTGAAAAACAAACTGTATCAAGTCAGTAGCAATAAGAGAAGTATTCGGATCCCTTTTAAAATCTCACTTACGATAAGCACAGATAAAACTAATTAAAGGTTGATTTACAGATGTGGCCCTCTGCCTTGTTGGTTGGAAGAAAGAAATAAAGGTCTTGTAGCTTGTGTTCATTCTGGTTTGGGGTAGATAGCTGTGGTCTATCGCTGGGTTGTCTGAGCCATCGGCACTCAGTTCTTGCCTTTAAGGTTTTCTGAGGGTTTGTTTGTGTTTTCTAGTCTTTGGTCCTCTACTCTTTTAAGCACCACTCAGCTTGCCTTACAACTCAGGACTTCCTCAGTGGCCGTCTCCCCTTTGCATGGTCAATAGTCATCTATCCTTTATATTAATTTCTGATTTTCAATAATTATTCCCACTATGAGATATAAAAGATATAAATCATACAGTGAACATTTGAAAAGTTTCTACTGTTATTCACATATGAATTGTGACTTTGAAAAATGAGGACTGGTCAGAAATTTTCCAGTTTTTCGCCCCTGTGCATTGGTAGGATTTTAGAGGGAGCATTTGGCTTAAAATACTTAGGCTATGGCCAAAGTCACTGAAGCATTGATGTTAGGTGTGCATTGTGTTCAGTGTGACATTTCTTTCTTTCTTTTTTTTTTTTTTTTTTCTTTTTTGGTCTTTTTGAGACAGGGTCTCACTTTAGTCCCAGCTGGCCTGGAACACACTATGTAAACAAAAAACAACTTTTAGGACTTACAGTTTCTTCCAACGTGATAACACACTGTCTTTCACATAGGGTATTTATTTATTTATTTATTTATTTATTGGTCTTTTTGAGACAGGTCTCCCTGTAGCTCTGGCTGTCCTGGAACTCACTCTGTAGACCAGGCTGGCCTTGAGCTCAGAGATCCGCCAGCCTCTGCCTCCCAAGTGCTAGGATTAAAGGCGTGCATCACCACTCCCGGCTCACACATAGGGTATTTTTATAATATTTTAGATTATCTCATTCCTGTGATAGATCTTGGGGTAGAAATCGTTACCCATATCTTACATATGACAAAACAGAGATTAAATGAATATCCAGACTCATGTACCATCTCTGCTAAGACTCTTTTTATCAGCTAGAAGTCTCCTGGTCCTATGCTGGTCGTGATGGGGTGGGCGTGCTTCTGGCCCTCGGAGGCTCAGTGTTACACTTTCTTTGCTCTTTTCAGAAGTGGTTAGAAAGGCCCCTTTCACTGTATCTTTCACTGTCTCTCTGACCATCTTTGGGTGTTCTGCCTGATGTTAAAGTAACACATATTATGTACATTTGGAGCCAGACCTGAATTTTTCCACAAGTCTTTGATATTCTTCCTTCTTTAATCAGAGAATAGTGTATTGTTCTGTGACAATTTAAATATCATTTGTAAAAATTGTGAATGGGTGGTCAATCAAGTAATGTGAAATTCAGTCAGAGGAATTGAGGTGAACATACTTTGAAACTGATATATGTAATAACTAAAGCTTGACCATATCAGCCTAACACACTATTGAAATACATTGTGCAGGCCAAACACTGGAACTAGAGCAATGAATGAAGTGGCTGCCCTTGTGATTCAGTGATTTAACTCCACTCCAACCAGACACCTGACAGCTCAGAGGGCAACCTGGTGTTGCTCCTTGGTTGATGTTGGCACACTTGTCAAAGTGTCCAGACTGACCAAAATGTCTTATTGTTTGTGTTTGGAATGTGACACATGGCCATCCTCTTAAACCAGGACATTTTTCTTTCTTTCAAATGATCTATAACATTCTGAGACGTAAAAAATATGGTTGATGGTTACTATATTGAAGAAAAGTCACAAAAAACAAACACAGATACCCCAAGGGAAGTATATGTAGCACATTTGTTAGAATGCTTACCTAGGGTGCACAAAGCCCTGTGATCAGTCCACCGCAACATGCAAGCGGGATACAGCCATGAACACTTGCGATCCCAGCCTTGGGGAGGTGAAGGCACGATGATCATGCATTCCGAGTCATCCTCAGCAACAGAGTTCCGGGTTAGCATGGGCTGCTTGAAACACTATCTCAAACAACAACAATAGTCATGAACAACTTTGATCATGCCTATCCTATAGAGGGCTGGGTTTAAGAAGTTTAACCTGTCACGAGGTTAAGAGTCAGGAATATGTAGGGAAGTGAGGACTAGATCAGGAGACCCACTTGAATCATGTGACTTGGCCCAGTCAGTGAAAAATTACTTCAATGAAGGTGTTAGAAAAGGGAATTAGAGATATGTTAAAGACATTTCAGAAGTAAAATTCTGTAGTATTTGACAAAGATATTGCATGAGGCAACAGAGACAAAAAGAGAAAATTGCACAGTTTCCCATTAAGAAAAATTAGAAATAAAGGAAAGCTTTAGTAGTAAAAATTTAGTAGTAATGAGTTCTTCTATGAAATATTTTAGGTAGCTGTTAAGAAAGTAAAATGTCAACGAGGCAGTTAAAGCTGTGTAAGTGCCTCAGGATGAAGATGGATAAGAGGTTCACATCTGAGAGGAATCTACAAGTCTGTTGAGCTTGTGGGAGGTACCATAACTAATGAAAAGAGAATGTGCATAGTTAAAGGGATAACTTTGCTGAACGGTTATATATGATAAAAAAAGAAATTCAGAATCTGCAAAAGGTGAGGTTGGAAATACAGTAGAAAATCCGAAAAATCCAAAAGGTAACTTTTAAGGAGTGTTCATCAACTGCCTAAGGGGCATAGACCTGCAGAGATGAGGCCATGGGCTGCGTAGAAAACAACTAGGTACAGAATGGTTGTGTGGCCTTGGCAATTCATGACACGTTTCTTGCTTTGGTGTTCTCATCTGTCCAGAGAAGCTGTGGGGGGTGGTCTGTGTCCCTCAAAATCCTTTGTAAGACTGTCATTCTAGATTAAGCGCACAGGATCTCACAGGCAGAAATGGGTCTAGTTTTAAGGCTTTAGGAAATGGGTGGAAAATAAAGACGAGGAAAGGAATATGAACATGGCCTTGAAAAGACAGGCTTGAGAATCTGAAAGAGCAATCAGTAGAAGAGTTTTCAGTTGCGAAAGACCTGCAGTGTTTGGCAAGAATTGGTTTGAATGCTTCTGCTAGTTTACTGCAGAAAACTTACTCAGTACCAAGGACTGTGAAAGATGTTCTATGGATATCTTATTTAGTTCTCATTACAAATGTGAGAGGACAGTTATTACTCATGGTTCGACAGAAGCACCTATCATTAATATCATCTGTTTCATTCTGTACTCAAATCTGAGTACCACAGCTAGCCAGCCATGCAAACTTGGACACGTTTCTGGCCTTTTCCTTTCCTCATCTGTAAAATAATGTCACATGGAATTGTGAACATTAAAGATATCACAAAATTTTTTAAAGCATCTAGTGACTGATTTGTGGTAAATATTTAACAGTAATGCTTCTCATTCTGAAGGGCAGTTTTGGCTTCTTGGGGACATTTGTCAGCCTTCCCTTTTATTAATATGACTGGGAGTACGTGCTGTGGCCTCTAGTGGGCAGAGTCCAGAGATGTGGCCAGATGTTAGCATGGACAGGATGGCTCACTACAACACAACACAAATGCCAACAGAGCCATGGGTGAGGAACTCTGCGTTATAGGTTAGTTATTGGTACTATTACCATCCAGGAGAAAACTGTCAGGGATGGTAAGTAACGTAGTCAGATCATACAGCTAACATCATACTCCCAGGCTTTGAAAATCTAGTGTATATTTGAATTGCAAGCTCGAGCCTGATTCAGGTGTCATCGCTGCTGTTTCCCCTAGCCCTCCTCTTCCTACAACAGCCATTAAAAGTAAATTTGAGCATTACACCTACTTAGTTTCCAGTACTATTCTCTAATAAAAGGAAAAGGGAATCCTTAGGAAAATGGCTGATCCAGATTCCAAACATACTCAAGATGAGCCTGGACCATGCATATGAGTAAGGCAGTATTAGAAAACCAAAGCTAACAAACAAAACCACAGACTAGAAGAATGTCAAAAGTCTGCAGCTCTAGGAGGTCCCAGTGGAAAAACTTGTAACAATAACAATTTAAATAAGGAAATAATGTAACATTGTATTATGTAGTCTGTAGTGTAAAATAATTACCTCTGAACAAATTAATGAGAGAAAATAGATCTCCCAGTGGAAGAATTACAAATAGTTTTATGTGCATAGTCTCTACTCAAGGAAGAGAACAACTTCCCTATTGCTAAATGTGGGCTGTAGCTAGTGACTTCTTGCAAACAGTGCCCCATGGGAAGGGAGAGAAAGAACCTGCCTGAGCTGGTACCATCAATGATGAGTTGCATATACAGTGGGTGTTCTCGGTGTAATGTGGTGTAAAAAATACTGCTTACTCCTGTGTTCATCCTCTGTCAAACTTGCAAGTATTAGAAATACACCATAAAATCACATTTGTAGGACAGTTTATAAAATGATCAGTGCCGATCAAGTTTCTCAAGAACATAAAAATTAAGGTCATAAGAAACCTAAGCTAACTATACTGTAATGTGGGTACTGTATGAGATATTGGTGTGTCAAAAAAAGACCATTAAGTAAGATCAAAGGAAATTCAATCAAATATGGGATTTAGTTCATAATGTATCAATGCTGGCTCATTACTTATGTTAAACATTTCACACTAACATAAGATGTTAGTAGTAGGAGAAATTGGAGTGGAGTGTATATCACTGTGCTGCGTTTTCTTTGGCAACTTTCTATAAATGAAATGTAAGAGTAGATCACGTTTGCACCATCATAAAGTCAAAAAATTCTAACTCAAGTTATCATAAATCAGGGACCATCTGTATTCTGAAATAAATTTATAAGAAGTACATTTTAATGATTAGTTTTAAAATGGAAAGTGGAGCTTGTTGTTCCTTATAATAGACAAAAATAAGTGACGTAGGTCTTTGGGGGAGAGATGAAGTTAGAGGGATTCTCAATAAGGTAGGTCAAATGGGGTAGTCTGAAGTCTTAGAAGGGTGAAGAGCACTGTGTGACTGAAGGAGCTATAAAGCATAGCAACAAGTTCAAAAGAGCCTCTATAGTGACTATCAGTGAGTCTTTCAAATCATCAATGTGAAGGACAAGACAAAATTTAGTGTATGTACATGAAATTAGATATGTTTAAAAGATTTTTTATAAGTTTTATAAAAATTTTTTATTTATTCTTGTATATGTATGAATGTACTGTCTGCATGTAGGTTTGTGCATCCTTGTCCTGCAATGCTGCGGAGGTCAGAAGAGCGTGTCAGATTCCCCTGGAACTGGAGTCAAAGATGGTTCTCAGCCACCATGTGGGTGCTGGGGATCATACCCGGGTCCTCTGCAAGAGCAGTCGGTGCTCTCAGCCACTAGGCCATCACTCCAGATCCTATTTAAAAGATTTTTAAAGTAACTATGATACACAAATTGCTCAGATGTTGAATAAACTCATTTTTCTCATTCATACTGATAGGAATGAGCTGATGTAAAGGATCCAGCATCTCTAGCAATGTGGTTCTTAGATAAAAGAACAGGCATCTATTAGGGAAGGCTGTTTAGTGGATAATGTTCTTTGTCTCCCCAGTGAGTTTAGCTTCCTTACTAGAGGATTCCCAGTTTGATTAAGGAAGGCCAGCAGCCCCTCTGCGATAAAGCTTGTGGTCATGAGATGAAGTCTGAGGATGAGTCCCACATGCTAAGGCTAGTGGGATGGAAGGATGGAGAGCAGGTTCTCACTCATATTTTTAATTAGTTGCCCCAGTCTAGACAGTTATTTCCGTATCTTAAATCATTTGTGACACTGTTTCTGGCCCTGTTCCATGCATCAGAAGCATTCCTTACTGAGAAACTTCCCTAAACCATGCTGCAACTTCAGGGAAGATTTCTCAAGAATGAATGGAGAAGCACGTTTACTGTTTACTGAAACAAATCAGCTTATAATCACACAATCAAAAGATATTCCAGCATCGTGGTAGTGTAACTTTTATGTAGAGATTGTTCATTCTTGGTTGAGGAGAAGCCTATCTGCATGGGAATCCTAGATTGCATTATTTCTTTGGGGTTTCCTCATAATCACTCTGTGTATTTTTGTGGCCAATGCATGTTAAAACATATTCACAGAAAATTTATTTTCTTGGAAAGTAACTATTAAGGGGCTAGAGAGAGATGGCTCAGTGCTTAAGAGCACTCCCTGTTCTTGAAGAGGACCCAGGATCAATTCCCAGCACCAACATGGTGGCTAACAACAATCTGTAACTGTAGTTCCAGGGAATCTAATGCCTTTTTCTACCTCTGAAAGCATTGCATGACACAGGTGCAGTTGCATACATGAAGGCAATACACTCATAGACATAAAATAAAAATAATAAATAAAAAGAAAATAACTATTAAATATTGACTTAAGTTAATACATTTTGAAATATACAAGTGAGAGAAAGTCCCCCATACCTGCAAGGGGATTTAGGTCCTCTTGCCAAGGAGATACTTATAATGTAGACCATTCAAATAAAGCAAAACAAAGTCAAACTATCTGAGCACACAGGTGGAAGACTTCTATATTTCACAAGTGTCAATCAGAGTATAGTGAGTTGCTTTATGAACTTTATGTGATCATGTCACTGTCTCTGTATGTCAGTATCTCAAGCTAATGAGTGCTTTTATTTTATTATGGGTTACAGTCCTATGAATCTCTTCTTTAAAATTTGACTAAAAGTACTTGAGGTATCTGGAAGGGATTGGATACTATGAGCTGAAGAGAGATACTTTTCTATAGAAGTAAGTAGATAATATAAGAGAATGCAAAAATATACTTCTGATTACTTCTTTTGAGATTTTTATCATCTATTTCCTCAAAATGTCTTTATAATTTTATCTAAATGTATCCAACCCATCCTTCCATATTTTAATTGATTTTATTACCAAGAAAGTATCTATTGTAGTAGGATTATTTAACGACATACAAAGAGATTGTTCTCCTCTGCTCAAAAAGATGATCTTCTAGGATAGCCTGCTCTTTACACTTAAAATATAACTTTTGTGTACATTGTGGTAGAATGGGTTATTGTTATTCTGCAATAGGCTAAAAATGTCCTCCCTGATCGAAAGGCTAAAAGGATCTCTGAAGAGTTGGAACCGACTCTCTTTGCAGCTGTTTTGGAAGTTGCTGGGAGCTGGGAAAATGTGAAGAGAGAGTATTCTTCAATGTGACTTTTCTTCCACTCATGAACCAAAGCGAGGCTAGCATTTTCCCAGATGTCAGTGAACAAACTGACCCAGTTGTTAAGCAGTATTTGGAGAAACATTACAGCTAGAGGTACATATAAAACAGAATGCTTAAGACTATATTCTTGAATTCCAACACATTAGTAGTGAAGAATCTTACATGAAAAAAGGTTGTTCACTCTCACATGTGACTAGTGATGGGGATCACCACAGTTGACAGGACCAGCAGATATAAGAATAAGGAATAACTTTTATTAATTCTGGTTGATTAGGAGCAGTGATTTTCCCACCTAAGGAATGTGAAAGACTTTCTTTTGGCTTGAATAAACAAGATGTATATAAAGAAACAGCTGACTGGATCAACTTCTATAGGTGAAGTGTAGGGAGTTTGTGCAAAAAGCCTCCCGAAATCTTATAAGCCAGCAGCCCTTTCCATTTCTCTTATCCAAATGTGGAGGTAGGGGGAATGTGTATCCTATTAACTGCTTCTGGGAAGCAGTGTTGGTTCCAGGAAATCATGGCAAGTAGAGATGTCCAAGGTGGCATTTACTCTCTGCCTAATTGGCCCACAAGGCATGGAGCGAGGCTCTTCTTTGTGGTTCTTAACAATCGTGACTGTGCCAGCCCAAGGACGTGGCACTCTGCCAGCTCCTTCCTGGCTGCTACTTGCTGTCTTTGGCTTCAGATGCTTCCTCTTTCTCCCCAGGCCACCGTACTTCTGAACCAGCAAAATGTGATTACAGTAAATTTCAAATTTTTTATATTTACATGTTTTTATGCTATAAAGGCTTGAACAGAGACTTGCACAGTCTTTGGCAGCTTCTCCTCAGTTTCCTATTGTGGCAACAACAGAATTTCCTTTGCCTCAGATGTGACTGAAACAACAGCAGCAGCAGCAACAACAGCAACAATCATTAGAAAGATCAGTTTAGTACAACAGAGGGTGGTTGGTTACTCTGCAGAATGGATCTTACCCTCTATTGTGTGTTCAGGAAAATTCAGAGAAACACCACATTTGTATAACCACCAGGCTTGTGATGAAAACACTAGTATTGATATCATAACAGTAGATGATTGGTGCTTTAGAGAAATTTTACCATAAAAATGAGCTAGGAAGAAAGTGGGTCTGTCTGAAAATGACAGTCTGTCCCAGGCTGTGGTAAAAGATTTGACCCTGCCATTCTGTCTTTCTCACCTGTGAAGCAAAGATGATCATAGGTTATCACACAGGAACATGGGAGAGGGAAGTCAGCCAAACTGATTAGAATCATGGCTAGAACAAAATTGCTGTCGTTTTAAATGTGTCCCTCAAATGTCACGTGTCAGAAACTTGGTCCCCAAGAGGAAGAGAGGAACTGGGGAGATAGCTTGGTCAGTAAAGCACCTGCCATGCAAGTGCTTGGACCTGAGTAAAAGCACATGTAAAAGCCCAGCAAGACAGAACAAGTCTGTAATCCCAGCACTGCAGGTGAGGGGGAAGAGACATACGGACCTCTGAAGCTCACTTGGCCAGCTGGTCCAGCCCAATCAGCGAGCTCCAAGTTCAATGAATTCAGTGAGGAATGCTGTCTTGAAAAATAAGGTGGAGAGTGATCAGGAAAGACACATGATGACCTCTGCCCCCGCCCCACCTGTACACATACATACATACATACATACATACACAATAAAAGAAAAGAGAGACCTAAGGAGACACAGACTTCCTCTGCCTCATGCAACACCTTTGCCATGGATATGATGCAGCATAATGCCCAACCAGACACCAATAACAAGTTCTTTAGACCTCCAGTCTCTGGAACCATGAGGCAAAATAAACCTCTCCTTATAGGAGGAGGAGAAGGAGGAAGAGGAGGAGGAGGAAGAGGAGGAGGAGGAGAAGGAGGAAGAGAAGGAGGAAGGGAATGGTGGTACAGGCCTTTAATCCCAGCTCTCAGGAGGCAGAGGAAGGTGGTTCATTGTGAATTTGAGAGCAGCCTGGTCTACTTAGTGAGCTCCAGGCCAGCCAGGGCTACCTAGTGAGACCCTGTCTCAAAAAAGAAAAAATGACAAAGCAACAAAAGAGGCAATGCAGATGGGATTATCCGTTAGAGGAAATTGAATTTTAACAGTTTTACATGCTCAATAAATTCCCCAAAATCTAAATAAAGAGAAACTAAATAAAGAGAAAATTATCAAAGAAAAGAGATCAGGTGTTCAGAAGTTAGTTCAGTACACATATGTTAGAAATGTCACAGCCAATTGGGGCTGGAGAAGTGGCTCAGTGGTTAAGAGCGCCGACTGCTCTTGCAGAAGACCCAGGTTCGATTCCCAGCACCCACATGGCGGCTGAGAACCGTCTTTAACTCCAGTTCCGGGGAACTCACCTGTAAAAATAAAAGTTGAAAAAAGGGAAAAAAGACAGGTAAGGGTGGTAAAACAAAAAGTCATGAAATTTCACTGAGCTGCCTGAAATAGATCATAGGCAAGAAGGGTGGGTGTGAATTTTATAAGTTCTCTGCAGGTAAATCATAGTTGCAGTGTAAGGGTGCGTCTTCTCTCTTCTCTTTCTGTTCCTCTCCGTTCCTCTGCTGTCTTCTTTCACTCCTTTTCTTTTTGTGTGGTTCCTGTTTTGAAACATGTATAACTGAAAAGGTTTTAAATTCTCCCCAAATGAACCTTAAAATGTATCCTAAGATGTATCCTAAGATGTGTTAATCCTATAGTTATTAAAATACAAATGTTAGACCCTCTCCCTCTCTTTCTCTCTGTGTATGTATATATATATATATATATATATATATATATATATATACACACACACACACATAATGTATGAATGTTATTGTTTATATATCCAGGGTGTTGCTCTATTGCTAAGATATAGACATATAAGTAACTATTTAATTTTAGTCATAGTAAAATTATAATATTTTGGTGTATATTTATATGAACATAGAAATATGTTAAGAAGATACTATGTTGCTACACATATGTGTGTATATATAATGTTCTATATATAACTATAAAAATAAGAATATGCTCTGCTTCCCATATTACATAGTAGAGTGGGTAAGTGAATTTAAAGTGGAGTTAGCCAACAATGTTAAAACTTAATATCACATTCTTTCCTGCTTGGAGGTAGCTAGATGGATGAAGAAACTATTATATATCAGACAGTATAGCAAGTGCAGAGAGTTACTACCCTGCCTAAGAGGCACCAAGAGAAAGAGAGTTTGGATTAGATACTATCTCTCTAGTTCTCACAGTGTTTCTAAAAGCTCTGTTCTATCATTCAGATAAAATTGTTGCTGCATACCCAGATATTATTATTACTTAACAAGGTGAGCAGTCTGTGCTTTGCATGATGTGTAAGGACATTGTTTTTTCTTTTCTAGGCTCCTGTAGTAGAAAGGAGCTACATCCTCACAGCAGTCAGATGATTAAACATGTTCTACTTACACTAATGCATTTTTTGTTTCTGAAAACTGCCCAGCGTGGCTCATCAACACAGACATATGACTGTTTTGGAATTCTGAGTTCTCTTTGTTAAAATGATTCTACTTTAGAAAAAAGATTTTATTTTTATTTTATTTTAAATAATGGATATATAAATTGGTACTGGGGGGTGTTGTGCATGTGAGTGCAATGACTGCAGAGGTCAGAAGAGGATGTTAGAACCCCTGGAGCTGGCGTCACCAGTGGTTGTGAGCCATCTAATGTGGGTACTTCGAACTGAACTAGTTCTCTGGAAGAGCAGCAAATGCTCTCAATCACTGAGCTATCTCCCCAGCCCCTGTGTGTGTGTGTGTGTGTGTGTGTGTGTGTGTGTGTGTTGGTGCATGGGTGTAGAGGATTCTCCTGTCTCTGTCTCCTAATACCATAGGAACAACACTGGGATTACAGGTGTGTGCTAGTGCCCAACTTCATGTGGTCGAGAGGATCTGAACTCAGTTCTCATGCTAGTGCCCACTTCATGTGGTCGTGGGGATCTGACCTCAGTTCTCATGCTAGTGTCCACTTCATGTGGTCGTGGGGATCTGACCTCAGTTCTCATGCTAGTGTCCACTTCATGTGGTCGTGGGGATCTGAACTCAGTTCTCATGGTAGTGACCACTTCATGTGGTCGTGGGGATCTGAACTCAGTTCTGAAGCTAGTACCTACTTCATATGGTCATGGGGATCTGAACTCAGTTCTCATGGTAGTGCCCACTTCATGTGGTCGTGGGGATCTGAACTCAGTTCTCATGCTAGTGCCCACTTCATGTGGTCGTGGGGATCTGAACTCAGTTCTCATGCTAGTGCCCACTTCATGTGGTCGTGGGGATCTGAACTCAGTTCTCATGCTAGTGCCCACTTCATGTGGTCGTGGGGATCTGAACACAGTTCTCATGCTAGTGCCCACTTCATGTGGTCGTGGGGATCTGAACNGTGGTGATCTGAACTCAGTTCTCATGGTAGTGACCACTTCATGTGGTCGTGGGGATCTGAACACAATTCTCATGCTAGTGCCCACTTCATATGGTCTTGGGGATCTGAACTCAGTTCTGATGCTAGTGCCCACTTCATGTGGGCGTGGGGATCTGAACGCAGTCTCATGCTAGTGCCCGTCAGGTGGTCAGGGGGATCTGAAATCAAGTTCTCATGCTAGTGCCCACTTCATGTGGTCGTGGGGATCTGAACACAATTCTCATGCTAGTGCCCACTTCATGTGGTCAGAGGTAGATCTGAACTCAGTTTTTTTTTTTGCTCATGCTAGTGGCCTCACTTCCATGGGTCGTGGGGCTCTGAACTCAGGTTTCTCGTGCTAGTGCCCACTTCATGTGGTTGTGGGGATCTGAACTCAGTTCTCATGGTAGTGCCCACTTCATGTGGTCGTGGTGATCTGAACTCAGTTCTCATGGTAGTGCCCACTTCATGTGGTCATGGGGATCTGAACTCAGTTCTCATGCTAGTGCCCACTTCAATGTGGTGCAGGGGACCTTGTAATCTGAACTCAGGTCAGTTCTCATGCTATGTGCCCACTTCATTGTCTGGACTGAACCAGTTCCATGTGTGCCAGTGTAGTGGGGGGATCTGAACTCAGTTTCCTTGCATGATTCATCAGGTGCCCACTTCAATGTCGCGGTCGGTATGGGGATCTGAACTCCAGTTCTCATGCTCTTTAAGAGTGTCCCACTTCATATGGTCCCGATGGGGATTCTATATCAGTTCAACATGCAGTTCCGACGCATGGGCGAATTGGGATTAGTACACATAGTTGCATTGATTCACTGTGGGGCATCCCTCACATAGTAAGTCAATAGGATCTGAAAACTCAGTTTCTATGGTGAGTACCCACTTCATTATAGGTCAGGGAGATTCTGACCTCAGTTATTCTTAACTCGTGACCCAGCTTAATGTGGTCGCTGGAAGATGCACTCGGATGGTTGCCTCAAGCCTAAAGACTAAGACCCACTCATGTGGTTCCGTGCGGGATCCTGTACTCAGCGGTTCTCATGAACAAAGAGCTCTTACTTTCGATTTTGTCATGGAATCACCTCAGTTCTCATGCTAGGCCCTACGCCCACCCACTTACATGTGGTGTTCCTGGGGAATCCTGAACTCAGTTGCTTCTATCCGCTTAGTGCCCACTTTCATGTCGGTCAAGCGTTGGGTTAGGAATTCTAAAAGATACACTCAGTTAGAAAATCTTCTCATCTCCGAGCTCATGTGCCCAGCTTTCATGTGGTATTGTGGGCAATATCTGAACTCAGTTGTCTGAAGCTGAAGTGCCCACTTCATGTTGGTATCTGGAGAATCTAGGAGAAACATTCAGGGTTTCCTCAAAGCTAGTTACCTACTTCATTGTGGTCATGGGAAAGGACTATCATGAACGCACAGTTCTCATGCTTCTAGTGCCCACTTCAATATGGTTGCGTGGGGCTCTGAACTTCATGTTCTCATGCTAGTGGCCCACTGTGGTTGTGGGGATTCTGAAATCATTCTCATGCTGTACCTACTCATATGGTTCATGGGATCGGGAACTCAGGTATCTCTCATCTACAGTGCCCACTTCATGTGTGGTTTCCGTAGGGAATCTGAACCTCAGTTCTATGCTAGTGTAGAGAAAGCCGACTCACTGCATGGTCGTGGGAATTCTGAACACAGTTCTCATGCTAGTGCCCACATTATGTGGCTGGGAATCTGAACACAATTCTCATGCTAGTGCCCACTTCATGGGGTCGTGGGGACCTGACTCAGTATCTCATGGTATGCCCACTTCATGTGGTTTGTGGGGATCTGAACTCTATAGTTCTGCATGCAGAGCCCACTTATTGTTGGTTTGTGGGGATCTGAACCTTCAGTTCTCATGCTTTTCTAGATACCTACTCATGTGGTCTGGAGCATCTGAACTCATTCTCATGCTATAGGTGCCCACATATCATGGTGGTCCATTGGTGATTGGAACACAGTCGGCTAATGATGCCCACTTTCATATGGTTCTGGGGCTTTCCGGCCTGAAGGGGCTACTAGTGTCTCATGGAGGCCCACTTCATGTGGGTTGTGGGTTCTGAACTCAGTTCGTCATCTAGTACCTACTTTCATATGGTTCAATTGGGTGAATCTGAACTCCAGTCTTCTCATTGCTAGTGCCCACTTCATGTTGGTCGTGGGGATGCTGAACTCTAGTCTCATGCTAGTCCCACTGTCATAGTGGTCCGTGGGGATCTGAACACAATTCTCGATGCTAGTTAGCCCACTCATTGTGGGTTGTTCGGTGCGGGGCCCTCTGAACTCACGTTTCTCATTGCTGTGCCACTTCATGTGGTTTTGTGGGGTCTGAAACACAGTTCTCATGCTAGTACCTACTTCATGTGGTCATGGGGATCTGAACTCAGTTCAGTCTCATGCTATGGCCCACTTCATGTGGTCGGTGGAATCGAATCATTTGAACTCAGTTCTCATGCTAGTGCCCACTTTCATGTGCGTGGGGAAGGGATAATAAATGAAATTCGTAGGGGATCTTGAACTCAGTTCTCAGTCTGCTTAAAGTGCCCACTTCATGTTGGTCGTGGGGGACTCTTGAACACAAGTTCCATGCTAATGCCTGCTTCAATGTTTGGTGGGTCCTATGGGGAATTATCTACTGACCTCCAGTTCTCATGCCTAAGTTGTTGCCCATTCATTATTGGGTCTTATTGGGGAATTTCTGAACTCAGTTCTGAGCTAGTTGCCCAGCACTTTACATGGGTGGGTGGGGATCTTTGAACTTCAGTTTCTCAAGCATAGTTACCATTACTTCTGATGTGGTTCATGGGGGATCTGAACACAGTTCTCATGCGAGTGCCCAACTTCACGTTAGTGGTCGGTGAGGATCTGAACTCAGTTCTTCTCATGTGCTAGTGCCCACGTTCATGTGTGTTGAACATGGGGATAACAGAACTCAGTTTCTAGCAGGGATTACCGTAACTTTTCATATGGTCATGGTGGGATCTGTAACCTTTCCAGTTCTCATGCTCTAGTGCCCATTCATTGTGGTTACCTGGGGATTCTGAAACTCCTTGCTCATTGATGAGTGCCCACTTCATTATGGTCGTGGAGGAGATACTGAAACACAGGTATTCTTCATGATTGTCTAGTGCCACTTTCATCATGGGATCCTGAGGGAAGATCTGAACACAATTCTCAGCTAGTGCCCACTTCAAATTGGTCGGTGGGCTACTGAACTCAGTTCTCATGCTAGTGCCCCAATCTTCATTGTGGTTTTGTGGGGCAATCTGAACTCAGTTCTCTATGCTATGTACCTACTTGCATTAGGTCCATGGGATGATACTGAAACTCAGTTTTTCTCAAGCTAAGTGCCCACTTGTCATTGTTGTTCGGGGATTGTTTGAACCCTCCAGTTCTCAAGCTAAAGTCACCTACGTTCTGGTGGTCATGGAAAGAGATTCGTGACACTCGTAGTTCTCATCTATTGTGCTCAGAGCCCATTCATGTGGTTCCTGGGGAATCCGGGTTGAAACTCAGTTCATCATGGCTAAGTGGCCCACTTGCATAGTGGTCATGGGGTCTGAACTCAGTTCTCAGGTAGTGTCCCACTTCAATGTGGATGTTGTGGGCATCTGAACTCAGTTTCGGAGCTAGTGGCCCACTTATGTGGTCGTGGGATCTGAATCAGTTTCAGGCTGTACCTACTTCCATGTGGTCATGGGATCTGAACTCAGTTCAGTTCTCATGCTAGTGCCCACTTCATATGGTCGTGGGGCTCTGAACTCAGTTCTCATGCTAGTGCCCACTGCATGTGGTTGTGGGGATCTGAACTCATTTCGCATGCTAGTACCTAAGTTCATATGGTCAATGGGGGATCTGAACTCAGTTCTCATGGTAGTGCCCACTTCATGTGGTCGTGGTGATCTGAACTCAGTTCTCATGGTAGTGCCCACTTCATGTGGTCGTGGTGATCTGAACTCAGTTCTCATGGTAGTGCCCACTTCATGTGGTCTTGGGGATCTGAACACAATTCTCATGCTAGTGCCCACTTCATGTGGTCGTGGGGCTCTGAACTCAGTTCTCATGCTAGTGCCCACTTCATGTGGTTGTGGGGATCTGAACTCAGTTCTCAGGGGGGCGGGGGCGGGGGGGGGTGCTAGTGCCCACGTCATGTGGTTGTGGGAGCTGAACTCAGTTCTCAGCTAAGTACCTACTTCAATGTGGTCATGAGATCGGAACTCGTTCTCATGCTAGGGCCACTTCATGTGGTTCATGGGGAATTCGGAACCCAAGATTCTCATGCTAGTGCCCACTTCATGTGGTCGTGGTGATCTGAACTCAGTTCTCATGCGAGTGCCCACTTCATGTGGTTTGTGGGGGATCTGAACGCAGTTTCTCTGCAAGAACGTACTTTCAATGTTCATGGGGATCGGAACTCCAGTATGCATGCTAGGCACATTGTTTACGTCATGTGGTCGTGGGATCTGAACTCAGTTCTCATGCTAGTGCCCACTTCATGTGGTCATGGGGATCTGAACACAATTCTCATGCTAGTGCCCACTTCATGTGGTCGTGGGGCTCTGAACTCAGTTCTCATGCTAGTGCCCACTTCATGTGGTTGTGGGGATCTGAACTCAGTTCTCATGCTAGTACCTACTTCATGTGGTCATGGAGATCTGAACTCAGTTCTCATGCTAGTGCCCACTTCATGTGGTCGTGGGGATCTGAACTCAGTTCTCATGCTAGTGCCCACTTCATGTGGTCGTGGGGATCTGAACTCAGTTCTCATGCTAGTGCCCAACTTCATGTGGGTCGTGGGGATCTGAACACAATTCTCATGCTAGTGCCTGCGTCATGTGGTCATGGGGGATCTGGACTCAGTTCTCATGCTAGGGCCCACGTCATATGGTCCCATGGGGAGCTGAACTCAGTTCTGAAGCGAGTGCCCACTTCTGTGGTGCGTGGGGAATCTGAACGCCATTTCCCAATCGAGTACCTACTTCCATGTGGATTTGGGGATCTGAACTCAGTTCAGTTCTCATGCTAGTGCCCACTTCATATGGTCGTGGGGCTCTGAACTCAGTTCTCATGCTAGTGCCCACTTCATGTGGTTGTGGGGATCTGAACTCAGTTCTCATGGTAGTGCCCACTTCATGTGGTCGTGGTGATCTGAACTCAGTTCTCATGGTAGTGCCCACTTCATGTGGTCCTGGGGATATGAACGCAGTTTCTCATGCTAGTGCCCACTTCATATGGTCGTGGGGATCCATGAACTCAGTTCTCCTGCTAGTGCCCACTTCATGTGGTCTTGGGATCTGAAACAATTCTCATGCTAGTTGCCCACTTTCATGATGGTCGTGGGGCTACTGAACTCAGTTCATCATGCTAGTGCACACTTCATGGTGATTGTGGGGATCATGACTCAGTTCTCAATGCTAGTGCCCCTTAATGGGGTTTGTGGGGATCCTGAACCAGTTTTCTCGATGCTAGTACCTACTTCAGGTGGGTGATGGAGATCTGAACGCATTCTCATGCTAGTGCCCACTTCATGTGGTCGTGGGGATCTGACCTCAGTTCTCATGCTAGTGCCCACTTCATGTGGTCGTGGTGATCTGAACTCAGTTCTCATGGTAGTGCCCACTTCATGTGGTCGTGGTGATCTGAACTCAGTTCTCATGCTAATTGCCGGCGTCATGTCGTCATGGGATCGGACCTCAGTTCCACAATGCTAATGCCCACTTCATATGGTCTGGGGATCTGAACCTCAGTTTCGGGGAAGCTAGGTGCCCACTTCATGGTTGCTGGTGATCTGAACTCAGTTCTCAGCTAGTACCTACTTCATGGGGTCCAAGGGGGATCTGACACAGTTTCTCATGTAGGGCACACTTCATATGGTCGTGGGCTCGAAATCAGTTTCTCAATGCTAGTGCCCACTTCCATGTGGTTGTGTGGGGATCGGAACTCAGTTCTCATGCTAGTACCTACTTCATATGGTCATGGGGATCTGAACTCAGTTCATCTAGTGCCCATTCATGTGTCCGTGGGGGAAAAAATCTGGAACTCAGGTCCTCATGCTAGGAGCCACTTCATATGGTCCCGGTGGTGAGTCTGACACAGTTTCTCATGCTATGAACTTCATGTGAGTATTGGGGATCTGAACACAATCTCATGCTAGTAGGGCCACTTCATGTGGTCCGTGGGGCTCTGACTCAGTTTCTCATGCTGTGCCCACTTATGTAGGTGTGGGGGATCTGAACTCAGTTCTCATGCTAGTGCCCACTTCATGTGGTCGTGGGGATCTGAACTCCGTTCTCATGCTAGTGCCCACTTAATGTGGTCGTGGGGATCTGAACTCCGTTCTCATGCTAGTGCCCACTTAATGTGGTCGTGGGGATCTGAACTCCGTTCTCATGCTAGTGCCCACTTAATGTGGTCGTGGGGATCTGAACTCCGTTCTCATGCTAGTGCCCACTTAATGTGGTCGTGGGGATCTGACCTCAGTTCTCATGCTAGTACCCACTTCATGTGGTCCTGGGGATCCTGAACTCAGTTGCCAAGGGGGGGGCTATGCCCACTTCATGTGGTCTTGGGGATCTGAACTCAGTTCTGATGCTAGTGCCCACTTCATGTGGGCGTGGCCATCTGAACTCAGTTCTGAAGCTAGTGCCCACTTCATGTGGTCGTGGGGATCTGAACTCAGTTCTCATGCTAGTGCCCACTTCATGGGGTCGTGGGGATCTGACACAGTTCTCAGGCGAGGGCCCAATTCATGGGGGCTTGGGGATCTGAACTCAGTTCAGTTCTCATGCTAGTGCCCACTTAATGTGGTCGTGGGGATCTGAACTCCGTTCTCATGCTAGTGCCCACTTCATGTGTGTGCTGGGATCTGAACTCAGTTCCTCATGCTAGTAGCCTACTTCATGTGTCATGGAGAGCTGGAACTCAGTTCTCAAATGCTGTGCCCCTTCATTGGTCGGGGGGATCTGAACTCAGTTCAGTTCTCATGCTAGTGCCCTCTTCATGTGGTCGTGGGGATCTGAACTCAGTTACTCTGCTAGTGCCCTCGTCATGTGAGTCGTGGGGATCTGAACACAGTTCTCATGCTAATGCCTGCTTCATGTGGTCATGGGGATCTGACCTCAGTTCTCATGCTAGTACCCACTTCATATGGTCATGGGGATCTGAACTCAGTTCTCATGCTAGTGCCCACTTCATGTGGTCGTGGGGATCTGAACTCATTTTTCTCATGCTAGTGCCCACTTCATGTGGTCGTGGGGATCTGAACTCAGTTCTGAAGCTAGTACCTACTTCATATGGTCACGGGGATCTGAACTCAGTTTCTCATGGTAGTTACCCACTTAATGTGGTCAGGGAGATCTGCCTCAGTTCTCAAGCGAGGGCCCACTTCATTTGGTTCCCTGGGATCTGAACTCAGTTCTCAAGCTAGTGCTCACTTCATGTGGTCATGGAGATCTGACCTCAGTTCTCAAGCTAGTGCCCACTTCATGTGGTCATGGAGATCCGAAACTCAGTTCTCATGCTAGTGCCCACTTCATATGTGTCTGGGATCTGACCTCAGTATAAATTCTCATGCTCAGTACCCACTTCATTCGTCCTATGAGCTCCTGAACTCAGTTCTCATGACTAGTGGCCCATTCATGTGTCGTGGGGATCTAACTCATTTCTAAAGTGCAGCAACTGCTTCCCCTTCTGAACCATCTCCCCAGCATAAGATTCCATGTTTAAAGTTGCTGATATTAATGGGAAAATACTTAGCAATAGATGTTCATGCAATCAATATTCTTTAAGAGCAGATTGTAGTACCGCTGTATAGTTTGGATGGACAGTGTATGTTACTGAATTGTGCAAAAATGTAGAATTCCATGAGAAATAGGTTTATGAGTTTTGCTTGCTTAAATGTTGGTTAATCTGTTTGGGATAATTTAGCTTGTTTTTACTTACCATTAATGGTCTTTTGATTACATTGTTAATTAACATCATGTATATATTATAAAACATGTTTGAAAGAAACATACATAGTAAGGTAAGGACTGTTGTTGCTTTGCATGTAGTGCTTGAAGTGCAAGAGACAAACTCTTGTTTATAAGCGTCTGTTCTCTTTCCGGCAAGAAATAATTTGTTTTTTTTCCTTTTCTTTTCTTCGTTTTCGTTCTTTTTTTGTTTTATTTTTTTTTTTTTTTTTGTCTTTTCGAGGCAGGGTCTCCCTTTAGTCCCAGCTGGCCTGGAGCTCACTACGTAGACCAGGCTGGTCTTGAACTCACAGAGATCGGCCTGCCTCTGTCTCCCGAGTGTGCACTACCATGCCCGGCCTCTTTTTTTTTTTTTTTAAGATTTGTTTGTGATTTGAGTTTCTGATCTGAAATTAACTATGTTTCCCACCAACTGTAAGTGCCCCTCCTGTGCCACAACAGGACAGAGCGGCTCAGGTAAGAGGGCTATGGAGCTAAGAAATTACACTTTCTCCCCTACACCACTGCCATTTTCACAGTAAAAGGAAGAAGAGGAAAAGGAACAGAAGGAGGAGAAGGAAGAGGAGGAGGAAGAGGAGGAGGAGGAAGAGGAAGAGGAGGAGGAAGAGCAGCAGCAGCAGCAGAAAAATTATTTGTGAAGTTCTAGAAAAACCATTTGGCAATGATCCCCCCCCTTCTACTTCATGCATAATAATTGCACGTGCTCAGAGATTTTACTGTGACATTGGCAATGATTTTCTTAGAAGTAGCTGTGAACATTTACGGTTGCAAATAAAATCTGTCATTAAAGCAGTGTTAGAGAAGGTGACTGGTATCTTTGAAATTATCAAGAAACAAATTCTGCTTGCCTCATACAAATAGTAAGCCAAGCTTGAACAATAACATGAGGAAGTAAGTTCAGACCATCTGGAAGTTAGGTGCCATGATCCCTTGGTGCCAAACAAGTGGCAGTTTCTACTAGGGTTCTGTATGAGCTACATTTTTTTGTACTTACACTCACCATGAGATAAAATACATTCTCTATCCATGGTAGTAGGGCTTTGATTTTTCCCAGCAAATCATTTTTTTTTTTAAATTGGGAAGTCTTAACCCCTAGTGTACTGATGGGTAGAGATGGTCACTACTGGCATGGTAGAATAATGCCTCAACTGGAGACATGTGGCCATCACACGTGTGATTTTACAAGCACACAATGCTAGTAGTTAAGCAGTGTTACCTTTTTTTGCTTTACTTAAATGTAATGAAACCATCTTTCATACCCAGCTCTGCAGGTTTCAGGACATTCACCTCAGGTATTTGTTGTCCCTTCCTGGAATCCTGTGTTCACTAAAATCCTGAGGAGGCCTCTTTAGGCTCAGGGAGTACAGCCCACCATGGAGACACCTGTGTCCCAGCTTTTGGCTTGGTGCGCAGTACAGAGACATGAACTTTGGCTGCTCAGGTACAGCAGCAGCCCTTCAATACCTCAATACCCTTCAAGACCTCCCAAGTCTTCGGAAAAACTAGCAGTAGCATATGTCTCATCTCTCAGAGTCACCTGTGTCCTCACCCTAAAGTGTCTGAGAGACAGAGCAAGGAGGACAAGCTGTATATGGGGCATTTCTTTCTCTGGCCTTCGGAAGCAAGGGAGCACAGAACATGGACAGAAACAACCATATGCATGGCGCGAGACTACAAATGCTATGTGCCACATCATCAGGAGCCGGTATCATCACAGAGTGCACTCTTGATAGGAACTGTGCCTCTCTGAATATTAATAACACTTCTATTCTTATAGAGGATGAAAGAAGTTCATTACTCTACTGTGACCAGTGGGATTTATGGGACAGCTTTATATACAAAGGTAGGACTTAAGGAGGTCTTAGCAAATAATTATCAGAAAACAACAGCCAAGTGGAACACAGAGATGGTCTCTATGTGGACTGGAAACATAGGATAGATTATGAAAATCCCTTAAGACAGATGCTGACTTGTATTGACCAAATGATTTTTGTAATCCAAGTTCTTCACAATATGGAACCTACAGAGTACCTTAAATAAAAATGAAATGGTTCCTTCAGCTTTTTTATTTTATAAACAACTCCAGCCAGTACCTTGAATCTGAAGTCTGTTTTTCAGTGAACTGCTCATGGGCAGGACAGCAAACTGTAGGCCAGTGTCTAGACTCAATGCCACACACTGCATGAGTAGTTCACAGATGGAGCATTTGCAAGTTCCTCTCATTCACTCCCACAAGCAGCAAACATTCTTTGAAGGGATTGTAGATTGGGGACTGTGATTTGTTTCAAAAAATGAATAATTAACCTTTTGTAAATGGGCTTTATTAAGTGTCCATTTTCAATGACTTTAAAAAATACGCACACCTTTAATCCCAGCACTCAGGTGGCAGAGGCAGGTGGATCTCTGTGAGTTCAAGGCCAGCCTGGCCTACATAGTGTTTTCCAGGACAGCTAGAGCTACAGGGAGACCCTATTTCAGAAAGACAAAAAAAATAAGAACACAATTTCCTAAATAATGTTAGTGCTGCCTTCCCAGACTTAGTTCTTCCCCGTTCTGAATTTTATGCTGATTGTGTAGCATGGGTGTTCACTAAGGAACAGGGAACAAAATATTAGCTATTACTCTAAGTAGCTCATGGTTTGGCCTTTAAAATGCCAGGTGGTTCCTATTTTCTGCAATTATCTGTGAAAAGTACATCCTATGGTCCTGCCACTCAAAGTGCAACATCAGCTCTACTTTGTGGGCCTGTGGGAAGTAGCCCAAACTCACTAAACCAAAATTTACATGTATTAGGACAACAGCACAAAGATTTGATGAGTACTGGTTAGATCTCTCCGTGTTTACACAGACCTTTCTGTAAAATCTTTCAAAAAACATGTGTGAAGCTTACGCATAGATCCATGCAACTTGGATGGCCAAGAGATTCACACAGGTGTTATTTTTTTTTAAATACATTTTGAAATGGAACCTTCAAAGGTCAACTGTTTACCCTTACTTAACAAAACTACATGATAAAAAGTGACATATGTTTTCAGGATGAATTGTCACAAAGCAGATATCTAGTTCAAATGTTAGAACTCCTTTTGCATGACCACTGCAACAGATTTGGGGAGTCACTGAACTTTATAGTCCCGTATCACTGCCTTACATTGCTAATAGTTTGATTTCTTGATAAAGGTGACTTAGAGAATAAATGTTCATGATGCATTTTCCCAAATATGCTAAAAGCAGACAGTCATTGCTTGAATATTTGGTTCCATGCTGTTACACTGATGGCAAAAGTTCTTTTTGGAAATGTCTATTATGGGACAACTGAATAGTTCTATGGTTTCCCGTTTTAGCTGTCTGTACCAAGCATGTATGCAGTTTTCCAGAACAGTGATAACTCTTCTTTCTTTGTTAAATGCAGCAATAACAGAAAAGACGCATATGACATGAGACATAAATCTTAGAACCTTCATTTTTCCTTTCAACTTGGTGACAATGATTTCTAGCTTAATTCTATCTACTGTCATCTGGCTGAGAATCTACACAGATGAAACCTTAGATATTCTAGATCACAGTTCAGGTCTAGATTCATTTTTGTTTATTCTTTCTTCCTAAAAATGCTTGATTTTTAGATTGTGTGATGTTCTTATTGCAGAAGAGACAGTATGAGACTGAGTGTAGATTTCATGACCAAATGTGCATTTCTTCAGTGGATTGTTTTGTTTAACCCACTTTCTTTATGACAATTAGTCCTGGTTCTAATATGGAAAAGCATTAATTGCTACCTCAGTGAATGCTTGTTATATCTTGAAAACGAAAGAACTGGTCTTATTTGAAAGTTATTTTGGTGAAATAAAACTGGGGATGATTTTCAGTAACTCATTTGGATACAAAGATTTATATTTTCCTTTAACAAGCAACAAAAAACATATTAAGAGTTTTAAGAGAATATTTCAAGAGATTGGATAAATAATACAAGGCTTTGGGAAACTAATACAATATATAAACTGTTAGTTTGATTGTACCACAATGATGCTTGAAATGCCTTTTGCCTCGTACATTAGAAGTGGAGTTGGTGGGCATGGTGGCACTTGAGAGGCAGAGGCAGGTGGATCTTTGTGAGTTCACACCAGCCTGGTCTACAGAGCGAGTTACAGGACAGCTGGGGCTACAGGGAGACCCTGTCTCAAACAAACAAACAAACAAACAAACAAACAAACAAACAAACAAACAGAAGTGGATTTTACTGCCATGGCTGCTGGACTGAATACCTGGAAGACCTTTTCTCTGCCTTCTGACAGCAGGGAAACAGTTCAGTCTTTATCCTCAGCTCAAAGAACCCACAGAATATTTTAGTATAGAATTTACATTGTTAAACAGTAACAGTCCTTACACGAAGAGATAATCTTAACTGTAATTTTATAAAGTCTCCCTGAACCCATTTCATCTTGTTTTTGATTCTAGTCATACATTTAGAACACTTATGTTTCTAACTTGCACATACTTATGCTCACTATGAAGGAATACTATTTAGGAGCAATATCTGCTAATAGAATTCTCTCCCTTTTAATTACGTTAATTGAATTCAACTGAAGATTGTGATTCTTACTATATTCTTTTTTAATTAATTAATTTATTTTTATGTCTGCATGCAGGTTTGTGCACCTTGTCGTGCAATGCTGCAGAGGTCAGAAGAAGGCGTTGGATTCCCCTGGAACTGGAGTTAAAGACTGTTCTCAGCCACCATTTGGGTGCCGGGGATCAAACCCATCCTCTGCAAGAGCAGTCAGAGCTCTTAACAGCTAGGCCATCTCTCCAGCCCCGATTCTTACTATATTCTTAAATGGTAGTTAATTTAAAGGTTTTGAGAATTTGATCCACCTCCCAAATGTTTTGCACACACACACACACACACACACACACACACACACAAACACATGGTGGGGGGAGAGAGAGAGAGAGAGAGAGAGAGAGAGAGAGAGAGAGTTTGTATACAGTTAGTAAGAGATGGTTAATGACAAAATAATTTACCAAATTTTACAGAATGGTTTACTATATAGAAAGAACTATGTCATGTCTCTGAGTTTGGATCCCTCCCTCTCTAGGGGAATATGACTGCTACTTTAATAGGTCTAAACACACACACACTCTCTCTCTCACACACACACACACACACACACACATTCTCTAGCATTCTATTCTTATTAGATTCCTTGAAGTATCAAGAAAAAATGATGACATAAATGCAAATTATCTGACAATAATTCTAAATGTTTTCTATTTCTATAGTTTATGATCCTTATAAGGAACATTTGAAAGGTTTTTACATTTTAGATACTTTCTTCTTTCTTTTTAAACTCAGGCCCTAGGAAGAGAAGACTGATCTTTCATTACAACTTAGAATTTCTAAGAAAAAGTATTTTGAAGGTTTGGAGAAATGAAGAGTATAAAACAGTAGGTGGACAGTAATATCTGTTCCTATAACAGATATCAATATGAACAGCTCTAATATATTATTTGATATGAACAACTAAATATATTGTTATAGGGAATCTTATCAAGGGAAGAAAGACATATGGTGCTAATCATAGCTAAAGGTGAAAGGAAGAATTCCAACTCAAGAAGAAGGAGGAAAGTCAAGGACGAATGATCCTCCCTCTAGACTTATTCCATAGTGGAACTATTCTTCTAAAATCAAATGATTAAGTAAGAAGTCCCAGATACCCAAATTTATCCTGAATGATACTGATTTTCCTCTAAGGAAAAGACTTCAGAACCAATGTTATATTGAGCGTTTCTATGGAAACTTCTTGACTGTTGTCATCAAACAAATATTGATAGGTTGTTAGATAAATTAAAAATGTCAGAAAATGCACAGCCAAAAGCAAACAAAAAGAAACACCAAAAAATGCTAAAAAAAATTTATAAATTTTATGTTATGGGAAATATAAGCTAGGCACAGGGGAAGACTAGTAATAACTAATAATAGAATTATTATGGAAGTATGCTCTATTCATTAAAGGTTATTTAAAACTTATAAATTGTTTGTTTCTAGAATTTCAACTTAATATTTTCATACTGAGGTTTACCATGGGTAACTGAATCTCAGAAAGCCAAACCTCAGATAAAGAATACTGTACATTAGTTCATTTCATAATTTAAGATATAAAAGGGAAGGATGTCCTAGTTTCATTTCTGTAGAGGAGAGAGGGTTTGTTTCAGCTCACAGTTCCAGATTACAGTGCATCATAACACGGAAGTCAAGGCAGCAGGGAGTTAAAGCACTTAGTCCTATCACATCCACAGTCCAGAGCGTGGAGAAATGTATGCATGCACACCCACAGCTCAGGCTACCCTTACACATTCCTGGGGATTCAAACCAGGAATGATGCCATTTGCTGTGGGCTGGGCTTTCCAACCCTAATTAACATAACCAAGACAATCCCCCAATAGATGTGCCTGCAGGCCAGCCTGATCTGGATAATCCCTTATTGGTCCTCTCTTCCCAGCTGTGTCAATTGATAGTTAAAACTGACCATTGCAGGAGATTATTGAGACTAGGTGTGAAGAAGCCTAAACCCTGAAATACAGCTTTTCAGAGGGCAGGGAAAATAAGACACACATTTGCTTGGACATGTTCAGAGTACAGTAAAGTACTCTGTAATAGCCATGTGATAGAAATTGTGCTAGATATTGGTGAGACAAGGGATTACTTTTGAAATTATACACGGATATGTGTTTTGAAAGAAAACATACCACAAAAATGCTCAGTAATTTTGTGCTGTCCCTGTAGGGTAGTCTCCTGTATAGTGTTCTCTGCTACTTGGACAGGAGAGAGTGTGGGAAACAATACTGTAGCTACAGCAGAGAAACATGGAGGGGAGGGTGTTGACTCCACAAAGACAGGAAGGGTCAGCTGGTGAAAGGAATTCACCAACTCCAGTGAGCCATCTGTACATGCATTCTGTGTAATGTGGTAGGCAATTTCCAAGTAAAGTTATGCAATTTCCACGAACGTTTTACAAAAATGGTATTGTGGGCTGGAAAGACCACACAGCAGTTAAGAGCACTGACTGCTCTTCCAGAGGACCTGGGTTCAATGCCCAGCATCCACATGGTAGCTAGCAACCACCTGTAACTCCAGTATCAGGGGAATATGATGCCTTCTTCTGACTTTGCCTGCACTGCATGACATAGGTGCACTTCCACACATATACATACTCCAGTTCCAGGGGAATCCGACACCCTCTTCTGGGCTCTTCGGCATTGCATGACATGGATGCACCAACCTATATGCAGACAGTACACTCATACACATAAAATAAATAAATAAATAAATAAATAAATAAATAAATAAATAAATAAAATATCTAAAACAAAACAAAAAGTAGTATTTTAAAATTGATCTTTGAGTTCAGGACACTGAGACTCAGTCTGCATGCAGCTCTAACTCACGCAGTTCTGCAGTTACTATACTACTTGGGTTTGTAATGGTGTTTCCTAGATGTGTCCCACAAATAGAGTATAAGGAAAAAGCAGTCTCTGGAGGCAAAAGTGTGGAATCAAACTACATTACACACCTCCTCCCTTGGAGTCTCAGAATACATTTGTGATATTGAAGTCTCTGTGAAGCATGAAATGAAGAAACCCATTTAATATTCCTTATATGTGCATTTCACAAGCTTTAGATGATGGGCACGCCCCCTCCCCCAATAAAAACAAAGTAGGGAACACTTTGGGAATCTCTGGCTTAGATTATATTGGGAGAACCTTATTAATCAGAACTCATCTTAGTTAGAATCAGAGAAATGAAGACTATGGCATGTGTTTAAATCAGTATTTGTCAGAGTGAGCACCATGACTCACTCACTAGGTTGTGAAATCAAGTGAGTCCTGACCAGAACTTGGAAAAGAGCAACTGAATATGAGGAAAGTACCAGGGTTATTATAGGCAGAATAGATAAGAACCAAATAATGGAATTTTTAATGAGTGAGAATGTAAACATTTTTTTTTTCAAAGCCAAACTTTGAAGCGTCTTCTCCTGAAAGATAGTGTAATCTCTTCTTGTGCCAGGGAAGGAGTGTGAATGTTGTAAAATGGACCCTGGAAAGCTCACTGTAGCATCACTGGGGCAAATGCATCATTTCTTATTACTTAAAATCAAAAGATTGTAGAGCTGAGCTGTCTAGCAGCAAAACCAAAATAGAGTTGTAGTGCTTGTGAAAATGAGACAGCTGTTGGTTAGGCAGATGGTTCTAGGACCCAGGTCTGTTCGGACTCTAGTGTTCTTTCATCTGCCAGTGTGAATTGAAGACTTTTGTTAATTTTTTATTTATAAAATGTTTATGGTTAGTTGCTTTTAATGACACCAAGTCAGTGACTATTCACAACCAGGCTCCAGGCTTAAGTTGAAGGGGGAAAAGTAGAGATCCTTCAGTCCTGGGGTCTAATCCTATTTCCAAGTAATAATTAAGTAATTAACCTAATAACTGTGTTACTAGATAGGTCACTTCTCATTAGTACATGTAAACCTGTTTCTTACATGATTTTGAGAAGACGTTGCCAACACATCAGTGAACACTGCAATGTGTAAGGCGAAGGCTTTCCTTCAGCTCTCTAGGAATAAACAGCTTATAGGACAGTACCTAGCAGAAACAGCATGCCTGCTTCAGCAAGAACCGTCCCCTCCCCAACACTATTTCCAGCTGAAGTCTTGAAAATTACACTTAAGTTTGTGCTTCATTTTCCCAGGGGCCGATCCTAGATGAGGGTGGTCGCCTGGTCCCCAGAGGTCCTTCCCCTCTGCTACTGGGAGATGAGCACAGGGTCGATCCCAGGACTGAGGTCAACCCCAGTGAGGTGGGCCTGGGGGCTGGGATTCCAGCAACTCTCAGGTTGCTGTCATTTCCTCTCAGGAAACAGAAATCACTTGATAACTTAATCTTGGTGTGAGCAAGAGACCCTGGGGCCTGTGTACTCAGTGATAAACGGAAGCATCCGGCCGGGTCAAGAAGGGGAACGCGCTATCTTTTAAAACTAATATAAACGAATACAGCGTAAACAAGAGCCTCAGGAGAGGGTGCCCCCCGTCCCTCCAAGCGTGGGGGGAGACTAGAGTCTGGAGGGGGAAGTCCCTGCGTCCTGGGGCTCCTCTGCGGAGACTTTCCCCTGCCTGGGAGCCTACGGAGGCTGGAGGAGGTGAATTTCCTCCGGCCCAGGTCTGGCGGGTGGACCCTCCCCTTTCCTGCTCCGCGACCAGCGGCGCCCCCGGACCCTCCCCGCCCCTCATCTCATCTGGGAGACTCCGGGGATGCGAGGTCCAGAGGAGGCTGCTGCAGCCTGGGGCGGGTGCGAGTCCTGACCCTGCGCCGGGGGCGCGGGCCCCGCGTGACGTGGGCGCACGGCGGGAGGGCCGGGGGCCGCCTTATTAGCGCCCCGCGGGTCGCGGGCAGCGAGCAGACTGCCCGGGCCGCGAGCAACCCGAGCGGGCGAGCTCCCACTCCTCCCTCCTCCTCCGCGGCCGCCTCCTCCCCTCGCTCCTCCCGCCCCCACTGCGTGTGCGGCGGAGGCTCCGGCTCGCGCTGCCTCTTTCTCCCGCTCGCTGGGCTCCCGCTGCCCCGTGCCTCGGTGCCCCCGGGGACCCGGCCATCTCCGCGCCTAACCTTTGCGACTCGCGGTGCTCGGGGAGCCTCGCCAAAGGCGCTCGGGGCGGAGGCAGTGGGGAGCCCCTGTCCCTTCCCCCGCTCCGGGGTGCCAGCTCCCAGCACCTTGTCGCTCCGCACTGTCGCTGGGGAGGACGGGGTGAGAAGGTGAAGTGGGGAGGATCGCCGAGGCGAGGGGCCGGGCGCAAGGCTCACATTTCGTTTTCACTGAGGCAAAGCACAAGAAGATTTTTTTTTTTTTAAACTCAGCATTTCCCCCCGTCTCTTCCATTTTCTTTTCGTTTTTAAAAGAAACTTATTTTGAGGGTGGTTTGCGCTGGGATATCTGCTTTGCCCAGGAGTTGAGAAGTGCACTCGACTCGGGATGGTTCTCCTGTCACTTTGGTTGATAGCAGCCTCTCTGGTAGAGGTTGGGACGTCAGCTGATGGACAAGTAAGTGGAAAATAAGAATAATAAAAACTCAACCTTTCCCTGACATAGTTCCTCCCCTCGTCCTCTCCACTCTCCTCTCCTCCCCCTGCCACCCTTCCCGGCATCTTCTGCCTTCAGGCGGCGCGTGGAGGGCTTGGGGGGCTGGGGGCGCGTCCCCCAGGCGGTCGGGACTCTGGTCCCCGGGGAGCGTCACACCTGGACTGCCGCAGCCCGGGCCGTTCGGGACCCTCCCCAGAGGCAGACTGCAAAGGATCGCAATGTCGCTGGGCCACCCGGGCGTCCCCTTGGGGAGGGCGCCCTGGGCGCTCCAGTGCAGTTGGAGCACCGCTCCCCGAGCCCGGGTGGCCGCAGCCGGAGTCGGGCCCACGGGGGCCTCCTGACCCCTGGTGGCAACGGGCAGCAGAGGCGGGGGTTCGAGAAGTCCCGGGCAGCACCCGGAGCGACCCAGCAGACACGTGTCCTGAGAGGACCGCGGCCCGGCTGCAGTTTGACAGTTGCGGAGGGCAGGGGACGTTTCTTGCCCTAGCCTTTTCCCCGGCGGAGTCTGGAGGCGCTCGCCGCCTCTCCCCTCCCCCTCCGCACAACCCCTCCTCTTTCCAAAGCTAAATTGAGTGCAGCTCGATTGCTTTTCGGCCCTGCCCCCACCCTTTGGAGCCTCAAGGTGAAGCCGATGCTCCCTCCCAGAAGAGTCCTTGAAGGAGGCTCAGCCCGCAGAGCCATTTGTAGTAGTAAATCACTCCAGCTCAGGGCCGGGTGACTCTGTACAGCATTGCTCTGTGAGTTTTTGTAGTTTCTTTGGTCTGCCTTTTCTCACCGCAGGGTAAAAGTGGGGTTTTCTCCGTTTGATTCTCACGAATCAGGCCCTCTTTTAGATTGCTTTTCACCTGGTGAAATGTAAAGACTTTCTTTTCCCATCGTGACCCAGTACTGGAGTTTTCAAAAAGAGAGCGTTGAGGATCAGTGTTTATTTTACTGGCTTCACAAATACTAAAATTAAAGTTGGCCAACAAGTCCCTTTTTCAAATCGTCACTGAATTGGCTCAGGCTTCTGTCATTAGAACCTTCCAGGAACTAAGGTTCAGCCTTTAGGCAACAATCCCAGTCTCTCGGTCTCCTGATTAGCCAGCTCCTGAAAAGCACTGATGGTAGAAATAAACCTCAAGGGGTGATAAGATGAAACCCAGTAACTTTTTTTTTTTCTTCTTGCTCCCCGCCCCTCCTTTCCAGGCTGCTACTGAGGAAATGGCGCAAATAGGTAAGCCTCGTTCTCAGATGCCTCTCTTATCCTAGTCCACAATAAACAAAATCATTGTTTCTGAAAGTTTTCTAATTGGTGGTTAAAATAATTCAAAGTCTGGAATAATTTCTATTCTTCTTTCCGCTTTCCGGAGGAGGGTCCCATTTTGCTCAGGCTAAATTATAGTGGTGTCAACATTGGACTAAATCAAGCACCAGTTTATTAGTGTTGTCTTTCAACAAGCCACTGGTATGCACTTGGAGGGTGATAATGGTTGGATGGGAGACTAGAGATGCAGGAAGTCAAACCATCAGCTTCTGCAGTTTAAGTAGGATATCGAACTAGAACTGAAGATAAGTCGTAGGAACCCTAGGAAGAAGGAAAAAATGAAGAATATGGACTTTTTCTTAAAAGATTTTTCTGCATTGTATGCACCCTTTGGTGATTTATTCCATGTGCTTAAAAATAATCATCTTCTAATGTGCAAGATACTATTATGGCCTTTTGCAAACATCAGTAATACTTGAGTGATATCAAATGTTTGGTGCTATTATCCACATTTTTATGGATGAGAAGACTAAAGTTCAGAATTTAAGTAATTTGTAACAGGATATTCCAAAGCCAGTGGTATTTTAAAAAATATTTTTATTGTTTTTATTTATGTGTATGAATGTATTGCCTGCATTTATGTAAGTGCACCCATTTTATGCAGTTCCCAAGGATGCCAGAAGAGGGCATCAGATTCCTCTTGAACTGGAGTTATGGATGGTTGTTAGCTGCCATATGGTTGTTAGCTGCCATGTGGTTGCTGGGAACCCAACCCTGGTCCTCTGCAGGAGATGCCAGTCCCCTTACCTGCTGAGCCATCTTTCCAACCCCATCAGGAATCTTTTTATAAAGTCGTTTATAATAATAGTAGTTTGGCTTTGAATGCATATATACCAATAGTCATCTGGCAAGAAGCCAGATGACAGTTAAAATCCTGCAGCACATATTTTCCTTAAATTATTTTAAAAGATAATATTCGAGTTCCAGGCCAGCTGGGGCTACAGGGAGACCCTGTGTGGAAAAGACCAAAAAAAAAAAAAAAGAGAGAGAGAGAGAGAGAGAGAGAGAGAGAGAGAGAGAGAGAGAGAGAGAGAGAATCTTCATTTGACAGAGAAATAGTCACTGTAAATTCTGTACTTTCCAAGCTATATTATAAAATCTGTTTGGGACAGGGTCTTATGTAGTCCAGATTGGCTTGGAAGTGACTTATAGCCAAGAATGACCTTGAATTTCTGATCCTCCTGTCTTACCTCTCAAGGGCTAGGATTACGAGTGTGTGCCTTCATACCAGGCTGTAAGGTTATTTTTAAAAAGTGTATTTCTATTTTTAAAATTTTATGTGTATGAGTGTATTGCCTGCATGTATGTAAGTGCACCCATGTCATGCAATTTCCCAGGAGGTTAGAAGAAAGCATTGGATCCCCTGGAACTTGAGTTATGGAAGATTGTTGGTGCTGGGAATTGAACCTGGGTCCTCTGGAAGAGCAGCCATGCTATTAACCACTCAGCCATCTCTCCATCTCCCCCCCCCACACCTTTAAAGAGAAACATTTTATCACTGCTGCTATAATCATGGTCATAAGTTATTGACCACTTATAAATCCCAAGCACAGTGTTAACTGCTTGATTGCTTGATGTATATGTTCTCATCTGAATCTCACAGTGACAGGATGGGGTAGGCTACAGGTATGTCTATTATAGAGATGAGGATGTGAAGCTGGAGACACCTGGACTACAGCTCTCTGCTGCAATGTCCAGTAGGGCCCACACTTGTTAACTAAGGGTGCAGAGGGGCTGTACAAATGCCCTTTGATAGATGATGGGATTATGTTTCATAATCTTATAAGTTGGAAATATCTTAAAGCAAAAATGCATTTAATAAATCCAACTTATAGGGCTGGAGAGATGGCCTAGTAATTAAGAGCGCCGACTGCTCTTACAGAGGACCCGGGTTCGATCCCCAGCACCCACATGGCGGCTGAGAACCGTCTGTAACCCCAATTCCAGGAGAACTCCAGTTCCAGGGGAATCCGACGCCCTCTTCTGACCTCCGCGGCATTGCACGACACGGGTGCACAAACCTACATGCAGACAGTACATTCATACAAATTAAATAAATAAATAATTAAATAAATAAATAAATAAATAAATAAATATTTAAAAATCCAACTTACAGACCGTAATAGCTCAGCCACACAGTGCAGCTGCTGTGTAGTGGCTGTTCACTGGTGATAAGAGTTGTGGCTGCATACTGCTGCCCAGCCTTATGGGAGGGAGTCCACCATGTTGTGCACTGTCAGTTTGGAGGACTGAAATTCACAATTATATAGTTTCTCCTGAAACCATTTCACTTTTGCAACATAGTAGTGCTGTAAACCATTTATATATGTGGTGTGCTATAAGTCGGCATCTGTCAAAATCTCCTTATTCAGGGTTTATGATTGCATAATCTCTTCCCCAGTCTTAGAGCATAAGAGGCAAGAGCAGAAAAGGGAAGGCACAGGACACTATGAAGAGACACTTGTTTGTGATAACTGATACCACTCACTCATCTATCTTTTGAAATGATTTTAAATTTAATTTAAATTTTAAAATATTTATTTCTATCTTATCAGTATGAGCCTATATCTGAGGGCACCCATGTCATGCAATGCCCAAGGAGGCCAGAAGAGAGTGTTGGATCCTCTGGAACTCGGGGGAGCTACAGCTATTAGTTACCATGGAGGTGCTGGGAACTGAACCTGGTTCCTGAGACTTGAAAATATTTTTTTTAATTTTTTTAATTTTATTTTTTATTTATTTATTTCTGTATGTGTATCAATGTACTGTCTGCATGCAGGTCTGTGCACCCGTGTCGTGCAATGCCGCGGAGGTCAGAAGAGGGTCTCGGATTCCCCTGGAACTGGAGTTCTCCTGGAATCGGAGCCTCAGATGGCTCTCGGCCGCCATGTGGGTGCTGGGGATTGAACCCGGGTCCTCTGTAAGAGCGGTCGGTGCTCTTAACTGCTAGGCCATCTCTCCAGCCCGAAAAGATTTAAAAAAAAAAAAAGCAGCTCCAGCACAAGAGGAGCAAAGAAAGCAGTCACGTATTTTACACATATTAATGTATTGTACCAAATACCCCAATGTTTCAGTATGTATTTTAAAAGATGGTTTAAGATGACTTATCCCCCCAAAGGCATATTCCTACAACGAGATGAGTTGCACTTATGAGGTTTTCAGGTTTTTTTTTTTTTTCATGTAAGAAGCCCTGGATTGGACTTTGGTCCAGACCATTTGCTACTGTAAGTCACTCTAGTAGTTCTTTTTCTAGGAAAGAGAACAGTGCATGCTCACTCAAGTTTGGCTTGCAGGTGATGTGTCCCCAGTCTGTCACAGGGGCTCCTGTGTTTCTTTGGTTGTAGTTCTGGAGATTTATAATACTCATTCCTGTTTGAGTTCTCATTCCTATTGCCATTTTATTTATCATGCTTAAGTTTAATAATGAAAAAGAAAAAACAAAACAAACAAACAAAAAAACAACCAGTAGTGGATTTGACCTGTGAGTCTTGTGATAGCAAAGTATAGCTGTCAGTTATAGTCAAGGTCTAACACTGCAGAATATTTTAAGAATGTCGTATTTCAGAAAATCTTATCCACAGTAATGAATTCTCTTCTGTCTTCATTTGAAAAGGGGTTACTATCCTATACATTTGTAAAATGCACTTCCATACATATAGTCATTATTTTTCAATAGCTCATCAATCTTAAAGTGTTTATATAACTGTCAGGAGGTGCTGCGTGGCTAATGATATATTAGGAAAGACTGATACAGTCTATACATTTTATTTATTTGTCAATTATTTATATTTTTTGCACTACTAGTTCACTAGAGAAATCTGATAGCCCTGAATAATTTCTAATTAATGTTCAGGCAGAGATAAATGTAATTTAGTAGTTAACCACAAATTGCTAGGAAGCTAATTTAAAAGAAATTAAAGTTCAATATGTTTATAGTATAGTGCATATTAAGTGTACAACTTGCTGCTTTTTCATAAGGTGCATACTAGTGTAACCAGAGCATAGATCAATAAACAGAATATTGCCAGATCCCTGTGCTCCTCTCCTGCACCTTCCTGGTACTAACCCCTCATTAAATGTAACCACATTCCTGACTTCTGACAGATTAATTTGCCAGGCTTTTGTTCTCATATAAATTAAGTCACATAATAATGTTCTGTAGTATATAGCTCAAGAGGCCAATTTAAAAAATCTATATGACATACCTTAGCCTGCTAAAGTAGGAGAAAGGTTTTATTTAGGTAAGAAGAAGGCAGTTTGTAGTGGGAGGCAGGTTAGAACATATATAGGTGTGTCATCTATATAGTGTCTCATGGAGCATATGACCTCTTTCAGGCAGTGGAAAAAAAATGTGTTCTTGAGATGTGGGGAAGTATGATTCATTCAGAGAAAATGGGGGAATAGATTTTGAACTCTGACCTAGTTTTGGGTCTCCTTTAAGTAGAGAGAAACTACTTACCATCTACCTACACCCACACATACACACATACACACATTTGAATGCATTTGTGTATGTATGTTTGGGTATGTTTCATGAACTTGTTGGCAGGGTTCTGTGATCCATTGGCGAGTGCTTGCCTGATTCAGCACACAGGGCCTTGGTAGGATGCAAGGGGTAATTGTGGGCACATGGCTCACTGGCCTAATTGTGTTAGGAGGCTTGCTCCGTGACACATGTGGGTTAGGATACAATCATAGTTCTGTAAAAGTTGGAAAATATGAAAAAGAAGCCTTGGTCCTTTTGTTTCACAAATCGTCATATTGAGATTCCTGAGCTTCATTTGAGGAAAAATCACGGTCAGGATATTGAATTAAGCTATTTCCTCCTGACCCTCTCTTGGAACTGGGTATGTTTATTTTCCTTTGCCCTAGTTCTATTCCCTAGTTGAAAAATCTATCACATTTCATTCTTAATAAAAACAGCCAATCTTTGTCCTGTGACACATTTGATTTACTAGGAAACATTTTGTGTTTTTTTTTTGGAGATTACATATGTGCAGGTGCATGTGTACACACACTATAACACACACACACATACAGTTTTCAGTATTTAGTGGGAGTCATTTATCTGCTGTTTGACATGGAGTAAATAAACATTGTCATTAGTTACCTCATATGAGAAAGGACTGGCTTGATGATAGTCATATCCCTGGTACATAAAGTGGTGCTTGCTACTTGTTATTAAATGACTAAAAGGGCCGGGCGTGGTGGTGCACGCCTTTAATCCTAGCACTTGGGAGGCAGAGGCAGGTGGATCTCTGTGAGTTCAAGGCCAGCCTGGTCCACAGAGTGAGTTCCAGGCCAGCTGGGGCTATAGGGAGACCCTGTCTCAAAAAGACAAAAAAAAAAAAAAAAAACCCAAAACCAAAAAACAAAAACAAACAAACAAAAAACCAAATAAATGACTAAATGTAGCAAGCAGTATATTATCATTTCAGGATCTCTCCAAGGCTGAACGCTTTTTTTCTGTGCCTTTCTCCAGGTTTAGTCTCCAAGAAAACAGAGAAAATGACAGTGTCTGTATAGTTATTCCGTACTACCAAGGTCTCTTGGCCCATCTGGCTTTTACATGCCTTTCTGCCCATGCTCAAGTTTTTGGTCAATTGAATTCCACGTGCAGCTTTGGAAGGCCTGCTCAGTTTTTACATGGGCTCTTTGGCCTGTTCTGATTTGTGACTTGAAGATCATGGAGCTGGGTTTTCTGTCTTCAGGCCCTCTATTGATCATGGTCATCCAAATGCTAAGGACTCCAAGCTTTTTAGATAATGTGCTAGATAGTTTTAGTGTCAACTTGACACACCTGGGTTGAGGGAGTCTCAATTGGGGAATTGCCTCCATTGGACTGGTCTGTGGCCATGTCTATGGAGTATTGTCTTGATTGTTGAGCAGTGTGGGAGGACCCAGCCCATTGTGGGTGTTGCCACCCCTAAGCAGGTTGGTGTGTATTGTATAAGAAAGCAGGGTGAGCATGGGCCAGAGGAGAAAGCCAGTAAGCAGAATTCCTCCCTGGCCTGTGTTTCAGCTCCTGCCTTCAGGTTCCCGCCCTGAGTTCCTCTGTTGGGCTCCCTCAGTGATGAACTGTGACCCAGGACGTGTGAGCCAAATAAACCCTTTCCTCCCCAAGTTGGAATTGGTCAGAGTGTTTTGTCAAAACAATTGAAAGGAAACTAGAACAGATAAGATGCTCTTAAGGGTTCTTAACTTGTTGTTGCTGTTGAGTTGAACATTTTCTTACCCCTGCTTTTGCTGTTCTTTTGGTTACTGTCTCAAATCGTCCTGTACTGCTCAGAAATGTGAAGAAAACCCTTAAGGTCACTTTGCTTCAGGATGATGATCTTTAAACATTCTTTGCTTATGAGAGGCCAACTCAGGCTGCCTTGGAAATCCATTAGGGACAATTCCAAATGGCCTGGTAAAATTATGAGTGGTTTCACTATGAGGAATTTGGTTATGCCAGTTCTATTAGAAATGTTGACAGTGATGACTTACATGGAGCGCCTGTTCTTTCTGAGTGAGGATTGCTGTTATCCTCCCACTCCCTTCGCATTCCCGTAATAGAATAGGAATCAACTCTTATTCCTAAACTGCACTACTGCCTCTGTTGATGTAAGTTGTTGACTTACTCTTTATCAGTCAGTGTCTTCCCCCCTGATTACACGTGTGCACTTCGATTATGTTCTTTATTTCTGTATTCTCTGTAATTCTGACAATCACTCCAAAGCTCGAACTCGTGTTATAATTTAGTATATTCTTTTTTTTAATATTCTTACTCAATCTTCTTTCAGTTTCTGTCTTCATATTTTAGATTTTTGTATTAGGGCTGCAAAGATGGTAAACTATATGCAAATACTTAAAAGTCTGATATCTAAAACACTGTGGTCTCCAAATAAGATAAAGAATAATCAACTTGTATATATAAAACATAGTTAGTGTGTAGTCCAGATGGAATTTTTAAAAACTAGTATCTGTTTTTGCATGAATAAAATCTTTTCTGTGTACTGGTTTTTGTTTTCTATAATGTTTTTAAAATTAACTTCTGCATATTATTACAAACTTCTTGTGAATGTCACTGAATTCCATCATGCTAATTGTCCATAACATATGCAATTATTTTTTGAATTAGATCCATTTTCCCATGGTACCAAATGCTGCCACATGGTGCTATATGTAGGTCATTACCTGCATTTCAAATGAATCCTTAAAGAGAAAGCCCTAGAGGTAGGTTGCTGAGCAGACATACAAGATACATTTTGACAAATGGCCTTTGAAAAAAATGTATGAACTAAACTCCTTCTAGCAATAGAAAAATGCTGACTTTAAAAAACTTAATTAAAAATTAATTTTGGATTTGTTTCTGATGATGGAATACATAAAAAATAATTGGAAATTAATTTTGGCTTTGTTTTGATGATGGAACATATTAAAAAGTATTTAAGGGTCTCAGAAAAGATGCAATGTTTTTTAAAAATCATTTTTGTTAAATACCTCAGACTAAAAACATTTGCTATATAAGTGGGGTTTTTGGTAATTTTATTATTACTATAAGAAAATCCAGAAAACAGATCTAGAGAGGATTTATAGAATTTAAGAGTTATGGGGCTGGAGAGATAGCTCAGCAGTTAAGAAAAATGACTGCTCTTATAGAGGACCCAAGTTTGATTTCCATAACTCACATGGTGGCTAACAAACATCTGCAAGTCCACTTCGGGGGTCTGATAACTTCTGTCTTTGACAGGCATTTCATGACACGGGTGCACTTACACACATACAGACAATACACTCATACATATAAAGTAATAAAGAAGGCATTAAAAAAGACTTATATACTCCTTGAAATGGATAGGAAAGTGTGGGTAGCTTCCTAGCATACAGAATCTCAGACTTCACATGTAATCGATCATCTCAATTTCCCAAGTAAATGTGCATAAACCTTCTGACGAGCTGTAATCCCTAAGACAGATTTTGTGGTAAAATGTCATCCTCTTGTTTACAAAAATGACTGCTACAGATTCAGCATGATGAATTTTTGTGGATTTTAGACAGCTTGCACTTGGCATGAAACAATATATCCTGCTCTTGAAATGACTGACTGATAAAACAAAAACAGTTTTTGGAAAACTTGTAGAAGGCAAAATAGAATTAAATATATGAGTTCTCAGACTCTGGTCTATTATACTAGCTTATATTTATTACAGTTTTTCTTCATATTTAGTAAATATATATATATATGTAAAATGAAAAAAGTGATTGAAATAATTAATGAGAAGAGTTGGAGCTCTCTTTCTTTTACATGTAAAAACCTTTCTATAAGTAAAGTTTATTCTTTTTAAAAATTTTTTTTATTAATTTTATTTCTTTCTGTACGTGTATGAATGTACTGCCTGCATGCAAATTTGTGCACCCGTGTTGTGCAATGCTGCGGAGGTCAGAAGAGAGTGTCGGATTCCCCTGGAACTGGAGTTCTCTTGGAATTGGAGTTTCAGACGGTTCTTGGCCGCCATGTGGGTGCTGGGGATCGAACCCGGGTCCTCTGTAAGAGCGGTCAGCGCTCTTAACCGCTAGGCCATCTCTCCAGCCCCCGTAAAGTTTATTTTTTAATCAAAAATCTAACTTGTATATCTAGTGGAAGACCCATATGTTTCCCACATCTTTACATTATCAAGTAGTCATGGCAGACTGCATGAACTGTGTAGTTTAAATTCCAAATGCTAGGGACTGGAGAGATGGCTCAGCAGTTAAGAGCACTGGCTGCTCTTTCAGAGGACCCAGGTTTAGTTCTCAGCACCCACATGGAGGCTAACAGCTGACCGTAACTCCAGTTCCAGGGATTCAACAGCCTCTGTGAGCCTCCAAGGGCTTCACAGGCACATGGTATATTTACATAACCTTGGGCAAAACACTCATACCCATAAAATACTAATTAATTAAAACCCCAACACTGTTGCTTTCTAACCCTCAAGTGTCACTTTCTTATATGTGACCAAGGCATACTGCTGCCTCTTATGTCACAGATGTGTGGTACCTACCAGGATTCCTAAAATGCTCCCCCATGGCAAGAAAGCTAGATTAATGACTGTTAGTATTCTAATGTCTTTGATCCATACTTTTAAAAGCATTTAAAAATTCATTAATATGAAATATGACACTCCAGGGTGCTTAGTTCTTTTTTTATTTATAATGCTTTTATTGATGTTTTGTGTATTTCAGACATCATTTCTCAGTTCAATTTAGACATGTTCCCCTTTCCTTTCCCCCCACCCCACCCCACCCTACCCCAGATCAAGTACTCTGCTTAACTGTCCTGCATCTTTATCTCAGTACCCTGAACATTTAAAGAGAGGTATTTCATTCTATTCCCTACATTTTAGATAGGTCCCCTACTCGACATGGATTTTCAGGAGTATTAATTTGCTGTGGCATGGCCTTGTAAGCATTCCAGCCACTTATCTTACCATGTCATGGAGTTTTATTTTCACCTATCATCTTATTGCTGATAACTGTGTATGGAGTTGCTGAACTCAGTGAAATACTGCAACAGAGGAAAGACTGGAGTAAGGAATGTTCCAGAAATTATTGAGTCTGGATGGCACACTAATTGTACTTCTGTATACGGGATGAGTATTATCTGAAATGCTTGGGGCCAGAAGTGTGCCAGATATGGGGTTTTGGGTCATGGGCTATTAGCATAGAAGCACTCTGTTGGGTATCCCTAATCCAAACACCTAAAATCTAAGAAGCTGCCAAAATGTGAAACTTTTGAATATTATGTTATTACTCAACAAATTTGGGGGATTGGAATTTTTGACTATGGATACTAAACCTATACCTAGCACAAGTCTTTCATCCCCCACCCCATTTTATTTATTGTAATTACCTTATCTCCATTTTACTGAAAAATGCATGTAGTAGTTTTAACCTGTTTGGATGTAAACGGTAGGAATCCAATTCACATAGATTTAAAAAACCAAATTAATACATAATCAAATTTAGACATACTTCCAATGGCACTGCCAGCCACTCCTCCCGTGCTTTCTTTTCCTTTCCATTTTCCCTAATTCCTTCTCCTCTTTCCTCTGTGTTGGCTTTCTTTTTCTATTAGGGTTGCATCGATGTCCCCCAAGTCACAGTAAAGTTTGTCATGAGCAACTCCAGGCAATCATTCTAATTTTTACTTAACTAAGGAACCATCTCTTTTTTGGTACTGCAGTATATGTCCTGATAGTGATTTACTGGCTACCCGAGTCATCAGGTTAGCCTTGAGCAGTTCTCTCTAGTTAGGGAGCAGAGTGTTCTCATTTGCTTGGATTGAGACATTTTATTGCTGATTTATAATGTAAAATTAGAGTTATGGGAGAGAGAACCTGTAGAAAAACAGAAGAGCAGTTGAAGAAAAATGAAGGATGGGTGCTGGGGGGTGACAAGGTACGAGAATGGCCAGATTGTGAATACGTGAGAGAGGAAATGGAGGCTGTGGCAGGTGGATTAATGCTCCTCCCCCAACACCCCAAAATGTCTGAGTCTAAATCCTTGGAACCTCTGCATTTGGCAAAGAAGGATTAAGTTGGTAGGTAGAATTAGGTTGCTAAACAAGTGACCTTAATTATCTTGGATTATCTGGGTGGAAGCCTTTATAAGTGGGAAGGGAGGTGAGAAAACACTGGAGAGACGGCAGCAGCAAGAAGACTTGATCTGATATTTTTGGTCTTGAGGGTGGAGATGCGACCATAGGCCTCTGGAGTTGAGGAAGACAAGGGAACAGATTCTTTTTCCAAGCTTCCAGGAGGAATGTAATTCTGCTGTCTTTTAGTGCAGGATGTCCCACTTCCGCCTTTTGAACTCTACTGCTGTTTGACACTGAATTTATAGTTATTTGTTACATTAGCAGTGGAAAACTCATAGTGGCCTGGTGGGCTTCCCTGGCTTTTCATATTTTTGTCACACCATGAAGTCAAACTATTTTAGATTTGGAAAATATAATTATCGCTAAGAAAGTTGAAAACCTTTCAGAATGCTATCTGTAGTTTTTAACCTTATTTTCCCTAGCCCTATCTCCTGGGGAGATATTCTAACATTCAAGACTTTAAATTGTCAACCCAATATTAATCTTTAAAAGTACCGTCTCCCCAAATAAGAAACGTGAGGAATATTGATCTGTAGAACATCTCATGTGGCTCTGTGTTCTACAATTTCTAATGGTGATAGAGTCAGTATAGTAGAGTGCTTCCCAAAAGCTTCCTTCCTAGGAATGTTAACATTTTGGCATTTTTTTTTCTCATTTCGTTTTTTGATGAGTTATCCTGGTATTGATTATTTGGACATTTGAAGGTGTAGCCCATAAAATACTAGTATTTTTTCTCCGAGGACAAATTTTCTTCTCTGGAAAGATCTTCTCTTACCCGATTTAACATTTGAAAACACTGAAGAATGTGTCATTATTTCTTAAATGACTTTCTAGAACATAAACATTGTGCAATTGCAACAAATATTTATTAAAAAGGGAGATTTAAAAATGAGAAGGGTTTCTAGGTTCGCAGTTCCTTGTTCCTAGCAATGAGATCTCCACCTCCCATTGCCTTTCTTTTCCTCAAATAGCTTAATAAAAAATCTTGGACTATGAAAATAGATTTGTAACTAAAAGAAAAGACACATCAAGAATATCTCTGTCTTGGGGTGGGGGAGGGGAGAGAGGGAGAGGGAGAGGGAGAGGGAGAGGGAGAGGGAGAGGGAGAGAGAGAGAGAGAGAGAGAGAGAGAGAGAGAGAGAGAGAGAGAGAGATATGTTCAGGATTTCAGCATGTGCTGCAATTAATTTTTAATTGCTTTGGAGAGAAGATGTGTTTCCTTCCCCATAAATGTTTATAGCCTTGCTAAGCCCTTCGGCATTCGGTGTCCTCTTTAATGTCCGTTCTTCCCCCTGCTTGCGTCTTTGCTGGAACAGCTGGCTCCTGTCACTTCTGAGGAAAGCTATTCCCGTACCCTGGGCTCGGGATTTGGGAGTGTTGTTGGAGCTGTTTCCTTAGCTGATCTAGAAGAATTCTGGTTTGATTTCACTCTTGAGGCCAGCTTGCTGCATTTCTGAGAATTTACACCTGAAGAAGGAAATCACCTCCTTGAATCACCTCTCAGTCTTTTTAATAATCAGCAATTCTTAGGAGAGAATCCCAGTCCCATTGGTAGGGTCATGGGACAAGGGTTGATTCAGCCAGCCTGGACTTTAGGTCCTCTGTTAACCTAGGATTTAAGGTCCCTCTAGTCACACTGAGCATTCCAGGCTAGGGTTGGAGTATAGGGAAAAGGTGTCTGCAAGGTTCTGGAGGAATGGCGGGAGCTGCCTTCCCCTAGAGCTGTGGAGACGATGACAGCGATATTAATTCTGTTTCCATGTGTCCCGCTGATACTAAGGGGGGCAGGTTCTTCTCGTTGCTCATCCCCTTTGAGCCAGATTATGGACTCCATCGCACAGATCCCCTTTCTGATTCTTAATTTTCACAATTTTCTTGCAAGATAACAAAGAGCACATCAGGCTGAAGCCAGAAAGCAAATGTAGGGCTTTCTGACTCCAGATCATTAATGCTCAACCACCCCATCCAAATCTTTTCCTTGCTTGGGAAAGAAGAACATGGGGCATCAGTTGCACATGTCCCCATACTCCTTGTACCTATGGTACCCTTGGTACTAATTATATCACCTAAACTTTTCTTGGGCATGAGGAGATTTACACTGTTTCATACTGGGCACCTTGACCAGCCCCACACTGAACATTATTACCTCCCTAGAATCCACAGTCCGGGAAGAGCCACCCGCCCTTCCTCTCCCACTTTCTGAGAAGGAACATTAACCATAGTTAATATAGTAAACCTCTGCCTCAGAGTTAGTAATATCTCAGAAATCACAAGGTACAAACATGTAGAGAGTAGAGATTTTGAAACTACTTATACTGATGGCCTGTGATTTGGGTCTGATGACTTGACAGAATTGTAGAAGCTCAGACCAAGAAGTCTGTCCCCTATGCACTGCTTGCCAGGAAGGTTTCCGGGAGAGGATGGGGCTTGAAGTTAGCCTTTGGAGTGAGGACGCTGGATTCACCTAGTTGAGCATTTATCTTGGTTGTGCAGCAGAGTGGGTTATAAAGGCTGGGAGAGTCAGCCAGATCGAGTGAGCACAGACAGTACTTCCATAGAATAATAGGGATGATTTTAAGAACACAGTTCAGAGGGTCTTGTTTGCCTAACCCCATTTTGGTTTGGGTTAAATGACTGAATCTCCAAGTTTCTGTTTTATTTACGAAGTGAGAGAAATTGGTTAATAATTTTCAGGTCTAACATGAATAATGACAGTGAATTTATGAATTTCTTTTATTGTGAAATAATGGCAAGCTATTCAGAGGGTGCAATGTAGTAATATTATTATGTGCACTCTGTGTTTGTGCGTGTATGTGACTATGTGTGTTTGTGTGTGTGTGTGTGTGTGTGTGTGTGTGTGTTGCTTCAGGGGGCTGAATTCAAGGCTCTGCCCATGCTAGGTAAGTTCCTTGTTAATATTTACTGAGTAATTACTACATTTAAGTACCTCATGAAGACACTGTCCTAAGTACTTTGAATCGATTATGTTATGTGAATACTATTATCCCCATTTTTTTTTTTTTTGGGTCTTTTTGAGACAATGTCTCCCTGTAGCCCCAGCTGTCCTGGAACTCACTCTGTGGACCAGGCTGGCCTTGAACTCACAGAGATCCACCTGCCTCTGCCTCCTGAGTACTAGGATTAAAGGCCTGCGCCACCATGCCGGGGGCTCATATATTTCTTTATACACAAAGATTATTGACCCTCTTCAGCTTCTGCTATATGATATATCGTAAGGGATTATAGTGAAGAGCATAGATGAATTTCTTGCCCTCATGAAGCTTATGTGCTAGTAGAGAAACCATGCAGAATAAACATGTAACTGAAGTTTCTAGGATGTCAAAAGGTTGGTAAGATTTGTAAAAAGTAAAAGCATGGTATAGGAAACTGGAGAAGAGATCAGACATACACTGAAACGGTTCTTGGAAGGGTCGGAGTTGCTAGAATGTTGTGAAAGTGCAGGGTTTACTTTTAGGTGTGGTGACAGACAGTTCATCCCTAGCACCAACAAATAGTGTACTACACATGCACAGAGGCCAGTGAGCTTGTGAAAACTCTGCCCCATGTGACACGTGGGTCCTGAGAGATTTTATGGTGGTTCCAGCCTTCTGTGATTGTTGAACTTAGGGCCCACAGAAATGTATCAAAGCCAATGCATCACTCAGCCATCAAGTCTTAACAGGTGTCTAGTTTCTAACTTGTAAGATTGTAGATAACATTCTCTTAATGAGTAAGTAACGTGCATTTCCATTGTAGTGACTAGTGTTCACTGAGTCTCTGCACGATGTCACCATTGAACCTCTTGACAAACATATGAATTGGAGCTACTGCTAGCCTTCACTTGATAAGTGAAGAAATAACCTAAGTAAGTGAAGAACTTGATCAAGGCCAATAGGTTGATCCAGCCCACTGCTTTCTTATGTACTGAAGCTCAGGGTGCTACTCTGTGGAAGTGTCTGTCAAAGGCATACTTTTTCAATTCAATAAATGAACATTGGGTATAATTTGGGTTTCTTAACTGATTGTCATCTGTGATTAAAATGCCTTTGATAACATTTCTCCTCCAAAAACCAGAATTTTAAGCTTTTTACAGAAGTTACCCAAGCTGCACTAGAAGAAAAATTAGGTAGAATGTCGCCAAACTTGTGGTAGCTTTCCTTCATAGGTCAGATTCTAAGTTAAAAATTGACAGCAAGATTTTCCATTTGTTCTGAAGTGGATGAGAACATGGAGCATTCCTTGAGAATCAGAGTGATGAGAATGGAGACTTTCCCAGGTTCCTCGCTTGTTGTATTAGGCTTCGCTTTCTCATTTCTAGTATAGGGATAATACTGACCAACCGTGAATGCTGCATTAGAGATGATGCATTTTCAAGCACAAATTGCAGAGCATAGTACTTTGCTGATGAATGGCAGTTGACTGGTGAGTTCATTTGTCAGCTCCAGGGTCTTAGGGACTGCTGAGCACATCCCTAGCTCCCTCATTCCTGACAGGAAAACGACTGAGTGGAGATTGCATTTCAGAAACATTCTATGTGTGCATTTTAAAAATGATTTATTACTTAGCATCAGGGAAAGAAGTTTTATGTAGCATCCTCATTTTAAGCAAAAATTCAGAGCATATTGTCTGACAGTGGGAAAGTGAAATTGTCTCACAGGGCAAGGATGCTTAGCTTGCTGTCTGCACAGGACTCCGAGGATCCTCTGGGGTGTGGAGGAACTCCATGCTTTCTGAGTCTTCTGGCTCTCCAGTCTCTTAATCCAGGTGGCAGTGCATTGTCTAGAATTTTTTTTGTGTGGATTCCATTCAGAGGAGATGGTAAATCCATATATTAACTGTAAGCGTTTCTCTCTCCTCCCTTTCCCATTGAAGCAGTAAAGGGATGGTTGGAGAAAGAACTGTAACAGATTGGTGCAGTGAGATGCTCGTGGGCCCTTGAGCAGAAGTAGTAGTCAATATGAGTTACTGCACAGACACAGCAGAAGTCTTCTGGTTATCTGAAATCTAACTAATCATGTTAAATAAATCCACTTGGCTGTAGAGCCTGATACATAGAAAATCTTTCATTAGGTGAGACTGGAAGTATCATGTGAACGAGGAGCAGCTTCTTTGGGCGAGGATTTCTCCAGCCCACATTCAAGGACTTGACTCACGCCTGCTGTGAACACTTCGCCCCCTCACTCTGCCCCTGCCATTCTCGTCTTCCTTCCCTAAATTGCCAGCCCCTTTCTAAACCAGAATTTACAGAAGCATTCACTGAGAGTTTGGTTTAAGGGAGACCTGCCTCAGGTCTTTGCTCTCTCAGGTGCTGGTCAGGGCTTTTTACATCGGGGCCAGCCCTCACCTTCTCATACAGGGTTCGCTTGTCCTCTGCATGGGGAATTCTTGCAGGATGCTACTTGCTCAGTGCATGTAATCAAGAGTGGAATTTTGTGCTGGGCGTAGTGGTGCACACCTTTAATCCTGGCACTGGGGAGGCAGGGGCAGGCGGATCTTTGTGAGCCTGGTCTATAGAGAGTTCCAGGACAGCTGGGGCTACAGGGAGACCCTGTCTCAAAAAGACAAAAAAGAGTGGAATTTTGTTTAAATACATTGGTCATTTTAGGTTCTGGAGGAATTTCCAAGTTACAGAATTGAATGCCTTATCTGTCTCTGGTACTTTGCACATTACTTGAGAACACAGTGATTCTGTAAAGACAGTGCAAGTGCATGCATCATCGATGCATTTATGGGTTTTATGCTCTAAGTACTTTAATGGATGATGAATATGCAATTTCTATAGATGAGTACTGTTTGTCAATCAAATAATTTTGCAGGTCACATGAACGCATCCCAAAACTAGTTTTGGTCTACAATTCTGTAAGTGGGGAACAGATTTTGCTTTCTGTGTTTTCTTCTTTCACACTCATTGTCCTGCTTGTGTCTTTCTCTAATATCTACTGTCCTCTTGTGTTTCCCAAGTTTCTATATTGGACTAGACTAAGTGAAATAGTCTCATTTGTGAGATTCAGTTTAGCATATACACAGCTATCCATGTTCTCTGGTAGATTCCAAATACATATTCAAATGGATACATATTCCATGTAAGAAAACAAAGTGAAAATACTGTGGTCTTGTGATTTAATATCTGAATGTTCAGTGTATAGATTACTGTTTCTTATTTTTGCCATTCTCTTAGCCTAGTCAGTAGAATGAGCGCGTGGACTTTGGAGCATAGTTTGGATTTATATCTAAGTTTTGCAAATGGTGAGCCTGGACTCAGACCTTTTCTGAATCTGTTTCCTCACTAGTGATGTAGGATTGTCAGGGATGTCATGTTGAAAAACATAAATAAATCAATGGCAGTCCTATAAACTAGAGAATAAATTGCAGGCTTCTAGTAAAATCAACATAAGGAGAGTACCGAGTGTGGTATAAATTCTGCAGGAGAAAAAATGAAAACAAATAATTTTTATGTCATACTAACATTGTTAATACTTCTTAGCAGGTGTGATATATGGCAATACTGAGTTATTTATGCATGCATAATGATTTTTAAATGAGCCAGATATATTATATATAAACATTTCTTAAATATATAATTGAGGTACAAATAATTCATTGCATTACCTGAGTGTATTCGAGAAATGAATCAAGTTCTCAAAATACATTATTTGTGATCTGGCTCAGGAATATATTTATTATGCAAGTGAGGACTAACTTAGTGAGGTGGGCACATTATGCCTTAGTCTTGTGCTGTTCTCTTGCTGCCTGGTGTTCTACAATTCTCTTTTTTACCCCACAGATTTACCAATAAAGAGATATAGAGAGTATGAGCTGGTGACGCCAGTTAGCACAAATCTAGAAGGCCACTACCTTTCCCATATTCTTTCTGCAAGTCACAAAAAGCGGTCCACGAGGGACGTAGCTTCCAACCCCGAGCAGTTGTTCTTTAACATCACAGCATTTGGAAGAGATTTTCATCTTCGGCTAAAGCCCAACTTTCAACTCATCGCTCCCGGGGCTGTTATGGAATGGCACGAGACATCTCTGATGCCTGGGAATATAACTGACTCCCAACATGGCCATCAACATGGAAGTGCTTCAGAAGGGATCTGGAGAACAGAGCCTTTGCAGACTAACTGTGCTTATGTTGGTGACATCATGGACATTCCAGGGACTTCTGTTGCCATTAGCAACTGTGATGGTCTGGTAAGACTCATTTCCTTGTGTGTGCGTGTGCGTGTGTGTGTGTGTGTGTGTGTGTGTGTGTGTGTGTGTGTGTGTGTTTACATACATTTGCAGGCATTGGTATCCTTAGTTTTGCAAGGTAAAGGTCGAAAGGAAGGCTCATTGTTGTATTCCAGAGAAAGCACTAGAAAGCACTTTATTGTCATAGTATCTGTTGTGGCTTGAGTTGAGATGTGAAATACTATTCAAAGAAACAAGATAATTATTTTAACATTTTGTATTTTCCTTTGGATTATATTGGGGCATTTTACTTCTTTTTTCCCATCATGCTTTCTGAAAACTTTCTAAAGTGGCATAGACCATATCTCACTTCTTACAAGGAAATTTTGGATGTCTTCTTAAAGGATTTTGAAAGCAAACTTCAACTGACATAGAAAATGACTATATCCTTTGTCAGGATTTGGTATGCTAACATAGCTTCAGGAATGTGATACCCATTTTTCTCTCTGTAAGGCCTTTGGTAAATTTAAATATTTTTCATATTTAAAAAACCCATATTGTGCTTTTCACCTTTGTGATTGAGGCCAACAGTAACCAGCATCTGTTTACCTATCCTATGGATGCGACATGCTTTCTTGTTTGTTTGCTTGTTTGTTTCATAATTCTACATGTTCTCTGCAACCTTGTACTGACTGTTAGTGTTCTGTAGAGCTTTATAAAATCAGTATGTGAAACAGCATGGAAGGTCAATTTTCCAATTTGAGCTCCCTTTGTTTAGGTTTATACCATTACACTTGGTGGGTTCTGAAGAAGAAAGGGATGTCTCAGATTCTTCTCATTCTAAATAAAAGGCTGAGTATAATAAATTATCATTAAATTAAGAAAAGAAAGCACCACCTAGAAAAGAAAATGAAGTTTAGATCCATGCATTAAAGAAAAGATTTTAGATTCAATCCTAACATTATAAAGATGGCAACTTCTTGTAACACTTTTGAGTAAAATATCTTGAGTATGAGCCCTAATTTGCTGTTATTAAAAAAACTTATATTATCTCAGTTAAGATTTGAAACTTGGGATATTGGCTTGAAAATAAGTTTAAGGAATGAAAAAAATTATTTTAATATTCCATCAAGAATACAAATTCAGAGTCAGGCCTGCTGATTCATGTCTTTAATCCCAGAACTCAGGAGGTAGAGGCAAGCAGATATTTGTGAGATCCAGGCCACTCTGTTCTGCATAGTGAGTTTCAGGTCATCTGGGGCTTCATGGAGACCCTGTCTCAAACAGTAGAACAAAACAAAACAAAAAACTGTAACTATACATATCAAGTTATATACTCATAAATATAGGAATCTTGGGCAGTAACCAATTATTATAAATAGAAGGAAATAGATGTTAAGTGTGAATTTACAATATTAAAATTTTTCAATTTCTCCATGTTAAGACATGCTCACGCTCAATTTCATGTATGTCAGCACAATGTGCGTATGTATACAATTTGTACAATGCAAGTGCTCACTGGTCTATTGATTAACTGATGAATATAAAAAATACTTTGGTCTAGCGGTTAAGAGCGCCGACCGCTCTTGCAGAGGACCCGGGTTCGATCCCCAGCACCCACATGGCGGCCGAGAACCGTCTGAAACTCCAATTCCAGGAGAACTCCAGTTCCAGGGGAATCCGACACCCTCTTCTGACCTCCGCGGCATTGCACGACACAGGTGCACAGACTTGCATGCAGACAGCACATTTATACACATACAGAAATAAATAAAATTAATAAAAAAATTAAAAAAAATACTTCTAAGGGGCTGGAGAGATGGCTCAGTGGTTAAGAGCACTGACTGCTCTTGCAGAGGATCTGGGTTGATTTCCAGCAACCACATGGTGGCTAAGAATCCTCTTTAAGCCAGGAATGGTGGCACATGCCTTTAATCCTAGCACTCAGGAGGCAGAGGCAGGTGTGTTTCTGTGAGTTCAAGGCCAGCCTGGTCTACAGAGTGAGCCCCGGGCCAGCTGTCTAAGTACTCTGGAGGAGGCAGGTGGACTGTGAGTTCAAGGCCAGCCTGGTCTACATATTGCGTTCCAGGCCAGCTGAGGTGGCAGGAAGATCCTGTCTCAAAAAGACAAAAAAAAAAAAAGAAACCAGTATTTTTTTTATCTTCCTTTTTCACCTTGTTTTTCTAGCAATAAGTTCTTATTGTATTTTATCCACCTGAAACTTGGGAAAAAAGAAATTGTTCCTCACCTTGAATGACATCTATAGAGCCAAGGTCTAGAATGTGATCTAGACACAGACATGGCTAGAACCAAAAATATTCAGTGAGCTCTGAAATCAGCAAGGCCTTCTGCACAAAGAGTTGACAAGTTCTTTCCAAATGGGACTAAAAGCTGCTTCCAACTGACCTTCTCTTGTTCTTTGTCATGATTATTACTTAGGAGCAATTGTTGTCTGAGTTTTCCTGGGAAGACTTGAATATTTGTCTGTTGACCATAGTCCAAATGATTTCATGCCAGCATAGCTTAATGAAGTAGTGGGTTTACTGATGTCATTACAGGAGCATGGGTGAAGGGGTTATGGGACTGTGAGGCTTGCCTGAAGTCGGTGGATTCATTCTGGGCTACTTTTAAGATCAAACGAGTTTGTCAAGTGCTGAGGTTTTCCATGTTAAAAAAAATGTAATACTGACTTCACAGGAAAATTATTAAGGTTTATTATGTTGGCACATGACTTTAATCCAACACTTGGGAGGCAGAGGCAGGCTGATCTCTGGGTTCAAGGCCAGCCAGGTCTACATAGCAAGCTCCAGGCCAGCTGGGACTAATAGGAGACCCCATCTAAAAAAAAAAAAAAAAAAAAAAAAAAAAAACCCTAAACAAAAACAGTATGTAAAGTGGACTAACTCATGAAAGGTCTGGTTGGAGAAGAGGAGGGGAATGCTGTTCCCTCCTCCTCCTTGTCCTTCCTCACACCACTGAGGAGTGAGTCTTAGAGTAGGCTGGAATCCTTACTAGCAGGTCAGGGGATGTCGGAAGTTAAGATTTAGTTTAGCGATGGTCAACGATGTTTTTTTCTAAAGTATGTGTAGTCACAGCCGGTGCACGTCGGAGGCGTTTTATCCTGGCTGGGGTTTGGGAAGGAGTAAATGAGGGCCTTGTGGACAGTGCCTACTTCTAACAAGAGCAGCCTCGAGACTTCTGCTTTGGAGCGTGGTCCCTTCAGAAGCATGTTCTCGTGAAACTTCTTTCAGGAGGCCTGGTTGCAGAAGTACTAAGTCTCATTTTAAAAGTATTAAGCAGTATGCATGTGATTGAGGCTATTTGGTGATTGTGGACTCAAGTCAATTTGGTAAATGAAATGTTTGCCACTAAAAATAGATTCTGTGTTTTTAGACATTTATAGTGTATTTAGAAAAGATGGATTTTGAGGGCCGATCATTAAGGTGTTGACGTTTGAACATCTGCGTTGGTGAGCTGAAGCTCTAGAGGCCAGCAACTTCCCACCTTTCCCTTCCACAGAAGATGCTGATGGAAGTGGCGAAGCACTGTTGACGATAGAGAGGGACAATCTGTGCCTTTGCAGTTTGCATGCTGATTTAACAGCCCTTAGAGAGTCTGAGGAGCAAGGACTGGAACTGTCTCCAGGTCTACATGAAGCTGTTTTAGCAACAGAAGAGCTCAAAGACTATAGAGATCAATTTCTAGAGACTGGCGATAAGAAGGTGGTAATATTCGAGCCATTTTATTTAAGACTGCCACCTGATTGTTCCTTAACCTACAGTTTGGTTCTAGGTTTTTGTGATCTATGACAGTGCTGGGTTTAGTCCTCAGCATCCGTCTGCTTCCTTTTTCCTATAACTAGGCAGCCAGAACAAAGAGAGAAGAGTCAGCCGAGTTCATCATTATCACATCTTTTGTTAATTAATATGTGCCCAGAGTCATACATATGTCATACCTGTCTGAAATTTGTTGTCCACATTTCTTTTTTCTGCTTCCTTTGTTTATTTTATGTAAAGGTTATTCATGTTAAAGCAGGACTAAAGTAAGAAATGAAAAATTTAACAGTGTTTTTAGACTTCTTTAAAAAAATTTTTTTTTATTAATTTTATTTATTTCTGTATGTGTATGAATGTACTGTCTGCATGCAGGTTTGTGCACCCGTGTCGTGCAATGCTGCGGAGGTCAGAAGAGGGTGTCGAATTCCCCTGGAACTGGAGTTCTCCTGGAATTGGAGTTTCAGACGGCTCTCGGCCGCCATGTGGGTGCTGGGGATAGAACCCGGGTCCTCTGCAAGAGCGTCGGCGCTCCTAACCGCTAGGCCATCTCTCCAGCCCCGTGTTTTTAGACTTCTAAGCATCTTTATAACAAATATTTTGTAGTTAAACTGAATTATTTGTATTAATTTATGAATACCATAGTTTTTCACTGTTATTTGATTTACATAAATTTGAGGGTTTTTTTGTCTTTTCAAGACAGAGTCTTCCCGTACCCCCAGCTGTCCTGGAACTCACTCTGTAGATCAGGCTGGCCTTGAACTCACAAAGATCCACCTGCCTCTGCCTCCTGAGTGCTAGGATTAAAGGTGTGCGCCACCACACCTTTAATAAATTTGATTTTTAAAAAATCTTTCCTATTACAGCCTCTAAACTTTGGCATGTTACATGTATAAAATTAAATTAAAATGGTTAAGATTGAGGAAAAATTGATATGATCATATAAATTATGAATTTATTTTTGGACTGTTGTGGAAAAACAGATAAAACAGCCTTGGAAGTTGTGTCTTGTATTTTCAATGCCACGAATGCAGTGATGTCAGTTAAATTAGTGTAGGTTCTTAAAGGTGTTCAGGAAATGCTTTACTAACTGTGAAGACAGTGGTGATCACAAGTTACATTTCTTCTGAGTAAATGATAACTAAAGAAGAAAAGCACCATAGACTTGACATGGTGCCTTATACGAAATCATACTTGAGGTCACAGAGTTCATAAACTCGGTCTCAAGACACCAATCTCATGCTCATTGTTTTACTTAATAATACGATTCTAGGGGCTGGAGAGATGGCCTAGCAGTTAAGAGCGCCGATTGTTCTTGCAGAGGACCCGGGTTTGATCCCCAGCACCCACATGGCGGTTAAGAGCCGTCTTTGACTTCGGTTCCAGGGTCATCTCTCTTCTGACCTCTGCTGCATTGCACGACACGGGTGCACAAACCTACATGCAGACAGTACATTCATACACATTAAAAGGTAAATAAAAAAATAAGTGAGTTGTTTTAGTATTCATTCACACTTTGTTTTCCTATACAGATATGTATATGTATGTTTGTATATGGTATATATATATACATATATATATATATATGTATACATATGTGTTTATAGCATATATAAACACATATACAATAAAGAATGTCGGCCATGCTGGGTGTGGTGGTGCACGCCTTTAATCCTAGCACTCAGGAGGCAGAGGCAGGCGGATCTTTGTGAGTTCAAGGCCCACCTGGTCTACAGAGTGAGTTCCAGGACAGCTGGGGCTACAGGGAGACCCTGTCTCGAAAAGACCAAAAAAAAAAAGAATGTCGGCCATATGTGGCATCATTTGCTGTCAATAAAAATAAAATTAAATGTAAAGTTATGGTATTAAATTGTAATTGCATAAAATTAATTATAGTGCATATTACACATTGGTTGAAGAATTTTATAGCCAACCATTATTATAATAAACTAGAATATCAGATTTATCTGCCTAAAATGCACAGGATGCCAATTATTTCTCTTTCAGTAGTCCATATTCTTCATAATTTGTAAATAATATGAAAAAGTGGTTTCTCATGAGACTTGGTCTCAAAATAAAAATTTAAAATGGAATTTAGACCAGTGTAAGGTACTTGCTTAGTAGGTATATGGCTCTGGGTTTAATTCCAGTAGTGGAGAAAAAAAAAAAACAGTCAACCCTCCAGATTATTGTGTAGTTTATCAACATATATGATATATGTGACATCAAATATGCAGTAATTGACAGTGCTGTTGTTAAGGTTTCCTGTTTATAGACATTTATAAATAGTTAAATTTTGGGGAACCTTATACTATGACTCAAATGAACATCCCACACAGGGTTTTTTAGTTTTTCAAGACCTTCACAAACATGTCATAAAGGGTACCTCAGCCCTATGTAGTTCTCTCTTGCTAAATGTCAAATATCCAGACTGTTCTACTTCAGCTCAGACCTGAGACTTCTGAGCCAGTCCTCTGTGACTTTCTCACATTCTGCAGAAGAGAGACACAGAGAATCCATTGGTCCCTTTAAAGAAGGAGTTCTCTGTGTTGATATTTTTTGTAAATAGCATTTGAGATTTTTTTCTTTTGTTCGTGGTGTCAGAGTATTGGGTCTAGTGACTAACACATTCTAAACAGGTACCTTACTACTGAGCCACATCCCTAGCCCCATGAGAATTTTTAGTTACTTAGGTGTTGGTACCCCTTGTGCTAGGGCTCAAGGGTCAGTCATAGTTGTGCTTTGTTTTAGTTTAAGTTTTAATTTTCTCATTCATTTCTATCAGGTTGGAGACTGTGAGATATTTATATCTTCAATTTTAATTGTAGAACTGTGTTTTCCTTTCTTTAGCAACTGCTTCCATTTTGCTTCATATATTTGGGGTCTGTTAGTAAATATGTCAATACTTATAATTGCTAAATATGTTCTTATTAGTGTATGTCCTTTGTTGTCTCTTGTAACTTGTTTTGTGAAGTCAGTTTTGCCTGATATTAATATATGGAGTGGCATTTTCCTTTTAACTAACTTAAGTCTTTGGATCTAAAGTGATTTTCTATAATCATTGTATAGTTGAATCATTTTAGCTTTATTTTACTTACATATTTTCCCTTCATTTTATTATGTCCAACATTTTTCAAATGAATATTATTATTTATAAAACAATGTCAGCACACAGAACTCCTTCTTTAAAGGGACCAAAGGTCTCTTTGTCTTTCTTCTTAGAGGTCTCAGGTCTGAGCTGAACTAGAACAGTCTAGATATCTGACCTTTAGCAAGAGAGAACTCCATGGGGCTGAGGTACTCTTTGTGGTGTGTTTGTGAAGGCCCTAAAAAAATAGGAACCATCTGTGTAGACTGTGAAGGGCTTAGAAGGGTGCTTTCCAGCCTCTTCAGCCTGAAAAGAACTTCCTGGTGATGTAAACCACACCCACATACACTGTTATCTGGAGAACTATATTCTCTTAAATTTCTTATTCTGAAATCTTCATCCACAATACCTCAGAATGTGACTCTATTATCTCAGAATGGAGATAAGGCATTTCAAATGTGTTTAAAGTAAAATGTGCCCATTAGGGTGGCCATTAATCCACCATACTGATAAAAAGACATGAAGGTAGAAGCATGCAAAGAGGGAAGACCTGTGAGCATAGGGGAAACCAAGGAAAAAGGCCTCAGCAGGAGCCAATCCTACCAGTAACTTTAGCCCCAGGACTGTGAGATTATCCCCTTCTGTTGCTTAAGCAGCCTACTCTAGGAGTCTTTGATATGGCAATTTCAGGACACGCTTAGATTATTCTTCAAAAGCAGTATGCCAATGAGAGATAGTCTTTTCAAAATTGATTTATCCTTTCGCAGTTTTATACCTCCATATAGGACTGTCTGGTCACATGACTTTACGCTCATGTCTTTCCTCATCACTCACATTCTCCCAAATGTCCCCCTCCAACTATTAAGCATTTTTGTTTTTGTTTTGTGATCAACAGGGTTTAAGCATGAACTGACATTGACAGTTACCTGCACAGGGCCTGCGCAGGCCTGGACCCATCCACATTCAATGATGGATGGGAGGTTCATGGGGCCTGGCCTTTCTCTGGTGACTTATCCATGCTCCACTGGATAGCTCCAGGCCCATGCCCATGCCCATGTGGGCAGCCCTGGTTATCATTCTGTCAATACCTGAAATCTGGTGAGGGTATTATGGGAGGCAGGGAGGGGGAGGGGGGTCTAAATTTGATTAAGATGTATTATACAAAATTCACAAAAACAATAAAAATATTAAACATGAAATAAAGGGAAACCCATTCTGTCAATCTCTATCTTGATTTAAAGTGATTAGTAATAAGGAGGGGCATTATCTTTGCCATTTGTTGTTTATCAGCATGCTTTGCATGATTTATTATCCCTCATTTCCTACCATTATTATTTTATTTTGTGGTTAGTTGATTTTTTTTGTAGCAATTACTTTTACCATTTTCTTTCCTGTATATCCTTTAGCTATATATACTCATTGTGGTTAAAATGGGGATTATATTTAACATCTTAAACTTAAATTATCTTAACTTCAATAACATATTAAGAACTCCATTCTTCTATTAGCTCTGTCCTCTCCTCTTTCATTTGTGGATGTCATAACATTTTATATTTATACATTTTATGTCTAGAAACTTTAATAATTTTAAAATCCATTAATCTCTTAAGTCATGTTGTCAGCCAGAGTTGGATTACACACTACTGTTAAAATGATACTAGCTTCGGTAGTTGCTCTTGTAGTTATCTTTGCTGAGATCTTCATTTTTCAGTGTCCTCAGTCTGGTGCTTATTATCCTTTCATTTCAACCCGCAGGGCTTTCTTTAGTGTGCTGAGCTTTTTCAGGTGAGTCTAGTGATATGGATCTCCTGGCTTTGGTTTATCTTGGGGCATCTTAATTTCTTCCACAATTTTGGAAGGCAGTTTTGCTGGACACGGAGTTCTTGGATGATATTTTTCTTTTTAATGATTTTCTTGCCATATCATTATAATAAAAATGGGTTTAGCTATGAAATTTCATCCATGTATGCAACGTTTTTCATCATATTTATCCCCTCCATTGCCCTCTTTTGTTCGCCTTCTACTCCTGCTAATCTTCCTTTTCCTATAACTCCCCTTCTACTTTCAGATCTTTTCAGTTGTGTCCCAGTAGCTTTCATTAGGGTTGCTTATCAGAGCGTGGTCACCTTACCAGTGACTACACTACTGAAGGAAATGTTCCTCCCTCTCCTATCAGCTGTTAAGACACTTATTTTCCTTTTAACATTTCGCGTGTGTCTGTCTTCTGCCTTCTGGTATCCAACATTCCTTGTGATAAATTATGCTGGTAAGGTTGTTGAGAATCTGTTGTATCTGAAGAGTCTTCTTTCTAGCTGCTTCTAGAACTCGCCCTCTGTCTTTGTCAGGTAGATTTGGTAGCGGTGGTTTTGGAGATAGAGTCTGGTGCTATTGGGTTTAGTTTTCTTCTTTCAGATAATTCATACTTTCTGTTTCTTAGTAGTATATGAGAGATTTTTTTTTGTTGGAATTTGGCATTTTGATCTAATTACAGTGAGTAGTGCCACCCTGGGCAGGTTGTTGTGTACTGTATAAGAAGGCGGGCTGGGCATGAGCCAGGGGAGTAAGCCAGTGAACAGCATTCCTCCATGGCCTGTGCTTCAGCTCCTGCCTCCAGGTTCCTGCCCTGAGTGCCTGCCTTGGGATCCCTAAGTGATGAACTGTGACCCAGGAGATGTAAGCTGAATAAACCCTTTCCTTCCCAAGTTGGTGTCAGTCAGAGTGTTTTGTCACAGCAATGGAAGACAAACTAGAACAGAAATTGGTACCAGAAGAGTGGGGTATTGCTGTGATAGACCTGACCTTGGTGTTTTGGGGAAGGATTGTGGAGGTGTTTGGAAATTTGGGCTGGGAAGTTCATTGAATGCCTAAAGATCATTGCTGTGGAGCTTGGAGCACTTTTGTTGAAGGAGTTGTAGAAGATGGAGGCCTGGCTTGTGAAGTTTCTAGTTTCAAAGGGGAACAGAGATCATCAGGACTGTGTAATCTGTGGGTTCTGGTCAGCTGGGGCTGAAGAATCAGCTGTAAATAACAAGAGACCAGAACCTGAAGTGAAATCTTTGTTGTACTGGGACAATTGATGCTGGTTAGCTGGGGCTGAAAAATCAGCTGTAAGTAACAAGAGACCAGCATCACTGTGGTGAAATCTTCTGGGAAGAATTTCTTCAGGGTCAGCACACAGAAGCTGTGTTCCAGAAGGGGCCTGAGCCTCCATCTCAAGCCAGAAGCAGGACTTGGTAATATGTAAGAGTCTCCTATATGGTTCTGGTGTTGAAATTTGAGGGGGTCACAGAGAGCAGCCGAGGCTTGGCACTGTGAGAGGTCAGGAAAGACCATTGGTGGAAGTGCACCTCGGTTGCAGTGAAGACCCCAGGATTGCAGGGGTCATGGAGAGAAGCTGAGGCTTTGCACCAGGAGAGGTCAGAAGAGACCATTGGTGAAGGTGCTGCCTCAGTTTCAGTGGCGACCCCAGCTTTTTGGAGATGCCGGGACCCTGGGACGACCACCAAGAGCAGCGGTAGGTGTAGAATGGAGTCGGCCTGGGCCTGCGAGATGAGTGTGCCACGGACGGCAGAGTCGGAGAGGGGGAGCTGCCGAGACCCTTTGGAGCCCAGAAGATCGTGAGTGAATCCCAGGTGTCCAGCCTTGAGCTACTTTGCTGGACTTAGGTTTTGTTTGAGAGTGCCTGATTCTTCCCTTTGAAATAAGACAGTACTTGTTTTGGATTTTACAGCAGCCCACAGTTAAGAGACTTTTAATGGACTGTGAACTTTTAAGTGTTTGGACATTTTAAGGACTGTGGGGCTTTTAAGGTTGTACTGTCTTAGGTTGTGATTAATGTTAACATCATACTTTGGGGATAAGAACTGGAAAGGTGGTGGTTTAATAGTGATGTGTTTTGTGTGTCAAGTTGACAAGGGGTCAATTGTGCTGGATAGCTTTAGTGTCAACTTGACACACCTGGGTTGAGGGAGCCTCAATTGGGGAATTGGCTCCATTGGATTGGCCTGTGGCCACATCTGTGGAGTATTGTCTTGATGGTTGAGCAGTGTGGGAGGGCCCAGCCCACAGTGAGTAGTGCCACCCTGGGCAGGTATTGTGTAAGAAGGCGGGCTGGGCATGAGCCAGGAGAGTAAGCCAGTGAACAGCATTCCTCCATGGCCTGTGCTTCAGCTCCTGCCTCCAGGTTCCTGCCCTGAGTGCCTGCCTTGGGATCCCTAAGTGATGAACTGTGACCCAGGAGATGTAAGCTGAATAAACCCTTTCCTCCCCAAGTTGGTGTCAGAGTGTTTTGTCACAGCAATGGAAGACAAACTAGAACAATACCCTAGCTTTAAAATATGTTTAGACTTCTGAGCGTGGAGTTTGGTATTCTGAGTCAATAAATACTTAACTACTAATGAAAAATAAAAGGGGTTAAATTAATCAAAGTTATGATTCTTTACAAGAGTTCAGTTTGAAAAAATGTTAAGTATCATTGGTAAGCCAAACCTTTCACAAAATAAGAGAAATGAGTCACATTGAGGTGTTAAAATGTTGTTTTAGAACTAGACAAACCTTGACTCCGTTCCACCATGTACTAGCCCCATGACCTTCAACAAATCATAGCCTTTCTGCTTCTTTTCCCTTCAGTGGAAAGGGGAAGGAAACGCTGGTTATATAAAGGCCTTCCAGAGAACCTTAATGCATCCTTCTAGTATGGCTCCCAGGAAATGAATGATTATAACTAATGCTCTTTCTTTTTCTGCTTATAATTATTCATTTTAATATTTTGTGATTAATAATATTAATGGTTAAAGTTGAACAATGGAATATACTTCAGTCACCCAATTCAGTGACTGAATTGAAGTCATTTAGAGCAAATATAGACTACCATGAAATGAAATCGGGAAAAATCTGTTATTCTCTTTTCTGCCTGATGATTTTTTTCTGAGAAACATTCTCATCACTGCCATTCTGAAGACTTCCAAGCATGGGAAATTCACACTTCCTATCTTATTTGTATAGCACTCTGCAAATAGAAACCTCTCCCTTAGGTTCTGCTTGGAAATACAGAATAAAAATCTTATAAGGCTTACTAGATTTTTCAGTTAACAAAGGGAAGCTGTGGCCAAGCTTTCATTGTTGTAACAACACTTAGGTCTGGTGTGGTTGCTCTTCTACCATTCAGTTCCATCCCATAGTGAAACAGCCTCGGATTCAGGGAAAGGGTCCCTAGTGTCAGAGGAGTCAATACATATGTCATAATTTTACTATTCCTCCTAGGCTTCTCATTGTGTGTGTGTGTGTGTGTGTGTGTGTGTGTGTGTGTGTGTGTGTATATATATATATATATATATTTTTTTTTTTTTGTTACATTCATTTATTTGTTTGATGTGGTGTGTCTGTGTCTGTCTATGTGAGTATATGCCACTTGGGTGTAGAAGTCAGAGGACAATTTTCCCTAGTTAAGCTCTTGTGGGTCCCAGGATGGAACTCACTCCTTCAGGCTTGGAGGCGAGCACTGTTACCTCCCGAACCACCCTGCTGCCCCATGCATGGATCTTGAGTTTACAAACCAACCCTTATTGTCCTGGTTTTTCTTTTTCTTTGCCCTTCCTTCCTTCCTTCCTTCCTTCCTTCCTTCCTTCCTTC
>VZQC01014696.1:1622253-1977339 GCA_009823505.1 Rhizomys pruinosus
GTTTGGGCACAACAGCCTGCAAATTGGTTTCATATGAAGGATGCTTGTACTCATGGATCATCACTTATAGCTAAAAAATGAAAAAAAAAACTGAGAGAAAGATGCAGGACAGTTATGGCAAAATGCATGATCTGGGATGGGGTGGGGGTAGGGGGGAAGGGAAAGGGAAATATGCCTGAACTGAATTGGAAAATGATGTATGAAATGCACAAAGCATCAATAAAAAAAAAAGAAGAAAGAAAGAGCATTAATAAGTAAAAATTAAATGGTTCATTTGCATGGAACCTAGGCACATCCTTCTGTGTAAACCATCTTTTAGATGACTTATTATATACCTAACCCAACATAAATGCTGTGTAAATAGTTGTGGCTGTGTTGTTTAGGAAATAATAGCAATAGAAAACTCCATACATGGGAAATATGGGTGCATTGCTTTCAGATTATTTTCTGTTCTTCAGTTGGATAAATCTGCAGCTGCAGAACCTGTGGCTACAGAGGACAGGTGTAAGCAGTGTATCTCCATGCTCATGTTCACATTGAAATAAACCCACAAGCTCTATGATCTAAAAAAAAATAAATAAAAATAAAAAGCTGTGTCTCATGTCTTTGAAGAGTGGCAAAAGCAGTGGCAGTCACAGAGTAGGTGTACTTGCCAGTAAGAATTAATGACACGCCAAACTACAGTGTTCTCTCTTTTTTCTTTTTGTCTTTTTACTAAGATCTCAAGTTTTATATATGAAGTATAATTTCTCTGGCCTTACTGATTATTTATTTCTGGTTTTACTTTCCTTTTTGATGCTTAAAGCCACACAGTTAGCCAAGATTAACCAAAGTTTTTGTTTTCTTGAGGTCAGTTGAGGATCTGGTCCTTAAGGGTCTCTCGAGGATTTTTGGGGAGGGCGGAGGGTGGAAGCCCCTGAATCCTTTCAGCTTTTCATTTACCAGTTCCATCCACTTGAGGACAAAGTCAGATCTTGCTAGACAAGGCTTCACTTTTTGAAGCATGAGCAGATTTTCCTCTTTATAGATTGGAAACTAACTGAAGTCCCATTAGTGGATCTCCAAGATCTCCTTGAACAGGAAGACTGGTGACCCACATTTGCAGGACATTTCAAGAGATACCCCCACACATAAGCCCCTAAGACTTGGTTGACCTCTGAGGGCAAGGAACAAAGTTATCCTGTAGGTCCCTCACCCAAATTGGTATGGGTGTTAAATATGGTCATTAAGCACCCAGAGAGGCTAAGTTACACCAGCCTGATACATTGCACCTATATTAAATTGTATCTTTTTAAATTTTTTTTAATTTTATTTATTTTTGTATATATATATAAATGCACTGTCTGTATGCAAGTCTGTGCACCCGTGTCGTGCAATGCCGCGGAGGTCAGAAGAGGGTGTCGGATTCCCCTGGAACTGGAGTTCTCCTGGAATTGGAGTTTTAGACGGTTCTCGGCCACCATGTGGGTGCTGGGGATCGAACCCGGGTCCTCTGTAAGAGCGGTCAGCGCTCTTAACCACTAGACCATCTCTCCAGCCCCTTAAATTGTATCTTTTGAAACAAACTGTATGTTGTTTCCATATCATATTTCTTGAGTCACATTTTTCCATTTTAATTTTATATTACTCTAAAAGATGCATACATACCCACCATAATATACCAAAAATCCAAGGTCTGAAAATAAATGGTAGGTTAGTTCTAGAACTCGCCTAAGGATTCACAATATAAGAGCACAGTTGTTTTCAGATCACCGAAACATTAATGTTGCTCAGTTTGCCTTACAACTAGGTACTTGGTGCTAGATTCGTCTTTTGTTTTTCAGGGACTGTGCTACTTCACTTAGCATAAAATCTTCTAGTTCCATCCATTTACCTGCAAATTTCATGATGTCATCTTTCTCCGTTGTGTAGATGTACTGGCATTTTCTCTATCCACTTGTTGGTTGAGGGGCACTTGGGTTGGTTCCAGATCTTCGCTCTTGTGAAGACAGCGAGCACATGTATTTCTAAAAGTTCCTCTAGGGGGTCCCACTTTCTGGGTGGTTGAAGTATTCCTGCTGATGTGTGGCCCTGACTAGCTCCTGTCCGAGTTATCCTACTTTCTTAGTGGTGAGTCTGTTTACCTTTCTAGCCTCATTAGCCCCTCTGGTACTTCAAGTTTTAGGGAGGCATTTCAGGACGGGCTTTTCCCCACTGTGTGCTTTCCATGTGGTGGAACATATCTTTGTAGAGGGACATCTGGTCTCTGCATACTTCTCAGTCTGTTTTTTTTTTTTTTTTAATCTGATCCAGGTGGCTTACCTAGTGTTTGTCTTGCAGTAGGTGATTTATCTCAGGGAAGTGGAATTTTGCAAAGCAAGGTTTGTTCTGACCAAGCAGGAGTGAGGACATCTGCCTCCAAATGGATTTCCTGCTGTGCACATTGAAGATACCTGACAGGAGAACGAAAGGTCAGGGTTTCAGCTCTAGGGACAGAGCCTCCCTGACTGTTTTAGGAGTATCATTCTTGTTTTATGAGTGAGTTAATGGATATTCAGAGGAACGGAGTGATGGTGGGGCCAATCATCTGTCATTAGCAACAAAGAACACTGGAATCCAGGTATCACAGTTGCTGCCTTCGGCAACATCCTTCCAGGCACTTGGTTCTGAATCCAGAATGCTTTAGGGAAGTCTTAGTGTGGTATGTTCTGTGTAAATGTTTAGCATGGTCATATGGAATTATTATCCATTCCAGCATTTGATTTCACTTGGGTGAAATTTGCCTAGTTTTTATGTAGCACAATGCCAGCATTACAGGTCAGACAGACTAACAAAGTACATTTTACCTACTAACCATGACAGCAGCAGACTGGGTAAGGATTCCCTTGGAGTCAGTGTCTGATTCTGGGCTTCATCATACAAGGAATAAAGCCATGCTGGGTCCCAGCTTTCTCAACAGTAAGATAGTGATGATCAATATGGCTGGATAATAAAGCCTACTTGATAGGCTACTCTGAACAATAAATAATTCATGTAAGCCTGTAATACATTGCCCGAGGCATACAGTTCACCTACAGATGTGCTCAGTTTGTTACTTAGAGTGCTGTCGCTGATGTGAAATTTTGCCAATATGAACTTACTTAGGAAAGGTGTAGTGTTTTCATTAGTAAAATAAATCTATGACACTAGGAATCTGTAGCTTCCTACTTCATACCTGTCTTCCTCTCCCTCATCACTCTCCCTTCCCTCCTCTGTTGAAGTGTTCCTTCATTTCTGAAAGGACTTGAGGTCACCACATATTAGGATAATGATGGAAGCTACGTTATTTCAGGAATGATGGCAACAAAGACCATGTAATCATTTCAAGTGTTTGAACTAAAACATAGCAACAAACAGAACAAAACAAAAAGTGAAACACATGGGAACTAATGATTGCTTTAAAGCTTTTTGCAGTTAAGCTTTAAAAAGGAGATCTATTTACATATGAGTGTGTGTGTCTACATGAAGGCTATATAACAAAAACCATAGTGCCAGACAGGAGAAACCTCCTTTGAGCTATTGGTCAGGGTAGTACAAGATTCTCCCAAAATAACACAGGGTATTGCTACAGCCCGTGATTGCCTCCCGAACCTGAAGGTTGGATCCTATTGCTAAATGCAGGACATACTTCAGACACAAGACCTAGAACAATGGGGGTGGAGATGGCTCTGGACACCTTTTCCCCGAAGACTAGCTCTCATGGTATCAGAGGATACTCTGCAAGCTACTAAGGGAGGAAACCAATCAATGATCCAACTCAGCTGTAAAACCCAACCCAATAACCACAACAATCACCAGTGCAGCAAACTATCTGTATTGTGCTATTGTAGCTCTTTTATCTTGAAGGTACTCAATCTATTTGGACTTAAGGCCCACTCCACGGGAGGGAACTCATGTGTAGTGCTGTAAATATAGCGAAATGCACATGGATGGATAGGTAATAGATCCTAGAGAGAAAAACCTACATCTGTCACATCTATAGACAAACATAGTTTCTTTTTGTTTATTAAATATATATATATATATATATATATATATGTATATATAATGTACAAGATTATGTTACTAATCAGATCTAGACCCGTGTCCCCCACCCTATCCCCCCACCCCACCAGAGCTCATGCATTCTGCCAAACATGCTTTTCATCTCTTTCTCAGTCTTTCTGAAAATTCTCCATGTAGAAGTTGACTGTTTTGAGCACAGTTCACCATTTCAGTCAGTTCTTTGATGCAGTTTTTTCTTTATTGTTTTTTTTTTCTTTTTGTTTTTTTTTTTCCAATTATCCATCAGCTCCCACTACTTGGACAAAAGCTCAAGGGCGTGCACAAGAAAAATTTGACAACTGAGGGGTAATGGCATAAGCCCGCAGATGAGGATACCATTCGTTGTTTGTTTTTTGATTTTTTTCTTTGTTCTTATCATTTCTACTAGCATATGGCTTCTGATTCCATCCCATTTAACCCTGTGATCATAATGGCATTTTTCTTACCACTCATGAAAACTTTATTTTGTAGATGTAATCCGCATTTTCTTTTCTTCCTATGCATTCGTCAGTTGAGGGTCACTTGGGTTATCCAGCACTTTGCTAATGGTGAAGAGAGTTGTAATAAACATGGCTGTGCAATGTATCTCTGCGATAAGATAAGCCTTGTGGGTACATACCCAAGAGAGGTATGGCTGGGCCCAGGTGCAAAGTTCATTCCAGCTCCAAGAGTTCTCCACACTGCTTTTCATAGTGGCTGTACGAGTTTTTTTTCCCACCAGCAGTGGATGAAACCAGCAGTGGTTTCCCCACAACCTCTCCAGCACTTGGTATCAATTTGTTTTCTTGATCCTAGCCAGTCTTATTGGAGTATAGATGATATCTTAGATTGGTTTAATTTGCATTTCCTTAATGATTATAGATGTTTTGAGACACACTTTTAAAGATGTTTCTCAGCCATCTCTAATTCCTTCACTGGTGAAGTCTCTGTTCAGCTCTTTGCTCCATCTATTGATGGTCATTTGTTTTCTTTCTTCCTTTGAGTAGTTACATATTCTGGAAATCAATGCTTTGTCAGATGTTCTTTGGTGAAGCTTTTCCTTCCACTCGTGGGTTTTCTTTTCACGTTCCTTGGTTGTTTCTTTGATGTACAGAAGCTTTTGAGTTGATGAGGTCCCATTTGTCAATTGTCGACCTTTAATTCTTGCTACAGCTGCTGTCTGATTTAGGAAGTCCTTTTCCTACGCCTATGTCTTGGAGTCTGCTGCCAACTTTTTCTTCTATCGCCTTCAGAGTTTGGGGTTTTAACGTTGAGGTCTTGTGAATCCATCTGGATTTCACTTTTTGTAGCAGGGTGAGAGGTAGGGGGTTTAATTTCATTCTTCACAAGTGTCGTCCAGTTTTGCCAACAACCACTTGCTTGAAGAATCTGTCTTTTCTCCACCTTGTGTCTTCTTTGGCCCCTTATGTCAAATATGAGGTGGCTGAAATTTTGTGCTCAAGTTTGGATCTTCCAGTTTTTGTTCCATTTGTGATCAGGTCTGTTTTTGTCCCAGTACCCAGGCAGTTTTTAATGACTATAGCCTGTAGTATAGTTTGAAGTCTGGTATATGAGATCCACCTGTATTGCTCTTTTCATAAAGGTTTGTTTTTGGCTATTCAGGGTCTTGTTTTTTTCCAAAAATGAAATTGGAGGAATTTTTTTTCCCAGCCTGTGAAAAAAATCTTGGAGATTTTAATTGGATTAACATTATATCTATACAAGAGTTTGGTTAGATTGGACATTTTTACTAATATTAATTTCCAATCCATGAGCCATGGGAGGATTTTCTCTATCTTTTGATGTCTTCTTCAATGTCTTTCTTCTAAGGCTTTAAAGGTTTTTGTTGTAGAATCTTGTGTCTTTGGTTAGGTTTGTTCCTAAGGTTTTTATTGTTTTTGAGGCTATCGTGTGTGGAAGGTCTCCTTGGAATCCTTCTTCAGTTGCCTACTATTGGTGTAGAGAAAAGCTACTGACTGACTTTTTTAGGTAATTTTTGTATCCTGCACTTACTGAGCTAGTTATTCCATTTCTAGGAGTTTTTCTGGTGGAGTTTTAGCATCCCTTAGGTAACATATCATCAATCAGGCAGATAGGGATAGCTTGATTCCTCTTTTCCAATTAGTAACTCCTTTAATTTCCTTTTTCTGTCCTTATTGCCCTAGCAAGTGATTCAAGCACTATATTGAAGAGGAGTGGTGACAGGGGGCAGCCTTGCTGAGTTCCTACCTTTAAAGGGAATGTTTCTGTCATTTCCCCATTTAGGATGATATTGGCTGTGGGTTTCCTGTATATGGCTTTGATTACATTGAGGAATGATCCCTCCAATCCAATTCCTTCTACGACTTTAAGCATGAAGGGATGCTCGATTTTGTCAAAGGCCTTTTCTGTGTCAATTGAGATGATGTTGTGGTTTTGGTCTTTCAGTCCATTTATGTGCTTGATGATATTTATTGATTTTTGTGTGTTGAACCATCCCTGCATGTCTGGTATGAATCCAACTTGGTCATGATGGATGATCTTCTTGATGTAGGTCTGTATGCAGTTTGCCAGTATCCTGTTTAGAATTTTGGCCTCTGTGTTCATTAGGGAAATGGATCTATAGTTCTCCTTTTTGGTTGTATCTTTGCCTGGTTTGGGTAATAGAGTGATGCTGGCTTCATAGAAGGAATTTGGGAGGATTCCCTCTGTTTGCATCCTTCTAAACAATTTCAGTAATAATGGTTGTAGGTCTTTTTGAAATGTTTTTAGAATTCTGGCGTGAAACTGTCTGGGCCTGGGCTTTTTTTAGTTGGGAGATTTCTTATTACATCTTCAATTTCTTCATATATTATGTGTCTGTTTAAGGTTTCAATTTCTTCTTGGTTGAGCTTTGGTGATTCCCAGGATTTCAGGTATTCATCCATTTCTTCTAGGTTTTCAAACTTGGTAGAGTATAGGTTTCTGAAGTATTCCCATATGATTTTCTCGATCTTTTCATTGTCTGTTGTGCTATTTCCTTTTTCATCATAGATTGTATTGATTTGGAGTTGTTCCTTCTTTCTTTTGGTTAACTTGGCTAGAGGTCTGTCTATCTTGTTTATTCTTTCAAAGAACCAACTTTTGGATTCATTGATTTTTTTTGTATTGTTTTCTTTGTTTCTATTTCATTGATTTCTGCTTTGATTTTTGTTTTTTCTTCCTGTCTGTTGCATTTAGGGTTCATCTGTTGTTGCCTCTCAAGTGCTTTTAGCTGCAGTATTAGATCATTCACTTGTGCTATTTTTGTTTTTCTAATGTAGGCACCCAGGGCTATAAACTTCCCTCTTAGGACTGCTTTTACAATATCCCATAGGTTTTGTTGTGTTGTATTATCATTGTCATTCAGTTCCAGGAATGCTTTTATTTCTTTCTTTATCTCTTCCTTGACCCATTCCTTATTCAAGAGTGTGTTGTTTAGTCTCCATGTGTTCTTATAGATAGTACGGCTTATCCTGGTGTTGATATTGAGCTTTTTGTTGCACTGTGGTCTGAAATTATTTCAATCTTTTTGTATTTGTGGAGGTTTCTTCTGTGTCCCAGTATATGGTCGATTTTGGAGAATGTTTTGTGGGGTGCTAAGTAGAAAGTGTATTCTCTGGTATTAGGGTGAAATATTTGTTAGATGTCTATGAGGTCCATTTGGTGTATCATATCATTCAGTTCAGATGTCTGTTTATTCCTTGTCCTGTTAACCTGTCCAAAAGGCTCAGTGGGGTATTGAAGTCCCCTACTATGAGTGTGCTGGGGTTAGTGTGTGCCTTGTGTTCCTGGCGAATTATCTTTATAAAGTTGGGTACACCAGAGTTTGGTGCATATATATTCATAATTGTGAAATCTTCTTGGTGAATTCTTCCTTTGATAAAAATGTAATGGTCTTCTTTGTCTCCTCTGATGTCTTTTACTTTGAACTCTATTTTGTCTGATATTAAAATAGCAACACCTGCTTTCTTTTTGGTACCATTTACGTGGAATTTTTTTTCCATCCTTTCACTTTAAGGTAGTGCCTGTCCTTGAAGGTAAGATGTGTTTCTTGTAGACAGCATATAATGGGTTGTGTTTCCTAATCCAATCTCCCAGTCTATTTCTTTTGATTGAGGAATTTAGTCCATTAATATTTAAGATTATGACTGATAGGTTTGTGTTGTTTCCTTTTGCCTTATTATCCATTTGCGGTTTGGGTTTAGGTTTCTACTTCTGCAGTTATGCTTTTATTGATTTCTCCCTCTAGGTGCCTGGGGATGGTTGCTCCTTTCTTCTGTCCTTTGAATTGCTTCAAGTATTCTCTGAAGGGTTGGTTTTCCGGACGTGTATTCTTTCATCTTGTTTATGTCATGGAAGGTTTTTCTCTCTCTTTCATCTATAATTGACATTTTTGCTAGGTATAGTAACCTGGGTTGGCATCTATTGTCACTGGGAATGCTTTGCTCCAGGTTCTTCTTGCTTTCATAGTTTGCACTGAAAAGTCAGTTGTAATTCTGATAGGTTTCCTCTTATAGGTCACTTGTTTTTCTCTTGTGGCTTTAAGGATTTTGTCTTTGTTTTGGGTGTCTAGCATTTTAACTATGATGTGGCATGGAGAGTTTCTTTTCTGATCTTGTCTGTTTGGAGTTCTGTGTGCTTCTTGTATTTGTATTGGTTTGGCTTTTATTAGTTTGGGGACGTTTTCATCTATTGTTCTGTTGAAGATCTGATCAATACCATTCTCTTGGGATTCTTCTCCTTCCTCTGTTCCTATTATGCGCAGGTTTGATCTTTTCTTGGTGTCCCATAGTTCCTGGTTGTTCCACTTTTGTGTATTTTTAAATTTTTCATAATCTTTATTTGAGGTTTTTAGTTGTTCTGTGTTATCTTCCAGGTCTGATATTCTTTGTTCTGCTTCCTCCATTCTGCTTCTGAGGCTTTTCCCATTTCTTTCCTCTTGATTGGATGAGTGTTTGATTTCCTTTTTCATTTCCTCTTCTGATTTCTTTAGTATTTCCATTTCCTTTTGGAGCTTCTCAATCTCTTCCTGTAGCTCTTTGGTTTGCTGGTTGGTTTCCTCATCTTTTTCAACATGGGATCTTTTCAGTGTTTCCACTTCCTTCTTGTATTAGTCACTTTTCTCTTGCTGTGATAAAACACCATGACCAAGGAACTCATAAAAGGAAGAGTTTATTTGAGCTTATGATTGACAGTTCCAGGGAATTAGAGTCCATTGTGGTGGGAGGCATGGCGGCTGGAGCTGGAGCTGGAGCAGCAAGCCGAGGGTCACATCTCGCAATGAGCACAGGAAGCAGAGAGAGAGAGAGCAACTGGAGACCACGTGGCTTGTTAAACTCACTAAGCCTGCCCCCAGTGACATACTTCCTCTAGCACAGCCACAAGTTCTAAGACATCCAAAAACAGTGCCACCAACTGGAAACAAATGTCTGAATACTTACAGCCTATGGGGGACACTCATTCAAACCACCACATTCCACTCCCTGGCCCCCATAGGCTCCTGACCATATAAAATGCAAAATTCATTTAGTCCAACCTTAAAAATCCCCATAGTCTTTACCAGTTTCAATGCCATTCAAAAGTCTACAGTCCAAAGTCTCTTCTGAGACTCGTGCCAATCTCCTAAACTGTAAGCTCCTGTAAAATCAAAAGACAAATTACATACTCCCAACATACAGTGGAACCGAATACACGTTCCCATCCCAAAAGGGAGGAGTAAAGGCAAAGTGAGGAAATACTGGACCAAAACAAGACCAAAAACCAGCAGGGCAAACGCCAAATCCAGTAGCTCCACGTGCACGTTCTGGGATTTGACTTCCAAAGGGCTTAGATGGCTCAGCTCTTCCAGCTTTGCTTGCAACATACATCTCTTTCTTAGTCTGGTACCACTCCCTGTATGCAGCTCTCCTTGACAAATATCTTACAGGTCTAGCATTTCGAATGTCTTCCTGGGGTCTCCACTGCCAACCAGGCTTCACTTTCACAGCTTCAGGCAATGGCCTATCAGGGCCTTCTTTATGCAGGGACACCACTGTTGCACTCTGCCTGACCTTGGCAGCTCTCTGAAACTGTGGAGGAAGAACTGATGACCACTTCACTCTTACAAACTTCATGCCTCTAAAGCCAGCACCACGTGAATGAAACTGCCAAGTTTGGGTGCAAGTTTGGGATGGACCCTGGCCTATTTCAACCACATTTGCAACTTTTCTCTGCCCTGAACTTGGAGCAGAAAACGCTTTCAGTACTTTCCTTTCAAAAGTTGGAGGATTAGCTGGGTGTGGTCTTGCCCTGAAGGTACTGATTCTTTTGTTTACTTGTAAATCTCCAGGGTTCTCCTTAATCACTTTAGTCTCCTTATGAAAGGGAGCCTCTCCTTCACATGCCTTGGCCACACCTTTAATCTTCATAGTGCAGTTATCAGATCCAAACTGTACATTCCTGCATTTCCTTCTGCCCCATTTGCTCTTTTTCACTGTACATCTGCACAATATTCACCATTAACAGCCACACCACCATTTCCACACTAGGCTGTCTTGAAATATCCTCCACCGAAGACATCAGTCCATTGCTTTTCAACTTAGCATCAGGCAAGTATTTGGGCTGTGGGCAAACTGCTCCCAGACTATCAAAATATCCCCGTTGCTGCCTAAGTCTTTATTTTCCTCTGGAACTACATTTTTTGCAGCCATGCTTTCTTCCAGGCTTCTACTAGAATGGCCTCTTAAGCTCTACTTACAGTAGTCAACAGCTTTTCTAGCCCAAAGTTCCAAAGTCTTCCACATTTCTCTAGACATCCACATGGTCAGGTTCTTCACAGCCAACAGTCCACTCTCTGGTACCAAATAACTGTATTAGTCACTTTTCTGTTGCTGTGATAAAACACCATGACCAAGGAACTCATAAAAGGAAGAGTTTATTTGAGCTTATGATTGATGGTTCCAGGGAATTAGAGTCCATTGTGGCAGGAGGCATGGCAGCTGGAGCTGGACCTGGAGCAGCAAGCCGAGGGTCACATCTCACAATGAGCATAGGAAGCAGAGAGAGAGCAACTGGAGACCATGAAGCTTGTCAAATTCACTAAGCCTGCCCCCAGTGACATACTTCCTCTAGCATAGCCACACATTCTAAGACCTCCAAAAACAGTGCCACCAACTGGAGACAAATGTCTGAATACTTACAGCCTATGGGGGACACTCATTCAAACCACCACACTTCTTGAGTTCTTCGTTCTCTTTTCTTAATTCTTTGATTTGCTATTTATAATCTTGCATTTCTTTAAGTATGTTCATGATTGTGTTTCTGATATCTGTGTCCTGGGCCATCCCCAGGGGGATCCCACTGTAGGAATCTTCCACAGGTTTGGTAGACCTTGGTGTGGGATTATCCAGCACCTTTCCCATATTGTCTCTTCTTTGTGTTACTGGCATATGGGCTTCTCCTTGCCTGTTTTCCAATGTGAGTCCCAAATGCCTCTTCACTGTGTTGAAGGCTTGCTTTGCTTGCCTCCTTCAGATGCCTTCTTTCTTTGTTTGATTGATTTGTTTTTCTTCTTTACTCCTTGCTTATGGACTTTTGACTTCTTTAAGCTCTAGCCTTTCTATTGGAAGTCCAACTCACTCTTCCCTTTCTGTTCTAAAGGTTCTCCAAAGAATCCACTTGGACACTCCTGTGCTTCAGGTGGTCTTGGGAGATCCCTGATCTCAATCCCATAGTTTCTTACTGTATGCTAAATATATATCCTTATGTTTGCAGACAAGTGTACCTGTCACAACTCATCAATGAAGCTTCTTTTTGAAACAGATGGAGACCATTACAGAGCTCCACACTGGCCACACAAAGAGAATTAAGTGTGAGATGCTTAGCCCTAAGTCACACATCTATAATGCAACCTCTTACTTAAGGCTCACAGAACACAGAGGAACAAAGGGCAGAGAGAATATTAATGTATCTCTCATGTCTCACCAGTGAAACATCTTCATGCAACAGATAGTGATTAACACAGGCAGCCACAACTGGCCAAAATTTAGAGAATAAGAGTCTGAGGAGTGCATGTCCCTGGATAGGACTCCTATATCAAACCTCTGCCACCCAGAGCTGAGGGTCCATTGCAGAAGAGGGGGCAGAAAGATTGTAAGAGTGAGGGTGGTGGATGACCACAAGGAAATGGAGTTTTCAAGGCAGCTGAAAACTTGCTCATATGAATATACAGCAATACTGACTTCATGCACAAGACCCATGCAAAGCCAAACCAGACAAAAACCCAGCATGAAAATGGTGAAGTGAGGAAGTGGCATAGAAACCCCAACCTTAGCTGAGGACCCATTGGCAGCTAATCAGTGCTGGCTGAGGGACATTTTTTTAAAATAGTGATGCTAGATAGGCTAACTAGGCTCTAGTGGATGGTCTTGCCCCAAGGGGCACTGAGGCACATAAACTTGACTCAAGGCCTTAAAATATAGGACAGAATATATGAAATATGAAACCCAGTAGGGGTTGGTAATGGGGTACAGGTATGGGAGGGAGTCTAAATATGATCAAGATGTATGAAATGAACAAAATTCAACTTTTTTAAAAAGGAGATATATTAAGTAAGGTACTTTGCATTTTTAGAGTCAATTTTCCCCCTAATAGGTCCAAACTACAGTTAGAACATTTGTAGATGCATCTTACATAAATTGAATCTTTATCAAGAGATTGTCTTTGTTAAGCAGGCATCTCAACCCTTGATTTGCATGTTGCTTTCTTTTCTTTTTTTTGTAATTTGAAATGCTCTAATTATATTCAGGTCATATGTTAAAGATATTGTTCAGGTTATGCCTGGAAATCATATCACAGTGAGTCACTTTTGAGTGGGCTGCATGTAGGTAGGCTCACGAATTTTGTGAACTAACAGAAACAATAGATATGTCTGATAATTACTTTCAAAAAATTTAAAATAGTTTCTTTACAGAACTTTTAGATTTAATTTTAATTAGAATGTAATGAAATGTGCAGAATATGCTGCACATGATAGGTAAAAATACTTTAATTTTAGTAGCATTTGCATGCATTTTGCTGTTTGGCATAATTTATCTTCAATATACCAGAGAATAAAATCATTATAAAACATAATATAGTGCAATTTCCAGGACCTTGACATTGTCTTAATTTTAATTTACAAAAATTATGTATCTTTTGTGGGTAAAATTAATGCTTTGATACATGTATTATCAATCAGGAGTATTTTGCCTGAGGTAGGAACCCCAGTATGTCATGTCTGATCACTTGTCTTAAAGGCAGAAAATACTGATGAATAGTCAGGAAAGGATTTTAGTGAAAGCAGACATTTGAGAAGATGGAGAGGGAGCATCTCTCCCCATCTTCAGAGATGCGACATGCACTTTTGTTTTAAACAGAGAAAAGCTGTGCAAGGAGAGTCATGTGTAAACATTCTTGGTAAGACTGTCTTCTGGTTGGTCATCATCTTAGGTCAGATTTTGTAAGGTGACTGCACAGATGTTCCCATTTCTTTAGGGGACAATCCAGTTTCCCTGGGATGATTGCACCTGCTAGAGGTTGGTTGCATCATGGGGGTTTTCTATCAGCAAGGCTTTCTTCTTCTTGGAATCAGGTTTATGTAGATCTTTGAGGCATCTTTGGGGTCAAGAATATGATGTTGTAAAAGTTGACTGTAAGACACCTCAGTTGCTCTTATTTTTGTGCTTCAGCCTTTAGAGAGAACTGGGTAGATTAGAAATCACCAGGTCTTAGACAGATCCTCCTTGAGCGACTAACGTACCTATGTTCAAAATTGAGCACATTTTTTCACCCAAATTAAGCATGACAGACGCAAAATGCAGGCAGAGATGCCAGGCTGTCACCCTGCTTTTAGTTACTTTGTGGGCCAAGTGAGCAGTCAGTGTCTCTAAGCAAAAGCAGCTTCTCAGGGCCTGCTTTATATAACTGTTAAATAGTCATATTAGGCATATTCATTACTTCAAATAGTTATTATCATTTGTTTGAGATAGGAACTTTTAAAACATCTTCCTTTAACTTTTAAAATATATAATACATTATTAATAACTTTAGATATCATAGTCATAGTATATAATAAAGCACAAACTTTTAGCTAACTGAAAGCAGACTACAATTGTTTTTTCCTTTTTCTTTGTGATGCTAAGGATCTAACCAGGGGCCTTCACAGTTTCCAGATAAATGCTCTAACACTGAACTACGTCCATCCACAGCCTGGGGCTTATTCTTTATTTTATAAACCCTCTAGAAATTGTACTTTTAGGTTAAAAATGAGTATTTTTTTCCCTCAGTGTCTGTTACCTTTGTTAATATGGGAAGGAATAGCCTGGTGGTGCATGCCTGTAACCTAAAAGTTGGGAAGCTGAGGCAGAAGGATTATAAGTCGAAGTTATCTTGGGGTATATATAACAAAACTGTTTAAAAAAGCTAAATACTGTCCACCAAAGTGAAGAAATTGCTTCAAAATTCATTATAAAACAAAGATAGGTCAACTTCCTATCACTGACTAAATAACTAACAAAAATCTTTTTAAAAGAGGGCATTTTAATTTTGGCTCATGGCTTTAGAGGGTTCAGTCAGTGTTCACTAGGCTGTGTGCTTCTGTGCCTGTGGTGAGCCAGTACACCATGGTGAAAGGATTCAGTAGAGCCATAGACCTGTTCACCTTACAGCTGGGAAATGGATAGAGGAAGAGCAAGGGCCTGGGTCAAGTTGTTCCCTACCAAAGACATAGGATCTACTTCAGCCAGCTAGGCCTCATCTGCTGATAGCCCTCAGGATCCAGTCAGCTCCACAGTACTAGCAGCTGGGAGCAAGCCTCCAAAGGACCTTAAAGCAGTCAAATGCAGATTGCAGGGGCTGGAGAGATGGCCTAGCAGTTAAGAGCACCGACCGCTCTTGCAGAGGACCCGGGTTCGATCCCCAGCACCCACATGGTGGCTGAGAACTGTCTGTAACTCCAGTTCCAGGGGAATCCGAGACCCTCTTCTGACCTCCGACCCGGGTGCACAGACCTACGTGCAGACAGTACATTCATACACATACAAAAAAAATAAAAAATGCGGATTGCATATGCCTAGCTCTTTTTCGTTATTTAACTTTTAGAATAGCAAATTACTATCTCTTTGCTATAAAACATTATTGGGTAATATTTAAGTCTTTTTTTTTTAATTTAATTTTTTTTATTGATGCTTTGTGCATTTCATATGTCATTTTCCAATTCAGATCAGGCATTTTTCCCTTTCCCTTCCCCCCCACCCCCACCCCATCCCAGATCATGTATTCTGCCATAACTGTCTTGCATCTTTCTCTGTTTTTTTTTTTCCTTTTTTAGCTATAAGTGATAATCCATGAGTCCAAGCAGCTTCGGGCAAAACCAATCTACAGGCTGTTGTGTCAAAACCCCCACAGCCCCACCATCCAGTGGGGGGTGACATGTTGTATTGTTCAATCAAGTTATTCAATGAGTGTCCAGACTATCTTGCTGTAGTTTCAAGCATTCACCCAATCAGAGCCTTTACATTGAGACCACACCCCCTTCCGCAGGTTTTCCCTAGGCTTAGAACAGGGAACAGGTGGATGAGAAGCTAAAACAGTCCACTCTCTCGGCGCGTGTGACTGGGACCTCTGGTCAATTCGGCATGTTTCTTTCATGGGCTACATGTTTGCCAGGGGTAATACTTTCGATCCTACTAATGAAGCACAAGCAATTAGATATATAGTGTATTTTAAGATCACTTTTTTCTTTTTTTTTTTTTTTTTTTTTAATAGTTATGGTAGGTTACTTTGGCATAGACACATATGTTTGGATGATATGTTAATCCATGAATTACATTTTTCCCCCCTGTTAAATATGACAGGGTCTTACTGTGGCTTATAACATCTCCTAACCTGTAAAGGATGTAAGCTTGTGGCATCAGCCATGGGTTATTCCTCCAAGGAGAGAGCCAATAGCCAATTAGATTTGGGATATTAAGTCTTTTATAAAGTTAAAAATTTGCTTAGTAAATAAATATATAGTATTATCTTCCCCCAGATACTAGGTAAGAGCAGCCTGAAAACAAGGTCAGAAAATGTTTTCTGTCTGAAAGGGATAGGGTTAAAATTTTGTAATATCATGACTTTAAAACAATTCTTTTAAGCAGTTGCTGGTTTTATAGGAAACTAGCTCACACTGGTTCTGGCTTAGCTTTAGATATCTCCCACACCAATTCTGCTTGAAGTTAACATTTTAACTTTTATAATGGCTTACAATCTTTTAAAAGTATTTAGCATTTTTAATATTGTCAGAAATAAAGATTGTTCTTTTTTGGTTGGTTATGATTCATTTCTGTATCCTTTTCCAAGAAGAGTGTTACATAAAGTAAAGTGATTGAATAGAATCAGTTCTGTGTGGGAGACTTCAAATTCCATTTGATAAGTATAATTGGCTTGCATTTAGCCTAAAGTTAGTAATAAAAGAGGTCTAATTTCAGAGGATAATTTTTTTCTTATTCATTACCTCAGGGCCTAACTCAGGAAGTGTAGATGTGGGGTTTGATAGAACCTCAGTTTCTTTTCTGTTTCTGGCCTTTGAGTCTCCAGTGTTCTGATGTGTTCCATGAATGCTTCCTCAGCATGGAAAGCCTCTATCAGCTCATCAGAATTATAACCAGGACCATGTAGTAGGTGCTATTTAATTCATTCTTGGGAAGGAGGACATTTCATGAAACTCCAGAGTGACTTGGTTGAAGAGAAACTGATTGGATTAAAATTCAGTTAATGAGTGTGTAAATCTGGGCAGGTGTTGGAAAGATCCAGGTCTGTCGTCGTGAAAACCGAGAATGAAGTTTGTTTCACTACACCTACTCAGAAGGGCAGTGGTGGGAAGAAAGATTTTCAGTTTTTTTCCAGTTATGAATTTGTGTGTAGGAGAAAGGATGTACCATTTCCTTCTCAATTATAAAATGTCCCTCCCTTGAGGCATTTTCCTTTTATTGTATCAGTTCCAGAAGTTTCACCTGCCATCTCACTTAAGCTTCATTTGTCCAAAGTCTGTCATGTTTGACTTGAAATTCCTGTGTTTTCCTTTCTTGTGTGGGTAAAGGGACTTTTGCAGCTCTGTTTTGAGTGGGGAGTTTGGAGATCTAATTTGTCTCTGTTTCTCTCTTGCTCAGTAGTTTTTAAAGTAGAACTCTAGGGGCTGGAGAGATGGCTCAGCGGTTAAGAGTGCCGACTGCTCTTGTAGAGGACCTGGGTTCGATTCCCAGCACCCACATGGCAGCTAAGAACCATCTTTAACTCCAGTTCCAGGGAATCTGACGCCCTCTTCTGACCTCGGAGGCATTGCCTGACATGGGTGCACCAACCTATATCCAGACAGTACACTCATACACATAAAAAATAATAAATGAAAAGTAGAAATCTAGGTTTCCTGACCACTTCAAGTGAGATCTAGGTAGAGCTGAGGCTGAATTAAATATTCAAGGGGAAATTATTGAAATAATTTTGTTCTCTTACCGGAAACATTCATTTATTCATGGTTACTAGGGTTTCTCTTGTAGGAAGAAGATTTTCCAAAATATTTCAGTTTAAATAGGATGATTGATAAAGACAGAGGTAGCATACATTGCAGCTAATATAATTTAGTTGGGTAATTGTATGTTTGATTTAAGAACTTATCATTTTAAGGACATGTATTTCTAGCCTTCATACAAATCTAGCTTTCATAACTAAAATTGTAAAAAGTTAATACTTGTTGAGTGCTGATTATATTCCAGGCAAGACACCAAGTACTTTGCATGTGTTTTATTTTTAAATCATAAGGCAGCCCCATGAAACCAATGTCAAAATATTAAAAAGATTAAAAATTTAATCTTTATAATATTTTGACATTGGTTTTATGAATTGGTTGATATTTATAAGTGAGTGTGATTATTGAACTAGAGGAAAAAAAGAGAGGTCACTGTATAGAACTAGTTTTAAGTAGGAAGGGCCTGGATTTCATGGCATATATAGGTTATCGATATTTGATTAAGTTTTAATGTTAAATAATAACTCTGGCTATTTTAAATTTTATTTGTTAAGGGCTGCCAATATAAAGCTATATGAAATGGTTTGGTGAAGATACACATTATTTAAACATAGACTGTACTGTCAGAAACCTTACAATCCCTTAAGCCTTCAGTCTAGGCAGAAGTGTAGACAGATGTGAAGCCCAGCAGGTAGACTAGGCAGGTGAACCCCTGCTAGCTGGATGCAAATCTGGAGTATATCTTGAGGGAGAAATTATTCCAAGGAAGAAGACTAGCTGTTTTGATCTTGATTTGGCTTTGAACATTGAAAGTCAAGAGGGACAATTCTGAACATAGGAAAATGTCTTTTTTCATTTATTTATACTACTCTAGCTCTCAATAGATTAATGTTTGAGTCCCATGGAAGTATAGGAAGGGGAGCATACAAAAGCTATGATGATAGAGAAGCCATGACCAGGAATGTGTGGGAAATATGTCTTGGAGTCCTTGGAAATTCCTGTGGCTTGTATGGGTCTTGGAATCCTGTGTCAACTTTGACATTTATTGCAGTTAATGGGTGTCATCAGTGATCATAGATAGGCAATGGTTAGCTACATATGGGTTTCAGAAACAACTGTAATAAACAGGAAAAGGGTGAGATAGGACCGAGAGGATAATATATTGAGAGACAGGAGAAGGAGGAGGAAGAGGAGGAGGAGGAGGAGGAGGAGGAGGAGGAGGAGGAGGAGGAGATGGGTATTCAAGAGAACAGAATAAAAGTGATTACTTCTAGGTGCCAAAGAAGATGTTTAAGGGAGTGTCTTAAAGACTATATAATATTTAAGTGTACATAGATGGGAAAGAAGGAATGTCAGTGTTTATGGAAGAAAATATAAACATAACACAGACATAACAAGTATAGGGAAGGAAGGGGACATGGAGAACTTCGACTTGCTTCATAGTAGAGTATGTCAACAGCCTCCTGTGGTAATAAGCAAAAATGTGCCATCCAAGACTACACTCTAGAAGGTTCCTAAGCTGGATGGGGGCTGGGGGAGCAGAGAAGTGGAAAGGTCACTGTGGAGGAGTTTAGAAACTAGTCCAATAGCTAGGTGACCACTTAGCAATAACTGGAGCAGGGCTTGTGGGCATAGAGCAAGGGAAAGATTACACGACCTTACTGAGGAGGGGTCCTAAGACTTGGCAACTGATACGGTTGCAGAGGAAAGAAGCAAGTTCATGTAGGGGGAGCAAAGATGAGCTGAGTTTTGAGGTTATATGACTAAGAAATACAGAAAAGGAAGAAAAAGCATTTGATAAATCTCTCTCTGATGTGCTACAGATGAACAGCTCATGGGACAGCATTTACATATGGAGATGTTTAGCAGACAGTGGTGGGGGACAGCATTTACAGATGGAGATGTTTAGCAGTGGTGGGGGACAGCACTTACAGATGGAGGTGTTTAGCAGACTGGTGGTGGGACAGCACTTACAGATGGAGGTGTTTAGCAGACAGTGGTGGGGGACAGCATTTACAGATGGAGGTGTTTAGCAGTGGTGGGGGAGAGCACTTACAGATGGAGGTGTTTAGCAGACTGGTGGGGGGAACAGGACTTACAGATGGAGGTGTTTAGGAGACAGTGGTGGGGGACAGCACTTACAGATGGAGGTGTTTAGCAGACTGGTGGGGGACAGCACTTACAGATGGAGATGTTTAGCAGACAGTGTGGGGGGACAGCACTTACAGATGGAGGTGTTTAGCAGACAGTGGTGGGGGACAGCACTTACAGATGGAGGTGTTTAGCAGACAGGGGGGGGGGACAGCACTTACAGATGGAGGTGTTTAGCAGACAGTGGTGGGGGACAGCACTTACAGATGGAGGTGTTTAGCAGACAGGGGGGGGGGACAGCACTTACAGATGGAGGTGTTTAGCAGACAGTGGTGGGGGACAGCACTTACAGATGGAGGTGTTTAGCAGACAGTGGTGGGGGACAGCACTTACAGATGGAGGTGTTTAGCAGACAGTGGGGGGGGACAGCACTTACAGATGGAGGTGTTTAGCAGACAGTGGTGGGGGACAGCACTTACAGATGGAGATGTTTAGCAGACAGTGGTGGGGGACAGCACTTACAGATGGAGGTGTTTAGCAGACAGTGGTGAGGGACAGCACTTACAGATGGAGGTGTTTAGCAGACAGTGGTGGGGGACAGCACTTACACATGGAGATGTTTAGCAGTCAGTGGTCAGGGGACAGCACTTACAGATGGAGATGTTTAGCAGACAGTGGTGGGGGACAGCACTTACAGATGGAGATGTTTAGGAGACAGTGGTGGGGGACAGAACTTACAGATGGAGATGTTTAGGAGACAGTGTTGGAGGACAGCACTTTCAGATGGAGATGTTTAGCAGTCAGTGGTCAGGGGACAGCACTTACAGATGGAGATGTTTAGCAGACAGTGGTGGGGGGCAGCACTTACAGATGGAGATGTTTAGCAGTCAGTGGTCAGGGGACAGCACTTACAGATGGAGATGTTTAGCAGACAGTATTGGGGGGACAGCACTTACAGATGGAGATGTTTAGGAGACAGTGTTGGGGGGACAGCACTTACAGATGGAGATGTTTAGCAGACAGTGGTGGGGGACAGCACTTACAGATGGAGGTGTTTAGCAGACAATGGTGGGGGGAGAGGCCTAGGACAAAGTTCATGACCAAAGATAGGCAGGCACTTAGAGACAAGGGCATTAAAGCAGCAACCGAAGATGTGTGGTGAAGAGAGTCCTAAAGGAGTCTCCCTTTGTCTGTTTTTCTCCCCCAGTAAACAGCTTTTAGAGTAGTTTTAGGTTGAGATTTCCCAGGTATCTCTGCTCACTCATGTATGTAGAAAGCCTCTTTTTTTTTTTTTATCTTTTTGAGACAGGTTCTCCTTGTAGCCCCAGGTAGCCTGGAATTCCTTATGTAGACTAGGCTGGCCTTGAACTCACGGAGATCTGGCTGCCTGTGCCTCCCAAATGCTGGGTTTAAAGGCATATGCCACTATGGCTGGTTGAGCACCTCTATTTTTAGAGTACAAGAATAGTCAAAAGTCTTGGAGTAAGTGGTTGGCAAAGAAAATGGAACTCTAATGATCGAGTGTTGATAGAAACCAGGCAATTCAGAATTTATGGTTAAGTTTAAATTGTCTAAAAATGACACTTTATGTCTGAAATATAGTATTAACCCAAATTGAGTCAAAATAGTGGTCTTAATTTAAAAAAAGCAGGTGTGACAACTCACACCTACAATCCTAGAGCTCAGGAGGCAGAAGCTGGCTGATCTTTGTGAGGTCGAGGCCTTGCTCATCTATATAGGCATTTCTAAATTGCCTGGGGCTATAGGGAGAGGAGACCCTGTTTCAAAAACTGGACCAACCAACCAACCAACCAACCAAATAAATAAACAAGAACCTTATAGAATCTACTAATGCATAATTACGAATAATTATGTCTGAAAGATGAATATCACCAAGTAATGCTTGTTCATTCATAGTTGAATCCTCTCAGTTGCCTCAGTTTCTGTCATATAATGTAAAGTGCTTTTTTCTAGCTCTTGTTTCTTTTTTTCTGTTACCTGAAAAACATTGGAATCCTTTTGATTCATCTGCCCAAAGTAAAATAATGTATACTCACTGTTTTCTACAGTTGCCATGAAAAAATATCTTAGGAATGTAAAGTAAAAATAATACAGGTTTTGATCCAAGAATTATCAGTGGGAGATTTTAGTTCCCTGTGTATATGTATGTGTGTATATATGTATATATATACATGTATGCACATATGTGCATCATGGTATATGTAGAAGTCAGACAACAGGACAATGTAGGGGAGCCAGTTCTCTCTTCCCACCATGTCAGTACAGGAATTGAACTGTTTGTGCCATAACTTGCTGAGCCATTTGGCAAACCCAAGATTTGAGCCACTAACCTATTTTGATCTTCCTATGGATTTTGCTTATTCAAAATCATTATTATCATTGCTCAGAAGTACAGCACAGAACCTAGCACCTGAAATGCAGCAGTTGTTATTTAAAGAGAGAACATTGGAAGGTGAGGTGAGTGAAAGTGTATCATAGTAGCTGGACCTCTACTTATTTACAAGGCTGCATGGGCTTGCCTGCTGCCCTTCAAAGATAGGTTTTCTGAATCATTATGTAATGATGTATGTTGTAATACATGACAACTGATGCAGAGTACAGTCCATGTTATTATGTGTGTTACATGTGTATATGCTAGGCAAAAAGTGGTATGCTTGATATGGGTGATGCATATATGATTTAAGGCAACATAAACACATTAAGCCAAATATATATATATATATATATATATATATTATATCTATTCGTATTATGAAAGTATATTTAACATGTACATTCCAAGAGGTCCAAATATTTATTTCCATATTGGACCTTAATAGCAAGAGATGTCAATCCTTTGGGAAGAATCCATATGCAAATATTATGGAGTGTTTCATGGTAGATTCACAAGTTATTATCACACGAGGGGCTTTTGAGTGTCCATCAATCTGAAAGGCTTTCAAGGAGGAAAGGTTGGTTTTGCAATGTCCTGTAAGTGGCAGACCCCAATAATATGTATTTTCAGCAAGTTTTGTTCCTATCAGTTGGGGGATTTTGGATGTTAGCACCAGAAATGGTATCTCACTGATATTAGAGATACAGGGGGAGAAGCAGCGCCCCCTAGAGCATTCTTAGTCTCATTCATAAAATAAAGTAAGAGTGGACTGAAACAGGCTTTAGGACACTTTTATTAGAATTTAAGGAAAAGTCCTCAGGGCAGACAAGCTGGGCATCTTGCCAGCAGCCTGGAGGAGGAGAGCGGGAAAGAGAAGGAAAAAAGCGGTGAAGCCACGCAGCTTTAGAGCCTGTGTGGAGGTGAGATAGGTAGCGACTGGCAGCCATGTAGAGGGGAGAAGGAAACTTCAGAGAAAAAGTAAAGAAATATAAGATGCCAGGCAGTCTAGTGCAAAAGAAAGCAGGTTTAGAAAAGGGATATGAAGAAGAAAGGAGAGAGATGTTTTTGAAGAATTCAGAAAAGCAGACAGACTTATAGAGAGCCAGCACAGCTGCCGCTGGGTCCAGGAGCATGTGTTAGGAGGTGAGATTCCAGGCAGGATTTGTTCACTAGCTCATCAACCCACACAGTATTCTGCCCATCCATTCAGCATGACCTAAGGGATGGTCCTATGACCAGGCGATTGAGCAGTGAACTTGGAAAGGTGTGCCTTCCAATAGATAGACTGAGCAGTGAACCTGGAAAGGTGTGCTTTCCAATAGATGGATTGAGCAGTGAACCTGGAAAGGTGTGCCTTCCGATAGATAGATTGAGCAGTGAACCTGGAAAGGTGTGCCTTCCAATAGATAGACTGAGCAGGAACCTGGAAAGGTGTGCCTTCCAATAGATAGACTGAGCAGTGAACCTGGAAAGGTGTGCCTTCCAATAGATAGACTGAGCAGGAACCTGGAAAGGTGTGCCTTCCAATAGATAGACTGAGCAGTGAACCCAGAAAGGTGTGCCTTCCAATAGATAGACTGAGCAGTGAACCCAGAAAGGTGTGCCTTCCAATAGATAGACTGAGCAGTGAACCTGGAAAGGTGTGCCTTCCAATAGATTTTTGTTTTGACCAGTTAATATTTTGGGCCTTTTTGATGCTCTAACGTTAGGAAGGAGGGAATACACTGGAATCATATGGGCTTCTCACAGAAGTTGAAAGGAAAAGGCAAACATGACAGCTTCAAGAGGAGAATCCAAGTTCCCTAGAGGACTATCATTCAAACTCATTTCCTGGAGATTGGAATGGTTGAGTTCCAGCCATTATGTGTGGCCTTGAGATCCAGATAGCAAGGAGTGAGATTTGTATGGAATCCTCATTGGTTTGAGTCATCTTTCCAAAGGTGGCCCAGTAACAGTCGACCAGAACCACAACAACCGGGAAGGGTTTCTTTCAGAAAGAAGCATGAGCCATGGCTACCACAAAGAAGGACAAAGGATGCTAGGCAGATGAACATGAGCGGCCTGCCACTGACAGAGATGGAGAAAGTAAGGAAGCAGGCTCGAGTCCTCAGACACTATATCTGTGTATATGCTCATTCACATACACAGATGCACACACCCACGCATGCATATTTTACACACTGTTTTTGGGTAGTCTCTGCCAATTTTTTCCTTCATTCAGTACTATACAATTGACATAGTGAGTATTATATTACAGAATGCTTTTTTCCACATAAAATGTTAAAGAAATGTGAGATCTTCAAAGCTATATCATAGAGTGTAATTCATGACAGATGCTGAGGTCAACTTAATATGGAACATTGGTTTTTGCACTTACGATATAGGGAGCTTAAATTTTTTTAAGTGAGAAGTATGTTCTCACATTTTGTCTGAGTGGAATTTATACTTGCTTGACTATTCTTATCTACTAGCAAGAGAGTGACCTGCTGGAATTAGCTTTTCCGTCTGGTATACTGTTTAGCTTCTGATCCAGATTTTTTAAACTATAATTAAAAGCATCTATAGTTCTATTAAGATCCCAAACTTGGCTTTTCATTGTATCAATAGTCATGTTAGATATAGTTTCACATTTTAATAATCATGAGAAATTTCTCATTTCAGTGCAGACTGCAGACAAAAAATAGAGAAATGTTCTGAAGTAACTGACAGACCTCTTGATTTCTAGATTTTTAGTTCTTAATGGTGGAGATTGGAAGATATCAGACAGAGGGTGCAAACTTTTCAGTTATAAGAATAAGGGGGCTGGGAAGATGGCTTACTCAGTAAAGTGCTTGGTGGCCAGGAATAAGGACCGGAGCTAGAATGCTCAGCATCCACCTACAAGCCAGTTGTGGGGCTGGAGAGATGGCTCAGCAGTTAAGAGCACTGGCTGTTCTTGCAGAGGACCTAAGTTCAGTTCCCAGCACCCACATGGCAGCTAACAACTGTCCATAATGCCAATTCCAGGGGAGCTGATGTCCTCTTTTGACCTCTGTGGGCATTGCATGACACAGGTACACTTACACACATGCAGGCAATATACTCATACACATAAAATAAAAATAATAAAAAAAGCCAGTTGTGGTAGCATGAATCTGTAATTTAACCTCTGGGAAAGTGGAGACAGGTAGATGGATCCCTGGAACTCAATGGCCAGCCAATCTGAATCAGTAATCTCTGGGTTCAGTGAGAGACCCTATCTCAAAAATTAATGTTCAGAGAACTACTAAGAAAGACATTTGACATCGATCTATCAGTCTCTGGCTTAGACGCATCACACCAAGAATAAGTTCTGAAGATCCTCTAAGTTCTGATCATTGTGATAGTAATTTTGTATTACTGGAATTTTCTAAGAGCAGAAAAAATGATGGCTATCTGAAGTGATATGTTAGTTTGTGGCAGTTATTTTATAATGGCACACACACATATAAACACACATATGTATAATATGTAGACTGCCTCACCATCAAACAAAGATTAATCTGGTTAAAATGAGAACTGAGTGGAGAACCAGGAAGAATGATGGGAGAGAATGGTTGGTCCACGGAGGTAGAACCTTCGAGAGCTCAGTGCTGGGCAGGGATGGAGGTGAAGAGGGTGTTGATCACTGAAAGAACGAGGTACTTCCACAGCATTCTAAAAGATGACACAGCAGGTTCACAGTAGCGTCCTTTGGCACAAGTTGTGTTTCCTTTGTGGTCTTTAAATTTTCTAACCATGTTCACTTTTTTTGTCAAGGTGAGATGATTCTTTGGAAATAAGATCTGACTTTCTTTTGTTATTGTTAAAACTCATAAGTTTTTTTAAGATAATGATTACTAATGACAAAACAAAAATTTGATATTATGACAAGTGCTAATATTTTTCAGGATAGCTTTTGGCATCAGAAGAGTAAATTCTTGAGCCAGGCCTGGAGGTACATACGTGCCTTTAGATCTTAAGTATCAGCTACTCTGGAGGCTGGTCAAGCCAAGACTGAGCAACATACTGAGTTTTAGTCTAAACAACCAAACAAAACAGCTCAACTTCCTGTACCAGGGATATAAAATGTCAGATTGTACAGTGTAGAAATAAGTCCGGGAATACGACCTGGAATGAAATCTACTTTTCACAGGGGAGTCCCTGTTCTGAGCTATTTCACTCATCCAAAGGACATTTATTACCAACTATGAAGACAGCTGCTGTGCAGTAAATATATTGAATGCACCATAATATTAAATCAAGACCACAGAGCCCAGTGGCTGAAAAGCTTTGCATTGCCATGTTTGTAACTCAACGGGACCATGGTTTATTACTCTAAAGAAAATAAATTAGGTTTAAAAGTATGATTATGCATCTTTTCTGGATCTTATACAATGCATATGGATACATGAACTTGTCTACAAAAGTGTATAAGATGTAGGCAGATTTTTATGGATTCATTTTTAACATAGCCAAGAAAATTAACAGAGTTTTAAATGGATTAATATTTGTAAATTCATGAAAATTCCTATCAATGGTATTTATTTGGATTCTTAAACCATTTTAGCAGAATATGTAAAATATGGTTATATTTGGAGATAACTACTTTGCTATCTCTTTGCTAATTAAGAGTCAGATATGTAGAGCATGGGTAAAATGGATGACTTGGATTATATATTATATAGATATATATGATATAGAATATATATATTGGCCTTCTATCCAGTGAGCTCTTTTGGGCTCCAGGCCACTTCTTATGAAGGTCATTGATTCTTGTTTCAAGTAAGATTCAAGTAAGATACATGCTTTACAATTATATCCACTTATTTTTTTTAAACAAAAGCTTTCCTCCCCAATTTTTTTCATTTAAAAGGAAAAAAAAATCCACATTAGCTTTCTTTTATTTTCTACCTGTTTAATTTCTAAACACTAAGCTACTGTTATTTTATTACTGTGCATATTCAAAGTAAATCATATTTCCCATGAAACTAATAATGTTCCAAGATTCAACATGCCTTTTAGGAAGGACAGCATCTTGCACATAGTAGTCACTCTGCTGCTTTTCATGTGAGTCTGGGAACATTCTACTTCCTTGGTGTCTTTTATTCTTGCCTTTGCAAAATTAAGAGGGGTGGGAAGTAGATGTGTGATCTTCCCTGAAGTAGATTCTTAAATTCATATAAGGTTGGGCGTGGCTTTCATTACATCTAGTCAATGATTGATAACTTATTGCACATTTTTATTTCAAAGTTTTCTTCTTCACTCCCACTTTTGCAGTGTAATGACTCTAGCAGGGTGCTAAGAAAGAGACAGACAAATGTGTGGAAAGCATCAGGGTGAGGGGCAGTACCCGCGCAGTACACTGAAAACAGATCCCTGGATTCCCACCTTGAACTAAATTCTTAACATTTTCTATTCTTAAATTCTTTCTTCCCTCTCATAGTACCGTCTGGTTTGGAGAAGCAGCATTTTACTTCCCATGTGTGATTTAACTTTTTGCTAACAAATCTGCCTGTTGAAAAATTAAACTTTCTGGCCTTTGAACATCTTAAAGCACTCTGATTCATAAAGCATATTGGATCCAGTAGTCAGAATTAGAGCATATCATTACCAGATATGCCCAGTGCCCTGGATTATTAGCATCATAAGGACACTTTCTTCAGAGGCCTCATGGTCTAGTTCCTCAGTTACAAACAGAGAACCTGTGGTTCAAAGATTTTTATTTTTTAATTAAAAATGTCCTTTTTAATTAAATTGTTAGAAATTTCTTATGATGTATTTTGATCATATTTAGACTGCCTCCCTTATCTGCACCCTCTTACTACCTCTGCCCAATTTCATATATATATATATATATATATATATATATATGTAGCATAAAAGGGTATGTACTATAATGTATTGACTCAGATGTTTATGATCAAGGGTCTAAGATGTCCCTCTATATACTGGTTGCCAGATGGACACCCAGGAATATCATGGTGTAGTGTAATCTGAGTTCCAAGGACATAGACTAATATTTAAATCTTGGACCAAGTTTCAAGTTTCAAAAACTGGAAGTCTGTGTCTGAGAGGAGACTATGAATATCCCAGCCCCAGCAAAAGAAAATCCAATATCCTTTCCCTTGTAGCTATTTTCAAATCACGGATTGAGTAATGCCACCCCACATCAGGGAAGGCAATCTTTATTTAGTCTACATATTTAAATGATAATTTCCTTCAGAAACATCCTCACAATCACACTCAGAAATAATGCATTACTAGGTACCACAGACATTCATTATGCTAACTAAAACACAAGAAATTAACCATCATAAGTGGATTATTTGTAAAAGATCTGAAGNAACCAACAACCAACCAACCAACCAAATAAATAACAAGAAACATTATAGAATCTACTAATGCATAATACGAATAATTATGTCTGAAAGATGAATATCACCAAGTAATGCTTGTTCATTCATAGTTGAAACCTCTCAGTTGCTCAGTTTCTTCATATAATGTAAGTGCTTTTTTCTAGCTCTTGTTTCTTTTTTTCTGTTACCTGAAAAACATTGGAATCCTTTTGATCATCTGCCCAAAGTAAAATATGTATACTCACTGTTTCTACAGTTGCCATGAAAAATATCTTAGGAATGTAAAGTAAAAATAATACAGGTTTTGATCCAAGAATTATCAGTGGGAGATTTTAGTGTCCCTGTGTATATGTATGTGTGTTATATATGTATATATATACATGTTATACATATGTGCATCATGGTATATGTAGAAGTCAGACAACAGGACAATGTAGGGGAGCCAGTTCTCTCTTCCCACCATGTCAGTACAGGAATTGAACTGTTTGTGTGCCATAACTTGCTGAGCCATTTGGCAAACCCACAGATTTGGCCACTAACCTATTTTGATCTTCCTATGGATTTTGCTTATTCAAAATCATTATTATCATTGCTCAGAAGTACAGCACAGAACCTAGCACCTGAAATGCAGCAGTTGTTATTTAAAGAGAGAACATTGGAAGGTGAGGTGAGTGAAAGTGTATCATAGTAGCTGGACCTCTACTTATTTACAAGGCTGCATGGGCTTGCCTGCTGCCCTTCAAAGATAGGTTTTCTGAATCATTATGTAATGATGTATGTTGTAATACATGACAACTGATGCAGAGTACAGTCCATGTTATTATGTGTGTTACATGTGTATATGCTAGGCAAAAAGTGGTATGCTTGATATGGGTGATGCATATATGATTTAAGGCAACATAAACACATTAAGCAATATATATATATATATATATTATATATATATATATTATATATATGACAGTATATTAACATGTACATTCAAGAGGTCCAAATATTTATTTCCATATTGGACCTTAATAGCAAGAGATGTCAATCCTTTGGGAAGAATCCATATGCAAATATTATGGAGTGTTTCATGGTAGATTCACAAGTTATTATCACACGAGGGGCTTTTGAGTGTCCATCAATCTGAAAGGCTTTCAAGGAGGAAAGGTTGGTTTTGCAATGTCCTGTAAGTGGCAGACCCCAATAATATGTATTTTCAGCAAGTTTTGTTCCTATCAGTTGGGGGATTTTGGATGTTAGCACCAGAAATGGTATCTCACTGATATTAGAGATACAGGGGGAGAAGCAGCGCCCCCTAGAGCATTCTTAGTCTCATTCATAAATAAAGTAAGAGTGGACTGAAACAAAGGCTTTAGGACACTTTTATTAGAATTTATGGAAAAGTCTCAGGGCAGACAAGCTGGGCATCTTGCCAGCAGGCTGGAGGAGGAGACGGGAAGAGAAGGAAAAAGCGGTGAAGCCACGCAGCTTTAGAGCCTGTGTGGTGGAGGTGAGATAGGTAGCGACTGGCAGCCATGTAGAGGGGAGAAGGAAACTTCAGAGAAAAAGTAAAGAATAAAGATGCCAGGCAGTCTTTGCCAAAGAAGATGTAGGAGAAAAGGGATATGAAGAAGAAAGGAGAGAGATGTTTTTGAAGAATTCAGAAAAGCAGACAGACTTATAGAGAGCCAGCACAGCTGCCGCTGGGTCCAGGAGCATGTGTTAGGAGGTGAGATTCCAGGCAGGATTTGTTCACTAGCTCATCAACCCACACAGTATTCTGCCCATCCATTCAGCATGACCTAAGGGATGGTCCTATGACCAGGCGATTGAGCAGTGAACTTGGAAAGGTGTGCCTTCCAATAGATAGACTGAGCAGTGAACCTGGAAAGGTGTGCTTTCCAATAGATGGATTGAGCAGTGAACCTGGAAAGGTGTGCCTTCCGATAGATAGATTGAGCAGTGAACCTGGAAAGGTGTGCCTTCCAATAGATAGACTGAGCAGGAACCTGGAAAGGTGTGCCTTCCAATAGATAGACTGAGCAGTGAACCTGGAAAGGTGTGCCTTCTGATAGATAGACTGAGCAGTGAACCTGGAAAGGTGTGACTTCCAATAGATAGACTGAGCAGTGAACCGGGAAAGGTGTGCCTTCCAATAGATAGACTGAGCAGTGAACCTGGAAAGGTGTGCCTTCCAATAGATAGACTGAGCAGTGAACCTGGAAAGGTGTGCTTCCAATAGATAGACTGAGCAGTGAACCTGAAAGGTGTGCCTTCCAATAGATAGACTGAGCAGTGAACCCAGAAAGGTGTGCCTTCCAATAGATAGACTGAGCAGTGAACCTGGAAAGGTGTGCCTTCCAATAGATTTTTGTTTTGACCAGTTAATATTTTGGGCCTTTTTGATGCTCTAACGTTAGGAAGGAGGGAATACACTGGAATCATATGGGCTTCTCACAGAAGTTGAAAGGAAAAGGCAAACATGACAGCTTCAAGAGAGAATCCAAGTTCCCTAGAGGACTATCATTCAAACTCATTTCCTGGAGATTGGAATGGTTGAGTTCCAGCCATTATGTGTGGCCTTGAGATCCAGATAGCAAGGAGTGAGATTTGTATGGAATCCTCATTGGTTTGAGTCATCTTTCCAAAGGTGGCCCAGTAACAGTCGACCAGAACCACAACAACCGGGAAGGGTTTCTTTCAGAAAGAAGCATGAGCCATGGCTACCACAAAGAAGGACAAAGGATGCTAGGCAGATGAACATGAGCGGCCTGCCACTGACAGAGATGGAGAAAGTAAGGAAGCAGGCTCGAGTCCTCAGACACTATATCTGTGTATATGCTCATTCACATACACAGATGCACACACCCACGCATGCATATTTTACACACTGTTTTTGGGTAGTCTCTGCCAATTTTTTCCTTCATTCAGTACTATACAATTGACATAGTGAGTATTATATATACAGAATGCTTTCTTTCCACATAAAATGTTAAAGAAATGTGAGATCTTCAAAGCTATATCATAGAGTGTAATTCATGACAGATGCTGAGGTCACTTATATATGGAACATTGGTTTTTGCACTTACGATATAGGGAGCTTAAATTTTTTTAAGTGAGAAGTATGTTCTCACATTTTGTCTGAGTGGAATTTATACTTGCTTGACTATTCTTATCTACTAGCAAGAGAGTGACCTGCTGGAATTAGCTTTTCCGTCTGGTATACTGTTTAGCTTCTGATCCAGATTTTTTAAACTATAATTAAAAGCATCTATAGTTCTATTAAGATCCCAAACTTGGCTTTTCATTGTATCAATAGTCATGTTAGATATAGTTTCACATTTTAATAATCATGAGAAATTTCTCTTTCCAGTGCAGACTGCAGACAAAAAATAGGAAAATGTTCTGAAGTAACTGACAGACCTCTTGATTTCTAGATTTTTAGTTCTTAATGGTGGAGATTGGAAGATATCAGACAGAGGGTGCAAACTTTTCAGTTATAAGAATAAGGGGGCTGGGAAGATGGCTTACTCAGTAAATGCTTGGTGGCCAGGAATAAGGACCGGGCTAGAATGCTCAGCATCCACCTACAAGCCAGTTGTGGGGCTGGGAGAGATGGCTCAGCAGTTAAGAGCACTGGCTGTTCTTCAGGAGGACCCATAGTTCAGTTCCCAGCACCACTATGCAGCTAACACTGTCCATATGCAATTCCAGGGGACTGATTTGCCTCTTTTGACTCTGTGGGCATTGCATGACACAGGTACATTACACACATGCAGGCAATATACTCATACACATAAAATAAAAATAATAAAAAAGCCAGTTGTGGTAGCATGAATCTGTAATTTAACCTCTGGGAAAGTGGAGACAGGTAGATGGATCCCTGGAACTCAATGGCCAGCCAATCTGAATCAGTAATCTCTGGGTTCAGTGAGAGGACCCTATCTCAAAATTAATGTTCAGAGAACTACTAAGAAAGACATTTGACATCGATCTATCAGTCTCTGGCTTAGACGCATCACACCAAGAATAAGTTCTGAAGATCCTCTAAGTTCTGATCATTGTGATAGTAATTTTGTATTACTGGAATTTTCTAAGAGCAGAAAAAATGATGGCTATCTGAAGTGATATGTTAGTTTGTGGCAGTTATTTTATAATGGCACACACACATATAAAACCACATATGTATAATATGTAGACTGCCTCACCATCAAACAAAGATTAATCTGGTTAAAATGAGAACTGAGTGGAGAACCAGGAAGAATGATGGGAAGAGATGGTTGGCCACGGAGGTAGAACCTTCGAGAGCTCAGTGGGGCAGGGTGGAGGGTGAAGAGGGTGTTGATCACTGAAAGAACGATGGTACTTCCACAGCATTCTAAAAGATGACACAGCAGGTTCACAGTAGCGTCCTTTGGCACAAGTTGTGTTTCCTTTGTTGGTCTTTAAATTTTCTAACCATGTTCACTTTTTTTGTCAAGGTGAGATGATTCTTTGGAAATAAGATCTGACTTTCTTTATGTTATTGTTAAAACTCATAAGTTTTTTTAAGATAATGATTACTAATGACAAAACAAAAATTGATATTATGACAGTGCTAATATTTTTCAGGATAGCTTTTGGCATCAGAAGAGTAAATTCTTGAGCCAGGCCTGGAGGTACATACGTGCCTTTAGATCTTAAGTATCAGCTACTCTGGAGGCTGGTCAAGCCAAGACTGAGCAACATACTGAGTTTTAGTCTAAACAACCAAACAAAACAGCTCAACTTCCTGTACCAGGGATATAAAATGTCAGATTGTACAGTGTAGAAATAAGTCCGGGAATACGACCTGGAATGAAATCTACTTTTCACAGGGGAGTCCCTGTTCTGAGCTTTTCACTCATCCAAAGGACATTTATTACCAACTATGAAGACAGCTGCTGTGCAGTAAATATATTGAATGCACCATAATATTAAATCAAGACCACAGAGCCCAGTGGCTGAAAAGCTTTGCATTGCCATGTTTGTAACTCAACGGGACCATGGTTTATTACTCTAAAGAAAATAAATTAGGTTTAAAAGTATGATTATGCATCTTTTCTGGATCTTATACAATGCATATGGATACATGAACTTGTCTACAAAAGTGTATAAGATGTAGGCAGATTTTTATGGATTCATTTTTAACATAGCCAAGAAAATTAACAGAGTTTTAAATGGATTAATATTTGTAAATTCATGAAAATTCCTATCAATGTATTTATTTGGATTCTAAACCATTTTAGCAGAATATGTAAAATATGGTTATATTTGGAGATAACTACTTTGCTATCTCTTTGCTAATTAGAGTCAGATATGTAGAGCAGGGTAAAATGGATTAACTTGGATATAATATATATTAATATATATATATAATATATATATTGGCCTTCTATCCAGTGGCTCTTTTGGGCTCAGCCACTTCTTATGAAAGGTCATTGATTCTTGTTTCAAGTAAGATTCAAGTAAGATACATGCTTTAATTATATCACTTCTTTTTTTAAACAAAAGCTTTCTCCCAATTTTTTTCATTTAAAAGGAAAAAAAAATCCACATTAGTTTCTTTTATTTTCTACCTGTTTAATTTCTAAACACTAAGCTACTGTTATTTTATTACTGTGCATATTCAAAGTAAATCATATTTCCCATGAAACTAATAATGTTCCAAGATTCAACATGCCTTTTAGGAAGGACAGCATCTTGCACATAGTAGTCACTCTGCTGCTTTTCATGTGAGTCTGGGAACATTCTACTTCCTTGGTGTCTTTTATTCTTGCCTTTGCAAAATTAAGAGGGGTGGGAAGTAGATGTGTGATCTTCCCTGAAGTAGATTCTTAAATTCATATAAGGTTGGGCGTGGCTTTCATTACATCTAGTCAATGATTGATAACTTATTGCACATTTTATCAAAGTTTTCTTCTTCACCTCCCACTTTTGCAGTGTAAGACTCTAGCAGGGTGCTAGAAGAGACAGACAAATGTGTGGAAAGCATCAGGGTGAGGGGCAGTACCCGCGCCATACACTGAAAAGCATCCTGGATCCCACCTTGAACTAATTTCTTAACATTTTCTATTCTTAAATTCTTTCTTCCCTCTCATAGTACCGTTTGGTTTGGAGAAGCAGCATTTTACTTCCCATGTGTGATTTAACTTTTTCTACAAATCGTGCCTGTTGAAAAATTACACTTTTGGCCTTGAACACTAAAGCACCGATTCAAAAGCATATTGGATCCAGTAGTCAGAATTAGAGCATATCATTACCAGATATGCCCAGTGCCCTGGATTATTAGCATCATAAGGACACTTTCTTCAGAGGCCTCATGGTCTAGTTCCTCAGTTACAAACAGAGAACCTGTGGTTCAAAGATTTTTATTTAATAAAAATGGTCCTGTTTTAATAAATTGTTAGAAATTTCTTATGATGTATTTTTGATCATATTTAGACTGCCTCCCTTATCTGCACCCTCTTACTACCTCTGCCCAATTATCATAATATATATTATATTATATATATATATATATGCTTTAGAATAAAAATCTGTGTTAATTAAAACTTTAGTGTATGTATATTTTGCTCATATGTAGTGTAAGTGCACACATGTCATGCAAAGCCTGGGAGGCAGAAGAGGGTGTTGTCCCCTGGAACTGGAGTTATAGATGGTTGTTAGCCACATGTGCTACTGGAAATTGAATTGAACCTGTGTCCTCCGCAAAAGCAACCAGTACTCAATCACTGAGCCATTGCTCCAGTCCAAAGATTTTTCTTTTTAAATAGACACAAAAATATTTAAAAAAAAAAAAAAAAAAAGAATGTAATTAAGTATTAATTTAATAAGTCTGGTCTCAATATTCATTACACTGATTAAAAATAGATTTTAAGTTCCAGAGTAAATTAGAACTAGATAAACTTGCCATGCCACCTAGAAATTATAAACATGGATAGCTTTGATTTTTGCATGTCAGTGTCACATTGATAAAATAAGGACACTGTTTGATATAGATTGGGGGTTATGGCATATTTAAGGTAAGTGTTGTAAATCAGTGATACCTAGTGCTTGGTTGGTAACTTAATTTGTTCTAGGTAACTACAGTCAGATACCTGAGACTAGGCATTTATAAGCAGCAAGCATTTTTCACATCCAGTTCTGGAGGCTGGGAAATCTAAAGTCAAGGTGCTAGCAGATTACTGAGGACTCACTCTCTAGTTCTCAGATTGCAATTTTTCTTGTATCTTCATGTGGCAAAAGGGGCCAAAGAGGTTCCCTCCAGTCTGTTTTCTGGACAGTAATCCCATTCACGACATGGGGTCCTCAGAGCATAAATATCCCTAAGGCACATCTTATGCTGCATCAGCTTGGAAATTAAGTTTCAGCATAGGAATTTGGGGAGGATACAAAGATTTAGAACATAGCAGTTGTTGCTATCTTCATCTAAATTTAGAATACATATATTTAAAATGTATAAATATGCTTAGGATCAACAAATAGATCTCAGGAGATAGAAGAAATGGGAAACTTGAAGTTAATGTAAATGAAGAAATGGAAAGTTGGGTAGAAGTCTGTACACACACAAGTGTAGATATGTGTGCACATGTTCTCTCTGTATTTTTGTTGTGGATGTGTGCACATGTTCTCTCTGTATTTTTTGTTTGAGGATGAAACTCATGGCTTTGTGTATGCAAGAGTAATGTGCCAACCCCAGATACACTACCTGAATGATTTTTATTGTGAGCCCAATTTTTTAATGATCTTAAAACCCCCAGTAACCTTTTTCATCACATAAATAATTAAGGGTAAATTATGGCAGGAACCAAACTTACTAAGATCTTGCCATAGAATAGATAACATTTCATTCTACATATCTAGGATTTGCTCAAAACTAAAAGACTTATGTCAGCAGTATGTACAGGGCCTACACAAGCTCCAGCCATACCAAATCCTAGCATGGAGTGGGGGAGGTAGCCATGTGCTCCAACGCTTGTTGAGGAACTGTTGACAGCTGACAGCTGCTGGGAGGAGACAGTTTTCTTAACGTGATGTGATCTGGAAGGCTGAACAGGCTCCAGGGGATGGACCCACAGTGCCGAGCATCTGGGAGACAGAAGTCACATTTAATAATAACGGAGGGAATAAGGTGGGGTGGGAATGGGAGAGAGTGGGAATCTGAATGTGATCAAAGTGCAAAAAAATCAATAAAATATAAAAATATTTGCATCCGATCTGAAATCACTACTCGACAGCTGAAACCCCAGTATAAAACATAAATTTTAGCTTAAGTCCTCTGGGAATGAATCACTAAAGCTGCCATTTTCTAGAGTTTTCAAGAAACCTCTTGGATTGGAAACAAAATAATCAAAACCAATACACTGCAAAATGTGAACAAATTTTGGGATATTGTATTTCTTTAAACTACAGATCTTGTTCCTGTTGTTTCAGTGTTTGTTGTCTTAAAAATGATCCCAAACCCACATGCCTGGGGCTTGATGAAAACCTGGCAGCTGTGGAAGCAATCAGGGGTGTGAGGTGCTGCTCTTCTCTGCTCAACCCACGTGATCTAGCTTACAGGTCACACACCGATCCTACACTCAGTTCTTTGCTCTTTTTAAATGTGTAAAGTAAAACAGTCCACATCTCCTGTTTTACTCTCATCACCTGTGCCCCTTTCTAAGCCTAGGGAACCACTGCAGAAAGGGGGCGTGGGTAAATGTAAGGGCTGCGATTGGGGTGAATGGTGAAACTACAGCAATGTAGTCTGGACACTCATTTGATCAACTTGATTGAACAAACAACCTGTCACCCCCCACTGGATGGTGGGGCTGTAGGTGTTTGGGCACAACAGCCTGCAGATAGGTTTTGCATGAAGGATGCTTGTACTCATGGATTATCACTTATAGCTAAAAATGAAAAAAAAAACTGAGAGAAAGATGCACGACAGTTATGGCAAAATGCATGATCTGGGATGGGGTGGGGGTGGGGGGGTAGGGAAAGGGAAATAAGCCTGAACTGAATTGGAAAAAAATGTATGAAATGTACAAAGCATCAATAAAAACTAATTAAAAAAAATGTGTAAAGTAGAGAGCAAAGCATGGTGAATGACTGAAAGGAAGTGGGATGTGCATTTTCCAAACAAGAAAATGTTGTGGTTCTTGTAATTCTTGGAATCCGCTTCCAACAGTGGTCAATAGCCACAATGACATTTGCTTCATTACATGAGTGTTTTACTGGTGCTCATCTTTAAAACAGGGTTAAGCAGTGCCGTAGCCTTCACTATCACACCTCAGGTTTGCTGGTCAGGCTGCCTCTCTTTATCACCCCAGGGAGTTCCTTATTCCTATATACAAAATGCAGACAGGGCTGATTTGGTATGGGTACACTGGGACATCTACCTCATTCTTGCTCAGGTGGGTATCAATGGTCAAAGGAATTGAAATTCCCTGGATTTGTTTATGATAAGGTGAAGGAATATAGAACAAATACAAATGTAATTCCATCTGCCCTTAATATGGTTGGCACACTGGTCTGCCTTTTGGTTTATGTTACTTTGCTTTGAGCCTGCACTACCCAGGGAACATTTGGGTAAAGCGTAGATATTAGGCTCCTGAGTTTTGAAAAAAGTAGCAGCAATTTGTTTTATAAAATGTATTAGTTCCTTCTTTTGTTATGCTAGAATACCTGTACAAAAGCAACTTATGCTTTGAGTTTTTCTCAGTTCAGCGTGATTTTTTTTTTGTGGGTTTGTCATATGTAGCTTTTATTATGCTGAGGGCTATTCCCACCAGCCCCATTCCCTCTAGAACTTATATCATAAAACCATGGTGGGCTTTGTCAATGGACTTTCTGCATCTATGGAGAGAATCATGTAATTTTTGTTGTTATGTGGATTTATAAAATTTATTACATTTATTAACAAATACCTTGAACCGTTATGCATCTTAGGAATAAAGCCCACAAGGTCATTGTTCTAGTTTGTCTTCCATTGCTGTGACAAAACACTCTGACCAACACCAACTTGGGGAGGAAAGGGTTTATTCAGCTTACATCTCCTGGGTCACAGTTCATCACTCAGGGAGCCCAAGGCAGGAGCTCAGGGAAGGAACCTGAAGCACAGGCCATGGAGGAATGCTGTTCATTGGCTTGCTCCCCTGGCTCATGCCCAGCCGACCCTTCTACCGTACACAACAACCTGCCCAGGGTGGCAACACCCATAGTGGTGGGCCCTCCATATGCTCAACATCAAGACAACTCCACAGACTTGGCCACAGGCAGTCCAATAGAGCCAATTCCCCCAGTTGAGCTCCCTCAGCCTAGGTGTGTCAAGTTGACGCTAAAACTATCCAGCACAATTGACCCCTTGTCAAATGACAACCAAAACACATCACTATTAAACCACCACCTTTCCAGTTCTTATCCCCAAATATGATGTTAACATTAATCACAACCTAAGACAGTACACCTTAAAAGCCCCACAGTCCTAATAAATGTCCAAACACTTAAAATTTCACCTCTATTAAAGTCTCTTAAATTGTGGCTGCTGTAAAATCCAAAACAATTACTATCCTATTTCAAGGGAAGAAATCGGCACACTCAAACAAAACCTAAGTCCAGCAAGTAGCTCAAGCTGGGCACCTGGACTCACAATCTTCTGGGCTCCATCCATTTACCTGCAAAGTTCATGATGTTGTCTTTCTTTTTTTTTTTTTTTAATTTTTTTTTTTTATTTATTCTTATGTGTATCAATGTATGTCTGCATGCAGGTCTATGACACCGTGTCGTGCAACGCCCGCGGAGGTCAGAAGAGGGTCTTGGATTCCCCTGGAGCTGGAGTTCTCCTGGAATTGGAGTTTCGACGGTTCTCAGCCGCATGTGGGTGCTGGGGATCGAAACCCGGGTCCTCGTAGAGCGGTCGGCGCTCTTAACCGCTAGGCCATCGATGTTGTCTTTCTTTACTGCTGCATAGAAACTCCATTGTGTACATGTACCATATTTTCTCTATCCACTCGTCAGTTGAGGGCATTGGGTTGGTTCCAGCTTTTTGCTATTGTGAACAGAGCTGCAATAAATTAGCTTGCATGTATTTTGCAGTAAGATGAGTCTTGTGGGTTTATACCCAGAGTGGTATGACTGGGTCAAATGGCAAGCTCATTTTGAGTCTTCCAAGGTTTCCACCACTGCTTTCCATAGTAGCTGTTACCGGTTTACATTCCCACCAGCAATGGATGAGTGTTCCCCTTTCCCCGCAACCTCTCCAGCATTTGGTAACATTCGTGTTCCTGATCCTAGCCAGTCTTATTGGAGTAAGGTGATATCTCAAAGTGGTTTTAATTTGCATTTCCTTAATTATCAGAGATGTTGAACAGTTCTTAAGATGTTTCTCAGCCATCTCTAATTCCTCCTCTGTGAAGTCTCTATTCAGTTCTTTGCTCCATCTTTTGAGTGATTCATTTGTTTTCTTCTTTGTTTTTTGAGTAGCTTGTATACTCTGGAAATTAATGCTTTGTCAGATGTATCTGTAGTGAAGGTTTCCTACCACTTCTGGGGTTTATCTTCACTTCCTTGATTGTTTCTTTTGATGTACAGAAGCTTTTGAGTTTAATGAGGTCCCATTTGTCAATTGTCCATCTTATTTCTTGTGCAGCTGCTGTCTGATTTAGGAAGTCTTTTCCTATGCCTGTGTCTTGTAGTCTGCTGCCAAGTTTTTCTTCTATCACCTCCAGAATTTTGGGTTTCACATTGAGGTCTTTGATCCATCTGGAATTGACTTTTGTACAGGGCGAGAAGTAGGGGTTTAATTTCATTCTTCTACAGGTGGTGATCCAGTTTTGCCAACACCACTTCCTGAATGTATTAGGGTTCTCTAAAGAAACAAAAGCAACAGGATGAATATATAGCTATATACAATTTATTGATTTGCTCACGTGACAGAGTTCAAGGAGTCCAACAGTAGCCATGCAGCACTGGAGAGGCTGAGAATCCAGGGAACTGCTCAGTCTGCAAGGCTGGAAGTCTCAGTCCCAATCTGGTGCTGAAGCCCCGATGGATTCCGGGAGATCTGCCAGTCTCAGTACACGCTGGGATCCGTGGGGTTGATCACAGCAGCAAGACAAACTCACCAGTGAGAGGCAAGCTGCAGGAAAAAAGGGACCAGATCCTTCTGGCATGGCCTTTAATACTGCCTGCCAGCAGAAGGTAACGCCCACATTTGGGGTGGGCCATCAACCCGGAAGATCCTTTTTCTCTTATTTGTTCAAAATCTTCAAACCGAAGATCCTTTTTCTCTTATTTGTTCCTTACTCCAGTCAAGTTGACACCCAGGATTAAACATCATAGTCCTGATGTATGTTCTTTTGGATATATGCCTGTAAGCAGTGTGCAAGTGTCTTATTGAGAATTTTTGTATGTATATTCATCATGGATATTGGCCTGTAGCTTTTTTTGTTGTGTCCTTACCTGGCTTTGGTATTAGAGTAATTTTGGCTTCATAAAAGGTATTTGGAAATTCTCCCTCTGTTTCTATATTTTCAAATAATTTAAACAGTGTTGATTTTAATTCTTTTTTAAAGATCTGGTATCTGATAGAATTCTGCTGTGAATCCTTCAGGACCCTGGGCTTTTCTTTTTCTTTTTCTTTTCTTTTAATTGTAAGGCTTTGTAGTAGTTTTTGTTATATGTCTTATTAAGTTGTCAATCTCTTCTTGTTTTAAATTTATTGGTTCAGTTGAATTCAGAATTCATCCATTTCACTTAGATTTTCTAATTTAATAGACTATAAGTTTCTAAAAGTATTCCCTGATATTGTTCTGGATTACTTTGGTGTCTATTGTAATATATCCCTGTTAATCTATGAAATTTTTGTACTGTTTCCTTTGTTTTCATTTCATTGATTTCTGCTATGATTTTTATTATTTTTCTTGGGTTTGGTTTGGTATTGTTTGCTTATAGAATTATTGAGTTGTATCATTAAGTCATTTATTTGTGCTCTTTCTAATTTTCTGATGTAGGTTCTTAGAGCTGCAAATTTCTCTCTTGGGATTGCTTTTCATGTATCCCAGAGATTTTGTAAGGCTGTGTTTTTATTTTCATTTAATTTCAGGATTTTTCCTTCTTGATTTCTTCTTTGACCTGTTTGTCATTCAGTAGTGTGTTGTTTTAATCTTCATTCATGTAGTTACTAGAACTTCTTTTGCTTTTTATCTCAAGTTTTATCACATTGTCATCAGATAGGATACGTGGAATCACTTAAGTATTTTGTATTTTTTGAGGTTTGTTTTGTGTTCCAGTATGTGATCTATTTTAGAGTAAGTTGGGTAGAATATTCCATAAATGTCTGTTAGGCCCATTCAATGTATGATATCATTTAATTGAGATGTGTCTCTGTTTATTCTTTGCCCAGGTAACCTATCTGTTGAAGAAGGTAGGGTATTTAAGTCACCAACTATTGTTGAGTTAGGGTTCATCTGTGTTTTGAAGTCCAATAATATTCTTTTTATTAAATTGGGTGCATCTGACTTTGGTGTGTATATGTTTATGATATAATATCTTCTTTGTTTATTGTTCCCTTGATAAGAATAAAGTGACTTTCTTTACCTCTTCGATTAACTTTAGTTTGAAATCTATTTTGTCAGATATTGGGATAGCAACATCTGCTTATTTCTTGGTCTCACTTATGTAGAACTTTTTTCCCCATCTTTTTCCTTTAAGCTGTTTCTTATCCTTGAAGGTAAGATGAATTTCTTTTTAAAAATTGTTTTTATTATTTTTTTATATGTATGAGTGTATTGCCTGCATGTGTGTAAATGCATCTGTGTCATGCAGCACTCATGGAGGTCAGAAGAGAGTGTTGGATTCCCCTGGAACTCGATGGTTGTTAGCAGCCATGTGGAAGCTGGGAATTGAATAGGATCCTCTACAAGAGTAGCTAGTGCTCTTAACTGCTGGGACATTTCTCTAGCCTCCAGGATGAGTTTCTTGTAGAGAACAAAAGATGGATTTTGTTCCTCAATCCATTCAGCTAGCCTGTGTCTTTTGAGCAGGGAGTTGAGGCCATTGATATTTAAAGTTATTATTGAAAGATGTGTGTTGGTTGTTGTCATTTTATTTTATGTTTGTATTCATAGTCTTATTTTGTGTTTCAGTAATTAAAGCTTCATTTATTTTCCTCACATTATCTCTTGGGTATAGTTATTCCTTTCTTTAGTTCATCATATTGCTTCCAGTATTGTGTATAGGGCTGGTTTGGTATACATGAATTCTTTCAGCGTGTTTATATCACAGAATTTTTTTTTTTCTCCTCCACTGTAGCAGGCCATTTTGCTCGGTAAAGTAGACTCGTTTGGCCTCTGTGGTCATTTAGATTTTGGGGTACATTGCTCCAGGGTCTTCTGGCTTTTAAAGTTTCCATTGAAAAGTCAACTCCATTGTATGTAACTTGTGGTTTTCATCCTGAAGCTTTCAGTACCCCCTCTTCTGTCTTTCTGTTTGTCTATCTATCATCTATCTATCTATCTATCTATCTATCTATCTATCTATCTATCTATCAATCATCTATCCCTATCTTGGTGTTCTGTGTGTGTCTTCTATCTGTATGGAGGACTTTTCGTAGTTTAGAGAAGTTTTCTTCTATAAATCCTGTTGACGATCTGGCCTATCACATCGACCCAAGATTCTTTTCCTCACTCTATGCTTATAGTTTGTAGATTTTTTTTTATGGTGTCCTACTCCTCATGCATATTCCATTCCCATGTTTTACTAAAATTATATTTTTATGAGTGGCCCAATTACTATACTTTATCTCTAAATCCTGATATTCTATCTTTTACTTGATCCACTCTGCTGGTAGGAATTTCCCTTGAATTTTCTTTTTCTTTTTTTTATGTTCTTTTTTGTGTGTTTCACACACCATTTTCAGTCTAATTTGGATACATCCCCCTTTACCTGCCCTTCCCCCCACCCCAGTTTATTCACTCTGCCATACATGTCTTGTATCTTTCTCTAAGTCTTTCCAAGGATTTTATTTTCTGCAGAAGCTTGTTGTTTGGAGCAGAATTTAACTGTATCAGTCAGTTCTTTGACCTAGTACTTATGTTGTTTTTGTTCCCTCCCCTTTGTATCACTCCAAAAAATATATATATATATATATATATATATATATATATAGAGAGAGAGAGAGAGAGAGAGAGAGAGAGCTTTTCAGTTTCATCTTCATTTCAGCTTGTATTTTCTTCAATATTTTGCTTTCCTGAATTCACTTTTCAAATCCCAGATTGTCTTTGCCATTTTATTCAGCTTTATATTTGTATTTTCTTGAGTTTCACTCAGGAGTTTATTCTTATTCTGTTTCAGTTCATTGAGATGTTTGTTCATGTGTTCTTTAAATTCCTTGAATTCTTTGATCATGTTTATGATTATTATTTTTTTGGTGTTTTTGAGACAGGGTCTCACTGTAACCCCAGATGTCCTGGAACTCACTATGTAGGCCAGGCTGGTCTTGAACTCACAGAGATCCACTTGCTTCTTCTTCCTGAGTCGCTTTTCCCAGCTTATGATTATTCTTTTAAGCTTTGTGCCCTGGGGTTCCTCTAGGTAGTTCTCGTTGTACAACACTTGCACAGAACTAGTCGGGTATTGTCTGGATTTTTATATTGTTTGTGCTTTGTGATGTGTCCTGGGCATATGGTCTTCTTTTGTTGAGTGTGTGTCTGATAGGAAATTATTGGTTGCCATTGTTGAATGCCTTTGTTCTGTTTTTGTTATTTTTGTAGCTTACTTGATTTCGGATCAGGTATGAATAGCTAGTTGGTCAATGTGTCAGTTACTCACTTTTGATTTTTGATTACAGGGTTAGGAGTGATTCTACTTTGGTCTTATGTTAGAGGTGGGTAATCACAGCTACCACTGTGAGTGTGGGGATGGTAGAGGAGGTTTGGGGTGGATGGGCAGGGTTCTGGGTAACTCACCAGGCTGGTTGAGAGCTCTGGTAGTAGAGATACACATTAGTCCAGGGAGCTTGGAGATGGCCATTGGGAGGACTCTTGCCAACCTTGAGTGTCACTGTCTGCAGGCAGCTTTTCTAATAATACGTAGGATGGCCTCTGCTCTTTCAGTTTAGTTTCCCAGATAGCAAGTGTCCGTGGATATGCATATTAATACTCACATCAGTTCTAGAACTATAAAGCATATTCATGACTTTTCCCATTTTCTTACTGAATTTTCTTAACTTTGTTCAAGTTATGAGTTTATGTATTCCAGACAATAGCCCTAGGTTAATTGAACTAGGTGAATATTTTCCTCCATTCTTTGACATGCCTTTTCTTGTAACTTGATCTACCTCAGAGCAAAATTCTTAACTTTTATGAAATCAAGTTAATCAGTTTTCTTTTTTTGGTTCATGCCATTAGAGATCTTTTGCTTTTTTTGGTGTTTTTGAGACAGAGTTTCCCTGTTGCCCTAGCTGGCTTGGACTCACCATGGAAACAGGCTGGCAGAGGTCCTCCCCCCTCTGCTTCCTTAGTGCCGAGACTAAAGGCGTGTGCTGAGACTAAAGGTGTGTGCCAGCACACCCAGCTTGACAGATCTTTGTTTTGTTCTAATCCTGAACAATTTTTGCTTTTATTTTCTTTTTAAAATGTCTTATGGTTTACATTTAAGTCTCTGATTTGTTTTCAATCAGTATTTTATGAGGTATAGGGCTTAGGCAATGATTTACAGTTTTGTCCATAGATCTAATTGCTCTTTCATTGCATTATTTGTCAGAAATTGGTTGTGCAAGACTTCTTGTGTGCTTAGCTTCACATCTCCACTACAGTCTGAATGTCCATAGTTTTGAGTTACACTTTGGGAAGTGTAATTACACTTTGGGAAGAAATCTTGACTGTGTTGTATCATCTAATCTGAGATCAGAGCCTATCTTCCCATTTACTTTGATATTTAATTTCTTTTACCAGCGTTATATGAATTTCAGTATACAATTTTGTGTATGTTTCTTGAACTTAGGTCTACATTTCATTTTATTTTGGTTATTTTAAATCCTACTGCATTTCTATTTTGATACCACAAAATAATAACTAAAATACAAATGCAGTTGATTTTTTACATGTGTATTTTTCATCATATCACACTGTTGAACTCATTTATTTATTTATGAGCTCTTGAATTTCTTCGGGTTTTCTATGTACACCATTATATCCTATGACTTAGAGAGAATTTTATTTCTTTTCAATATGGATGCTTATATTTCTTCTTCTTGAGCTATACTGAATAAGAGCTAGCATCTTTTCCTTGGTCTATTTTTCAGGGGGAAAGTCTTGAGTGTTTTACCAGTAAGCATACTATTATGTATAAATCCTTTTGAAGAAATGTTTTAGCAAATTTAGTAACTTTCCCTCCATTCTTATTTGAGGAGTATTTTAACAAGAACAGATACTAAATTCTGTTAAATGTATTTTTTTGAATGACACAATTTTTTGCTATTGTCATTAACTATGTTAATCACTTCAGAATGTGGAACGAGCTTCACATGTCTGGATTAAACCACTTAGGCCACTTAGTACAGATATTTATTATTATTATTATTATTATTATTATTATTATTATTATGTTGGGTTATGTTGCAGTATTTTGTTAAGGATCTTTTTGGCATCAATATTTATGAAGAATATTGACCTGCAGTTCTCTCTCTGTCCTTCTGTCTTTGGCTTTGTTATTGTGATAATATTAACTTCATAAAATGAGTGGGTAAATCTTTCACCCTTTTTGGTTTCTGGTGTTAGTTTTTCTTTGGCCATTTGTTAGACTTGTCCAGTGAAATCAGTGGGGGCCTGGAAATCACTCTTTTGACATTTAAGTTATAAATTTAATTTTCTTAAAAGGTATAGGGTAATTCAACTTATTTGTTTCATATTAGAAGACTTATCTTTATGTTTTTAAATAGTTCATTTGTTTATGATGTGAAGTTTTTGAATATGGTGTTTCTCTTTCTTTGTTTCTTTGTTTCTTTGTTTCTTTGTTTCTTTGTTTCTTTGTTTCTTTCTTTTTTGTTGGTCTTTTTGAAACAGGGTCTCCCTATAGCCCCAGGTGTTCTGGAACTTTCTATGCAGACCAGGCTGGCCTTGAACTCACATAGATCCACCTGCCTCTGCCTCCCAAGTGCTGGGATTAAAGGGGTATTAGGTTTCTTTTTAAAAATTATTTTTATTGTTTGAGAATTTCATACATGCATGCAATGTGTTTATGTCAGATCTGCTCTCTAGGCCTTCTCCTGTTCCTCTCACATTTCTCTCCCAACTTAAGGCATTTCATTCTTAAACTCTCTCAGTCTACTTAGTGCTGCCTGTTTGAGCACAGGAGAAAGATCATCTCCTGGACCATGTGTAGTGTCTGCAGCTTCACATTCCTTAAGAAAACTGAATCTCATGCTGTCAGAAGCCATCAATTGCTAGTGGCTTCTCAGCTTGGGGCAGAGCTTCATGAACTTGTTTCCCTTTGGTGCTGGGATTTTGGCTGACTTGAACTTGTATAGGTTTTGAACATGTAATCAAGCCAGTATGAATTCCTTTGTGCAACCTTGCTGTCATGCTCAGCAAATACTATTTTGCTGCAGATGTCTACTGCTTCTTAGCTCTTAAAATATTTGTACACTCTCTTCTTTCTGTGCCTTGGAGAAAGGAACTATAATATAATGTTCCAGTTAAAGATGAGCTGTCTCATTCTTTAAACCTTGACCAATGTGAGTCTGTATTAATTGCCATCTACTGTGAAAAGAAGTTTCTCTAAGGAGAATTGCAAGACAACTTAATCTATGGGTATAAGGGTAACAACTTAGGCATCAGTTTATTTCTGCATCCATTTTGGGGAATGATAGCATTAGGTTTTCCCTGATGACTTAGGCAGCTACAGGCTTTTGGCCTAGTTAATGAGACCAGACATGAGTTCCAGCCTGTAGAGTGAACTATAAATCCAAACTGAAAGTAGTTGGTTACTCCTATCATATTGGTGCCATATCATATTGGGACTTATTTTGCCAGCCCAGTCATTATTGTAGCTTGTAGGGTTCCCAGCTGAATAAAATGTTGATTACTGTTTTGCTCTCGTAGCATGCATAGAACCTTTCAGCACCAGGAAAGCTAGCCAGAAGGGAGGAAACCTTCAGGTTAGTGTCAGCTTGCTTTCCATGTCCTGTATGACTCATGTATCAAATATTACTGCTAATTTTGAGGCATGTCAAATTGATGTTTATTCACTTTATTTATTTTGAGAATAGTTTTCATTATGTAGCTCAGGCTGACCTTGAACTTGCAGCCTCCCAGGTTCTGGGATTGCTGATATGTGATACCACATCCAACCTCTGACCCAATATTATTATTTTTTTAATTCTTCTATGGCTTCATCTTATATATAAGTATGTAATGAATTTTCATAATTTTCACCTGTTATTTCCCTATCTCATCTCCCTTTCCCCCACTGAAACCCTTCTTTCTTTTTATTTTTATTTTTATTTTAATTTTATTTTATTTATTTATTTATTTTTGGTCTTTTTGAGACAGGGTATCCCTGTAACTCTGGCTGACCTGGAACTCACTCTGCAGAGCAGGCTGGCCTCAAACTCCCAGAGATCCGAGAGCCTCTGCCTCCCAAGTGCTAGGATTAAAGGCGTGCGCCACCACGCCCGGCATTTACTTATTTCTGTATGTGTATCAATGTACTGTCTGCATGCAAGTTTGTGCACCCATGTTGTGCAATGCCGCGGAAGTCAGAAGAGGGTGTCGGATTCCCCTGGAACTGGAGTTCTCCTGGAATTGGAGTTTCAGACGGTTCTCAGCTGCCATGTGGGTGCTGGGGATCGAACCCAGGTCTTCTGCAAGAGCGATCGGTGCTCTTAGCCTCTAGGCCATCTCTCTAACCCTCTTTTCATTTTTTTTTGTGTGTGAGAGTGATCCACTGAATTCAATTAGGGTTGCTTGCATGAATATGGGTAAGAAGTTATTGATTGGAATATGGTCAACTTATCAGTGGCTACGTCACTAAAGAAAGTAACTGATGTCTCTTTCCTCAGCAACCATTAACCATTACAACCATTAAGTAGTCCCTTAAGGAGGGCAGACCCTCATAAGCCTCTCCTTTTTCCATGACCAAATGTTGAGGAGCTAAGTGTTGTGCCATATCCAGAAGATGTCTTTTTATGGCATACCTTCTCATCCTCTGGCTCATACATTCTCTTTTTTTTTTGCATAGGTATCTTTTTATTTGAAATAAACAGGAGAAAAGTAACAATGTTTCTTAATAGTAGTATAACACAATAGTCTTCAGGTTGCCTCCATTAAAGGTGATGCCCATAAGGTATAATGTTAACTGAATAGATGACACTACAAATCTCCATTCTTTGAAATAGAAAATTGAAAAGGATTATTCTCTATTCAGAACCAAATATAATATGAAAGTCTCCTTAAGCTATGCACTTAAGCAAAATATATTAATGCAGGAGCTCTGACATCAGCAATGGATTATTCTACCAAGGAGATGTTGGCCAGGGGATCCAAGCCCCCACAAAAGGTAAAGGCTCCTTGCCTCTAAACTGGAATACCTGCAAGAAGAAAGGTGATAAGGCCCTGCTGTCGAAGACCTGACGTTAATATGGGAAAGATGTATTGAGACCACACATGCAAGTGTACAGATGGTCTCTGGAATACCAGAGAGTGTTACCAAAGGCCACTATACCAATAAAGCAAATATGGGTCTCCTTGAGTCAAGCAAGACTCCTCTGTCAGCACCAGTTACACCTCACCTGCCTGGAAATGCTGTGCAGCAGAGGCAGCCATATGCCTGTATATCCCAAATCTAATTGGCTATTGGCTCTCTCCTTGGAGGAATAACCCATGACTGATGCCACAAGCTTGCACCCTCTAATGGTCAGGAGACGTTATAAGCCACAGTAAGACCCTGTCATATACAACAGGAAAAAATGTAATTCATGGATTAACATACCATCCAAACATCTGTGTCTATACCAAAGCAACCTATGATAACAATTAATACTGTTTAAATACCTAAATATCTAATTGCTTGTGCTTCATTAGTCGGATCGAAAGGTTATTCCTGGACAAACTGTCAGCCCATGAAAGAAAACAGCCAGAATTGACCAGAGTCCAAGACAACAGCTCCAGAGAAAGTAGACTGTTTTGCTTCTCATCCACCTGTGCCCCTTGTCTAAGCATAGGGAAAACTCTGTGGAAGAGGGGGCGTGGTAGAATGTAAGGGCTGTGATTGGGGTGAATGGTGAACCTACAGCAATATAGCCTGGACACTCATTTAATCAACTTGATTGAACATACAATCCCCCCCTGCTGGATGGTGGGACCAAGGGGCTGTGTGGGTTTGGACACAACTGCTTGCAAATTGGTTTTACATGAAGGATGCTTGTACTCATAAATTATCACTTACTGCTAAAAAATGGAAAAAAAACTGAGAGAAAGATGTGGGACAGTTATGGCAGAATGCATGATCAGGGATGGGGTGGGGTGGGATGGGGGGAAGGGAAGGGGAAATATGCCTGAACTGAATTGGAAAATGATGTATGAAATACACAAAGCATCAATAAAAAAAAAAAGAAAAAAATGCTGTAAATGGAAAAAAAAGAAATAGAAAATTGAAAGAAAATAAGAATATGAACAGCTCACAATAACATCTCAGTTCAGATCAAGAAGTTAAACTCTTACACTCTTTTACAAAATATTTATGGATTGAGGATTTTATCCAATGTATTCTTACCATATTCCTGCCTCCTCCCCAGCTCCCCCCTGTCTTACTAACCTTACTATCCTATAACTCCCCCCTTGACTTCATGCCTTCTATTACCTTTTCCCTTTTAAAAAGGCCTATTGAAGGAATCTGTTTCCAAAATGCTGTTGGGTGGGGTCGGATCAACTTCCAGGCAGCACACCGGTAAGGAAAGCTTACTCTCTCTCTCCTAGAAACTGTCAGTTCCCAGTAGATCCTCACCTAGGGATGGGGCTTCTTGACAGCTTTTCCCATCTGTGCTGGGTTTTTCCTGGCTTGGGTTTGCACAGGTTTTGTGCATGCTGTCACAAGTCCTGTGTGTTCATATGTGCAACTACCCTGTGGTGTCTTCACAACACTTTACTTGTACTGATCTCCCAACTCTGTATTTCACAATCTTTCTGTATCTTTTTCCATAATGATCTCTGAGGCTTGGAAGGACAGAGTCCGATGTAGGTCTCCCATGTATAGCTGAGCTCATCGCAGTCTCATACATACATTGAACAATTGAGAGTCTCTGTGTTAATCACCACCTGCTGCAAAAAGAGCCTTCTGTGGAGTGTTGAGATATGCACTAATCTATTGATATAACACTAAATCATTAGGAATCATTTCATGCTATGTCTATTTAGCAGAATAATAGTAGCGTATTCTACCTTTCTAGCTACAGTATCTTGGCCCTGATAACAGTATCAGATATGGACTCCATTTTGTAAAGTGGGCCTTAAATCCAGTATGGGTATGCAACTTTAACTACTTTGAGATTTCATCTTACCCCAGTTAGAATTGGTAAGATCTAAGAAAAAAAAATGACGAATGTCAGCGACGATGTAGGGAAAAGGAACACCTATTCACTGATTGCAGAAGTTGAAACTGGTATAGTCATTATGGAAATCATTTTTAAGGTTCCTAAAAGGCTAAAAATAGCTATGCCATATGATTAAGCCAAATCACCCTGGGATACCAAAGGACTCTGTGTTATACTGCAGACATACCTGTTTATCCATTTTCATTGCTGGACATGGAAACAACCTAGATGTCCATCGAGTGGTGAATGTGAAAATTCCACTTTTATAATAGATGTTATTCAAATATTAAGAAAAATGAAATTATGGAAATTTGCAGTTAAATGAATAGAATTTGAGTCAATAATCCTAAGCGAGGTAACCCAGATACAGAAATACAAATGCCATATGTTTTCTCTCAGAAGTGGATTCTAGCTTTGAATATTAAATGGGCATGTTTTAGTTGGAAGATGCTTAGAGGTCAGGAAACTAATAAGGGGCTGTGGTAAGCTAGTTTATGGGAGGGAACATAGACTGCAGTGATGGAGATGGGGAAAGGGACGCAATGGGGTAGGACAGATTTAATGGGGTAGGAAATGGGAGGGTAGGGCAGGAGAATGACTAACACTAAGGAGCTTTGGAAAATTCATATGGAAACCCATAGAAGCTTCTTTCAGTATATACATACGTAATATAAAGAATTCAAATGTAGTTCTATTAACAGGTGTTCAGGGGCCCTGAGTGATACCACAGAATAGCAAATGAAAAGCCCTGTGCCAGGAACAGACACCTTCTTTTGGAGTAGTTTACAAAGGTGGTCCCATAGACCCTCACAAAGTACTGGTCATTACCACTACACTTGACTGCCCACCAGAACTTGATGGTAAGACATTATTGCTGAAGCCACTACTACATATCCGAGTCTTAGACAAACAAGATAATGTCAACCTGGTAATGTCCCCAAAGCTTCACCTATGCTGGCTAGCTTTCATAATACTAGAAAGTAATATGCATGTTATTGGCAGAAAAAGGTAGTCATCAACCTTAAGCAGCTATGAGCCCAAGGGCTACAATAAGAACTGGTTTCACAAAGTATTCCCACTGTACAGTAGGGTCACAAGCATTATGGGAGTAACCAGTCACCTTCTGGCTCATGCATTCTTTCTGCCCCCTCTTCTGTGATGCTCTCTGAGCCTTGGAATGGGGGACTATAGATGGCCTATTTGGATCCAGCATTTCACCATCATTTATTCTTGGCCCTTTGACCAGTTATGAGTCTCTGCATTAATCACTGCCCACTGCAATAAAGAGCCTATCTCATAAACGGCACTAATCTGTATCTGTTATCTATTAATAGCTATATTTAGAAGGCAGTTTACATGTCCATTTAGCAAAACAAGGTATTGACACCCAGGTATATAAGGCCAATCATGAGCTTCCTGTTATGGAACAGGCCTCAAACTCAACAGAAGGTGGTTTGGTTACCTCTATAGCTTTTGTGCTACTTTATCACCAGTGGGCACAGCTTGTCTGTTAAGTCATTATTGTAGCTCCCAGGGTGCATAGCTGGGTAAAGCTGGTGATGTCTTTTCTCTCCCAGCAGTCTGCATAACACTTTCTGGTTCTGTGAAAGCTAGCCAACAGGGAGAGCACTTTCAGTTCAGTTACAACTTAACTTTTCCATATTCTGTGACCAAAATATGTGATATATTTAGTAATAGTGACCCATGTCTTAGCATGAAATCAAATAATTAATGGGTGTTCATAAGATATTTAGTCCTGATGATAGTCATAGAATGATTTTTCTTGACTAAATCATTAGCTTTCATGCTTCATTTTTACAATTATTTATGTGGTATATTCAATAATTATTCCCATTTGAGCACTTCTTGGCACAACTTTGATTTTTATATTATATGTTGTGATTCACTCAAACTTTTCAGTGAAAGAAACAGTGATTGTTTTGATTGGAATTAAGTTTTATATCTATTCTTCAAGATGTGTCAGTACTTCAATTGGCACAAAGTGACTTTGTCAGGTTCCCAAGATAAAGGCAATTTATATTATATGCTGATACATAGTTATCCCATTTTGGTGAACAAAGTAGGAAAGCTTTTTTGAAGCAGAAACTTGAGTTGCTTCTGTGTTTAAAATCACTGGTATCTTAATATACTGCACAAACTTACAGTGAGTGAATGGCTTTGCATGTTGTTAAAAGGTTTTGCCACGAATTTCTCTGTATTTGGCAAATGTTCTATAGTAATGGAGGTTAAATTTTATTTTCAGAAGAAAAATGATCAGTATGTAGTTTGTTGTTTTTATAGGCTTCTTTTCTTCTATATAGCATGGAATTTTGGCTTTAGCGAAAATAAGATTCAGTGGAACTGAGAATTATGAATATCAGAATATTTGTAAAAACATTATTGCTCCTTATATTTGTCATTTATATTGTGAAGTGCTTCTCATTTTTCCTGGACCAAGATTTCCAGATGTGAATCTCAGTTCTTATTTCGAGGTTTCCTTTGTATTTATCTCAAGAATCCTAAGTATCTGCTTTATGCTCCATAGTTCTCCAGATTTTGGCTTGACGCTGGGGAGACGTGATCTTTCCTGCTGTTCCTTCTTTGCTGGGAGATCTTGGTGACTCTCAGGCAGCAGTTTTTAAACTTTTTGGGGTCATTATATTCTGAAAATTCATTAAACACCATGAAGGATTTTGTTTATATTGGTCATCTCTACATTTAGATTAAAACTAAAATCTGATAAATTTTAACATTGATGTGTTAATTTATTTTAAAATAGCAATCATAAATTTGGTATATATTAATATAAATAACAATGAAGAATAACTGCATTTTCACAAACACATTTATTAAGATGGTGTACCTTTTTGTTTTCACAGATTTCTCATGTACTTAAATCACAGGTTTTCATAACTTGTTTTGCATTTTGATAGGTTATTTTGGTTAAAATATAGAAAGATTATGTGGTCTTCCAAACATGTTACTGTTGAAAATAATGGAGTATTTTAGTAACTTTTTTTTGAGATAGGGTCTCCCTGTAGGTCCAGTTGTCCTAGAACTCATTATGTAGACCAGGCTAGCCTTGAACTCACCTCTGAGAGATCCACCTGCCTCTGCCTCCCGAGTGCTGGGTTTAAAGGCGTGTGCCACCATGGCTGGCTTAGTAGCTTTTTTATATAACTGAAATATTCTTTTATTACATATTAAAACTTAGCAGTGGAAACATTTCAGATTTTTTGCAACATAGAATGTAAAACCACATGAAATACTTTTACATTCTGTTACAACAAAACCCACGTTGTGCTTTCAGCAGAGCAGGCACTGCTTTGTGAGCATATGGCTATGCAGTTTTGTGCATTGGTTGTCCTATCTCCTGTGTTATGAGATGCTATAGCACTGATATTTGTTGCTATTTCTATAGATCATACCAGGTCTTAGTGTGAGAGATTGTCAACCTCACAGTGGAAGACAGAGGTACTCCACAATTCTGATTTTTGTTTGAAAGCTTTAATTTCACCATTGGCAAGAAATGTTTTCATTTATTTTCACTGGATAGACAGGCTTACTCTCAAGTGTTTACCAGGATTACCAAGTTGGAGTAACTATAATTTATGTGTTGGTCTTGATTTCAAGTAAAAATGGTGTTCCATGAAAAAGTGGGCAGTTGAGCTCATACTTTGAGCAAACATCTGAATGCTCTTCCTTGAGCCTGTCTATAATGGTGTGCATTTGAAGTCTGCATAGCCATGCACTCTTCACTCAGGTCCCATAGGATGTGCATCATGTTGTACCTAAAACTGAAGATTTAAAACATTTGATAATTTATTTTTGCCTTGATAGAACATTGCTAGGCAGACTTCAACTGCTATTAAAAATTATTATTATTGTAAGTGAAAGCAGTGGGAAATGTGCTGACTTGTCCAGCTGGGCTCCATTGCCTTGACTTGTGCTAATGCCCAGCACTTGACTCCCCATTGATTTTTTCACCCTGGTGCAAACAACAGTAGAGAAGAGGGCAAGGACTTCTTCATATTACAGTAAGCATAGTTTGGCCCATGAAGAACACCTGTAAGAAAACGGGAAATTCACAGACCAAAACCAGAAACCATTTTTTACAGTAGTACATATTTAGGGATTGGACATAATTTAAACACTTATTACATGTATGTATCTGTCTGTTTCTCTTTGATATGTACTATAAAGATGAAACATTGGGAAGTGTTTTGGAAGTGTTATGTTCAAGACCATGTGTGAGGGTGGAAGAGATGGCTTGGTGCTTAAGAGCACTTACTACTCTTCCAGAGGAAGAGGGTTGGTTTTCTAGCATCTATATCATATATCTCACAACTGCCTGTCACTCCAGTTCCAGGGGATCTGAAACCCTCTTCTGGCCTCTGTGGGTACTTGCATACATGTGGTACACATAAATTCACAGAGACACACAAACACACATGTAAATGTGCTGACCACTAGGGGGCCAAGGGTCAGAGAGGGGAGCCAAGCTGGTTTTATTAATGGTCAAGTGAGTGCCAGGCACTATGCAAGGCACTTGGCATGTATTACTTCGTTAATTCTCATGATGCCCTATGAAGTCACTACCATCAGCCATCAGAAGGGAGGAAATGGGGCCTCTGATGTTAGAGACCTAATCTAGCCACATTGTTCCTAAAGGTTGGAACTGGAATTCAAAACATTTTTCATTATAACACAGTGTCTTCATTATCAGTATTCATGACCCTCTTTGTATACATTGTTGACTCATTTGTTACCCTATCTTTTAAATATATCTCTGAATATCCATGGATGCACTTGTTCAGATTTTACCTTTCTCGAGAAAACACACACTGTTGTATCCATTCTTCCACTAGGGGGTGCAAGAGTGCTAACTTGTTAAATTAATCTATCATAGGTAGGGTTTAATTATGATTGTAGTATGATTTATAATTATATGCATACAATAGTAAATTTTATATGGCAAATTCTGAACAGCTATTCAAGTTTTATTCCTGGGCATAAGGATGCTGTACTATCTTATTGAAACATAGGAAGGAAATTTGTTCTCTAAATTTGAAAAAGAAATGAGTTGTAATTCAGAAGTGTGGTTGCCAGTTGAAGACAGAGATCATGTGATATTAATTGGCAAAATAAGCCATGAACCAAGTCGGGAAAATTATAGTTTTTGTTGCTGTTTTTCTCCAAAGCATGTCAATTTTCACATTACAATTTTAACTAGGTATCTGTTTGAGGCATTGGTGTCTGAAAGAGTCAATGCTTCCCTGAAGCAAGCACAATGCAAGCCTTAATGGCATATGCAACATGGCTTTTGGTATTTAGATATTGACTTTATAAATTATCATTTTATTCCAGCTCTATCATCTCTAATTTTATATATATATATATATAAATATAATTTATATATATAAATAAATATATATATATATATATATATATAAAATTATTCCAAATCTATCGTCCACATATATATTTACCATGAGGTCGATTTTTAGTAAAATTATGTAGCACCTTTAAAAAAAGGAAAAACTGAGGACTCTAAAATAATTGCATACTATTACCATTAAAATATTTGTCTTAGATCAAATATTGGAATATTGTGATGATTTATTTTTCTCGAGTCCTATAACTTTGAGCTTGAAGAAGGCAGTCAGTAGATTCTGAGGGTGCCCAATATTTAGCAGGGAGACATGGAGTCAAGTGGCATTTGTGAACTCACATCCACAGATTTAGCAGTTAGTCACTGGGTCTGAAGAAGCTTGAGTGAGTAATGTGACTTTTAGAACTCAGGTTTGGGTGACTATGAAAAATAGAAGAGAGAAGCAAGATTTATTGAAGGGGCTTTTCACTGGAGCTAGAAATGGAAACAAAATAAAATACAACCTTGAAACAGTGTATGAATACCTTCAGTATGCCAGGAACATTGCAATACCACCATTTTTCATCAATAAACCAGGAGGCAGCTTTGCAGAGGCCTTGCGTCCTATCTGTGATTCACGGACCTGGGACTGGTGGAACTTGGAATTGAACCTTAGCGTATCTGAGCCAAAGGCACACCACACCCACTTTCATTCTATCAGTTGTGGTTTTACTCAGATATCTGTGGATGAAGCAATGGAGACAGCTGAAAATTATCATGAGGACATATACACTGAGAAGAGAAGATAACAATGGCTGACTGTAGAATTTGAACTATTATATTAGGTGAAATACATTAAACTCACCAGGATATCTACAAGATGCAGCTGGAGAGGTAAGGTGGGCAAAAACAAATATTACATCCAAAAAACAGGAAGTGTCCTTAAAGGCTTTCATTCTTTCTAAGAATTATTTAGTTGATGCATAAAAAAGTACATGTTTTAGGGACTGAGTGATGTTGTGATAAATGTATTCAATGTTCAAACCAGTGTAAGAATGATTGTCTTATCAAGTATTAATCATTGTTATAATAAAAACTTGCAAACTCCTAACAATTTGAAATGTATGGTGAATTCTTAGTTATAGTCATTCTGTCATGCAGCAGTGCACCAAACTCTTTTCTCCTGTCTGACTTAGTAGCCATTGATCAACCTTCTCTCATCCCTTCCCTTCCCACCTGTTCTCTTCCTGGACACTGGTAACTTCATGGGCACTGGTAACTGGTCCTAGTCTAGTGTTCTATAAGATCAACTTTTTAGATTTCACATCGGCAAATCTTTTCCTGCCAGGCTTATTTCATTTAGCATGATGATCTTTGGTTTCATACATCTTCTCATAAATGACAGAGCTCCGTCCTTTGTATGGTGGTTAATATTCCACTGTGTATATGTGACACATTTTTATGCATTTAGTAGTTTGCAGACACTTGAGTTGTTTTCATAGATCTTGTGCATAGTGCTATATTGAATGTGGGAGTACAATGTCTCTTGGATATACCCACTTCATTGTCTTTGGATATATATCTAATAGTGCGATTGCTGGATATTATGTCAATTCAAACTTCAGTTCTTTGAGCAACACTCTATAGTGTTTTCTACTGTGGCTTTACAACTATATACAACAGCATATAGGGGTTCATTTTTCCTCCACATTCTCAATGGCATTTGCTGTTTTTTTTAAAGGCTATTTTTTAATAATAACATATTTTAAATATATGGGTGGAGGATATGTAGGAATATTTTAGAATAATATAAATTTAAAAAAGAAAAATGTGAATCCTGAAATATGATATGGAAATTACAGTTTGTGTACAGATGATATAATTTTAGTATAGGTATGATGATATATATATATATATATATCATACATATGCATATATATCATACATATATGCATATGTTGAAGCAATACAGATTGGAGGGAACTACAACAGCAGAGGAACTGGGACAGGGAACCGACTGAAATAGTAAACTTTCCCCAAGAACAATAATTCTCTGCTTTGAAAAACTTTGAAAAGAATCAGAAAAAGATACATGGCAGGAATGGCAGGGTGCATGAGCTCAGGTGGGGTGCGGGGCATGGAAGGGGAGATGAGTCTAGATTGGAATGAGAAACGATGTATGAAATGCACAAAACTTCAATTAAAATGTTAAAAAATATGTTATTTTTTATTTTATGTGTATGGGTGTCTCATGTCATGCAATGGCTATGGAGGTCAGAAGTGGGCATCCTGGAACTGGTGTTAGGGAAAATTGGTAGTCATTTTGTGGGTGCTGGAAATTGAGCATGGGTCCTCTAGAAGAGGACTGCGTTCTCTTAACCTCTGATCTATGTCTTCAGCTCCTAAGGCTCCTATTTTTTCTAAACTCTGTTCAATCCTGTTGGCTCTGATTTCAGAACCTAGCCAGGCTCTGACTAGTCTAATGGATTTCTCATATCAATTCATGCCTTGCAGTGTTTTATTGATCAAGCAGTCAATACATTGTTCTCGAATTTATGGCAGATTATCATTTCTCTTCTTGATCTAGCCAAAGGTCTTATGTCATTTACCATAAAACTCATCGCAACAGTGTAGGAGGTTGCACGGGGCTCTGCCACAGACCACTGCTCTGCTTGCTAGTGCATTTTCTCCTGTCCTACTGTATCAACCCCAGCCAAAGATGCTGACAGTTTGATCGCCTGAGACGAGTTCTCTGGATCTCTGCCACTCTGTCACAGATCTTCCCTAATCAGATGTTCTGAAATAGCATCTTCCATGATCATGTCCCACTCCTTTGATTTCTTTTTCTCAACAGAAATGATCACTTGAACTATGAAAGTCATTTGTTGACTTTACATTATTGCCTCTAAAAGCCCGTGCCCTATGCCCAAATTCCATGAGTAGGAATTTTTCCTTTGGATGATTCATTTCTGTATCCTTAGCATGTATGTATAGAAAATGCCCAACAAAAAAATAAACTCCTTTTAAATGAGTAAATGAGATCAGGTCACCCTTGTGTTTAACCTGCTCATCCTGATAGCTTCAGTTTCATCACCACCAGAATAAAATCCAGACTTCTCACAGTAGCATTGACTGAAATCAGACTCTAGTCTTACTGCCTGGCTGGCTGTGTCTAGTCTTACTGGGCTTCTTGTTTTTCCTGGAAGTTGTTAACATATGTGTTCTTCTTGGTATTCCCCCCTGCTAGTTACTCCTACATGGTTGGCTCCTGTTGAGCTTTGTGATCCTTTCTGAAAGTACTGCTTGGGCAGAAAAAGCCTCTAGAGATTACCTGCAATTACCCTGTCAGCCTCTTTAACCCTGCATCAACCTCACATGGGGCTCAGGATTGCTTTTAGAGCTGTGTCTGGACCTGACTAAATGGTAATATTTATTTACTTATTCTGACTCCTGAATGAGATTACAGATCTCTCAAAGGCAAGTGCTTTTTCCTCTGACATATTCTCTGATCCCAGCATCTCCTTGGAGTAGTTGACATGCCTTTGAAGCCCAATACGTGGAGGATGAGTGGATCTGTTTTTTGCCACTGTCATGAAGCATGGTTCCTAGATGCCTCTTGGTCACCACAGACCATTTAAATGCATGTCTCAGACATCTACAATGGAGGTCATACAATTCAAATTGTAAGGCTTTTTTGAGAATATGAAATAGTTTATTCTATAGCCAAATATGAGTGACTATGGTCCAGGAACACAGATTTAGGTTACCCTAAAAATTTTGTTCCAGTGTAGGAACAGTCCAATGAAATTTTATAGTAGGAAAATAAAGATAATTATAAATCAAGTCCATTTTCAGTAAACAGTGGCAGTATGAGATAGGCAACTTGCAGTAAGGCTGGGAACCTCTGTGTAGACATCAGATGCTCTCTGACAACATGCTTGGATTTTGGGTTCCTGGAAGTTAGGGGTGTTTGTATATTTCCAAAGGATTGAGCTAATAGTCACAGGGATGTTTCACATACAGAGGAACACAATATGGGGTCATTTAGGCTTATGATGAAATAATCTGGTTCTGGACCTGCAACATTCCAAATCTCCACAGTTATTGAAATTTAAATCAGTTAATCAACCTTTTAGAATGTTTAACAAAAGTATGGCTTTTTTCCCCTTGAACAATGGTCAATTTATGTATGCTAGTTTTAACAATGTATATATCATGTGAATATAAGATTAATACACCAACATTGGATTTGCACATTTGAATTTTTTGAATTTTTTGAATTTTTGCAATTTTCAGTTCAACATGTTGAAAGCGTTTAGTGCTCTTCTGCTATTCCCACCTCCCTGTCTTATATCGGTACTTCCCCAACTTAATATATTATAAGTATCTTATATTATATTATATTTGGCTTATGAAGTCCAATTTGTGTTTCCAAATGTCTTTCAGTATAGGTCCATCTGTTGGTGCCTGGTCAACCTACCAAGACAAGAGTCCCATACTTGAAAGAGACAGTCTGCCCCTCCCAGCAGCCATCTGCTGCCACAGTTTCCTTATGTAGGATTGGAGCTTCTTACCCACTTCCTCCTGTCTGTGCTGGGATTTTTTTCTGGTTTCAGTTTGCACAGGACTTGTGCATGCTGTCACCATTGCTGGGAGTGCGTTTGAGTAACTGACCAGCTGTCTGGAAACATGTTTCTTTGTGATCATCTACCACCTTTGGTGCTTGCAGTCTTTCTACCCTTTGTCCCAATGATCCCTGAGCCTTGAGGGGTAGAAGTTTGCTATAGGTCTCCTATTCAGGGATAAACGCTGTGCTAAACAGGTTTAGTTGCAAACTTGACACACCTGGGAAAAGAGAACCTCAATTAGGGAATTGATTCTATTGGATTGGCTTTGTGGAGACATCTGTAGGGCATTTTCCTGATTGTTGAATAATGTGGGAGGGCCCAGCCCACTGTGGGCGGTGCCACCCCTGGGCAGGTGACCCTGTGTTGTATAAGAATGTAGGCTGATACTGGCACAAAAACAGACCTGTTGACCAATGGAACAAAACTGAAGATCCAATCTTGAGCACATACAATTTCAGCCACCTCACGTTTGACAAGGGGGCCAAGAAAAAATGGAGAAAAGACAGCCTCTTCAGCAAGTGGTGTTGGCAAAACTGGGTCACCACTTGTAGTAGAATAAAATTAAACCCCTACCTTTCACCCTGTACAAAATCAACTCCAAATGGAGCAAAGACCGCAATGTGAACCCCAAAACTCTGAAGGTGTTAGAAGAAAAAGTTGGCAGCAGACTGCAAGACATAGGCATAGGAAAAGACTTTCTAAACCAGACAGCAGCTGCACAGGAAATTAGGTCAACAATTGACAAGTGGGACCTCATTAAAACCAAAAGCTTCTGTACTGCAAAAGAAACTCTCAGGGAAGTGAAGAGAAAACCCACAGAGTGGGAGGAAACCTTCACCGCTGATACATCTGATAAAGCATTGACTTCCAGAATATATAAACTGCTCAAAAAACAAAGAAGAAAGAAAACAAATGACTCATTCAAAACATGGAGTCAAGAGCTGAACAGAGACTTCAGAAGTGAGGAATTAGAGATGGCTGAGAAACATCTTAAAAACTGTTCAACGTCGCTAATAATCAAGGAAATGCAAATTAAAGCCACCTTAAGATGGTTTAATAAGACTGACTAGGATCAAGAAAACAAATCATACCAAATGCTGGAGAGGTTCTGGGGAAAAGGGAACACTTATCCACTGCTGGTGGGAATGTGGAAAGCAGTGTGGAGAACCCTTAAAAGACTCAAAATGAGCTTACCACCTGACCCAGTCATACCACTCCTGGGTATATACCCACAAGACTCATCCTACCCCAGAGATACATGCACAGCCATGTTTATTGCAGCTCTCTTCACAATAGTGAAGTGCTGGACCCAACCCAAGTGCCCCTCAGCTGATGAGTGGATAGAGAAAATGTGGTACATCTACACAATGGAGTTCTATGCAGTGATAAAGAAAGATGACATCATGAACTTTGCAGGTAAATGGATGGAATTAGAAGGCATTATGTTAAGTGAAGTAACATAGTCCAAGAAAAACAAACGACAAATGGTATCCCTCATCTGTGGATTCTAGCACCAAGTACCAAGTTGTAAGGCAAACTGAGCAATGTTAATCTTATAGTCCTCATGATCTGAAAACAACTGTGCTCTTATATTGTGAATCCCTTACAGGTTCTAGAATTAACCTACCATTTATTTTCAGACTTTGAAATTTTTGGTATATGGGTGGAGGGTATGTATGCATATTTGAGAGTAATATAAAATCAAATGAATGAGAAAAAAAAAGAATGTAGGCTGAGCCCAGGCCAGAAGAGCAAACCAGTAACCATCATTCCTTCATGGTCTGTGTTCCAGATTCCTGGCCTCAGTTCCTGCCTTGGTTTTGCTTGATTATGGACTGTGCTGCAAGCCAAATAAACCCTTTCCTCCCCTAGTTGGTTTTGGTCAGTGTTTTTACCACAGCAATAGAAGGCTAACTTAGTCCTCTGCAGCCTTTTATTCTCTACATGTTGGTCAATTGTGGGTTTTATATGTTAATCACCATCTGCTGCATATGGAAATTTCTCTGGTGAGAGTTGAGAGATGCATTGATCTATTTGTTTAGCAATAAGTCATAGGTTAATATGATAACTCTTTAGTAGAAAAGTAGTATTAGATTCTCCCCTATGTCCTATGACCTCTTTAGCCTCAAGTTCCTAAGTCTGATATCAGTGTCAGATGAGCCTCATCCTAGGAAGCAGACCAATTAAATAATAATTGGTTAGTCCCATAATACTTTTACCACTATTGCGCTAGTGGGCATATTTTGTTCAGCTGGTTGTTATTGTAGTACATAGGACTCACAGCTGGGTAAAGGCTATGACTCTTTTCTTCATACTGGTAGCTTCCACAGCACCTTCCAGCACTATGAATGTTAGCCAGTAGAGATGAGGCTCTAGAGTCAGCACTGCCTTGATTTCTCCTCATTTGTTCTATAGCTCATGTATATAATGTCTTCAGCAGTAGTGTCTTACCATCCAGTTCTGGTGAGTAACCCAGAACAGGGGCAATGGGCAATATTGTATGAGGGTTTATGGGATCCCTGATCAACAGCTTCTAGAGGGGGAATACATTCCTGGCATTTTTCCCATTGGCTATCATCATAGGCCAGTGCCTAGAAAGGGCAGTTTATTTCTGTTATAGAATAAGTCTTTTTAATCTTTTTTTTTTTTTTTTTTTTTGTCTTTTCGAGACAGGGTCTCCCTGTAGCCCCAGCTGTCCTGGAACTCGCTCTGTAGACCAGGCTGGCCTTGAACTCACAAAGATCCGCCTGCCTCTGTCTCCCAAGTGCTAGGACTAAAGGTGTGCATCATCATGCCCTGCTCTTTTAATCTTTTTTATGATGAATATGTACATACTTGAAGAAGCTTCTATAGTGGTAGGTTTGCGTGTGTCTTTTTCTAAAGGCTTTAGTCTTATCTCTCCTATACTCCCTTCCCAGTCTAATATTACACTTTCCCCCTCTGGACCACTGTATTATGCTACCCCTCCCAAGAAACCTCCCCCCATATACTCATAGCCTCCCCCCATATACTCTGGACCTCTCTGGATTTTCAAGCTGAAACATGCATATCTAAGATTTCAAAGCTAGCATCCAGCTGTGAGTGAGAACAAGGGACATTTGTCTTTCTGATTCTGGTGACCTCACATAGGATGATTGTTTCCAGTTCCATCCATTTATCTGTGAATTTCACAATTTCATTTTAGAGCTGAATAGATTGCCACTGTATAGGTGTACTATAATTAACTTATATAACTTATAATTAAACCTCTAATTAACCATTCATCAATTGCTGGACATGTAGGTTGTTTCAGGTTCTGAATGGTGGAAATGCAGACTGGTCTAGTCACTGTAGAACAGTGTGGAGATTCCTCACAAAACTTGCAGTTGACCTACCTACCATAAGATCTGGCCATACCAGTCTTGGGCATACTTTCAAAAGATGCTATATCCTACTATAGAGATAGCCGTTCATATGTTTATTCATTGCTGTGCTTTTCCTAATAGCCAGAAATTGGAAATATCCTAGAATTCTGTCAAATTCTAAGGTTTGAGGCTTCCCTTCTAAATTGCCTCATGGGATTCTGGTTCATTACTTTCTGGAGCCTGCTGTTTTTGTTTGGGTTTGTTCTTGCATGCTTATGAGAATTAAAGTCTTACAAACTTTCAGGATGTTATAATTTTTCCTTTTTGACTGAATTAGTCACCAGATCCTCAAGGATGGCGGTGCCCTCTTTTCTCTTATATTCTCAGCACTTTGCTCAGAGTTCAGGACAATGTAAATGTCCAGTATATAAACATTTTCAGATAAATGTAGACATTTTTGTAAAATGTATTTCTTTTTATAGATTTCCTGAACCCCATGGCCACAAATCTCAACCTTTAAAAAATGTCTGGTTGCTGACACTCTAGAATGAGAGTGAGGGTCAGGCATCCCCACACTGAATTAACATTCTCAATGCCAGGATGGAGACTTAGGGCACTTCTGACAGGGTTGGGGTAGAGGCAGGGTTGAGATGGAGACAGGACCAGGCTCTGGGGCCCAGTGTCTCCCTTCACTCTTACTTTCTATTTGATAAAATGTGTTCTCTGTGGCTCTCAAAGTTTTGGTTTGGGGATTGAGACAGCCACTGGCAGGTAGCTGTGACGCAGGCTTTACACAGTTGCTGATCTGCACACACCTTAAGCCAACAGAACCCGTGAAAGGCCACAGTGTGTGGACTGAATCTGTGCTGTTTAGATGGAGCAGCACCTCTGCAATAAAAGCACATTTATACCAAGTCCTTAAGAAGTTTAGACTGGGAGGCTGTCTCCAGAAACTGGCCTCCTTTGCGCCAAGACCCATTTGTTTGTCTTGGCTGACTGGCTGTGTCTGCTTGGCCAGGGCAAATGCCTGGATGTTAAATTGATGAAACACAGACCTCTTGATCCTTTTCAGTGAGGCTTCTATTCCGTTAATGGCGGGGTAGCTCTCTTTGCTGCTAGCCACCTGTAACTGGCCCAGTTAGAAAAACCTAGATGCAGAGATGTGGAAGAGGAAATTTTTCTTAAAACATACACACACACACACACACACACACACACACACACACACATACACACACAGAGAGCACTTACAAATGCATCAGTACTTTTTTCTTCTTATGCCTGTTTTAGTATCCAAAGTAGGTTCAGAAATACTGAGAATATTGAGGAAGGTGGTAAATAAAATCATCTCCATTTGAGCAGTAGTAGTGTTGGGGGAAGGATATAGACTGACCCTCTGTTTGAGGAGTTGTGGAAAGCTTCATTAGAATGAGCCCTGGAAAAGTCCTAGAAATAGGAATTTTTTCTTCATTAAAATGTATATTTCTGCTTGGCATATATATAAAACTATAGATAACCTGATAAAATGTGAGAGGTTTGGCTTTTTTGAGCTTCTGCCTTTCAGGGCTAAACCAGCTGCTCAGGTGTGAAAGGCACGCACTTGGTGGTGTGGGGTCAGGTTGCTTGAGCCTGTCAGTCAGTCTGCAGAAGCCTCCACGGTTTCAGCAGCCAAGAGCTCTCTCTAGACTGCTCAGAGCCATCAGCAGTAAATGGAAGGAACTCAAATCACATTTCTCTACTGTTTTCATAGCACATACTGTGATCAGAGTTATGCATATATTTTATATTTCCTCATGGCATTGTGAATTAATTCTGCAAGGACAGGGATTTCTTCTCTTTTTGTTGCTTAATCTTCAGTGCAGGAAGAGTGTCTAGGAGCCTAATCAAAGCATATTGAGTGGATTTATAAGTAATGAAAGGAACAATGAAAGAAAAAGGGAGATGAAATAATGATTGTGTCCGAGGTAATACAATTCAGGGACTGGTAAGTCAAGCAGGAAAGTCCTTCAATTTTGCATATTTGAAGTATTAATTAGTGCTTTCAATAAAACACTAAGTGAAAGCTGGGTTTATACAGCAAGCCTATCACACATGGGATCATGAAGAAACTAATCAGGGGATATGAAAAGGTTTCACTGAGGGTTGAACAGCAATTGAGAAGAGAAGTTAGACTTATGTTACTAAAAATTTAGAATGGTCCTTAGGAAATTGTACCATTGGTCCCTAAGAGTACATGTAATGTTCTGTTGCCTACCATGCCCTCTGTTGTCCAAGGGGTAGGCTTTTCAGTTTCCTAATCCTTGCTAGCTGATTCTATAAATTCTCCGAGTCCATGACCATTTCTGATGCTGCAGCACATGCTGCCACAAACAGATGGAATTTAGAGAAGAAAACATCTCTTGTCCACAAAGGGATCCAATCTTGAAAGAGGATGTTTGATACATCACAGATGGCATGTGAAATAATCTGTCAACTTAATATGGGTGATAATGGATCAGCAAACACTCTGCAGTGAACTACCAGTTCTTTTCATGCTTGTATTTCTTTCTGCTTTATGTTAGCTTTCTGTAACACTCAAATCATGACACATATTTTCTATTTCTTATTTTAATAGGTTAAATTTGACCATCAAGATTATCTGTTTCCAGTCTTGGTAATGGTTGTTTTGAGACTGAGACAGTTTTGGGAAAGGTTCTCATATTTCAGGAGCTGTGTATCTATAATAGTTACATACATTGGATATGTGGAACTTACTCACTTCATGCTTGTTGAATTTGATTGAATATCAAAATACTGTGAAGAGAACAGGGAAGGTAATACAGGGGGAGAGAGGGAAAAATAAGGCTTAGGTAGTATGAAAAAACAGAGGGAAATTTAGAAGTTCAAAAGCCTACTGAAAAATACACAGTGTGTGTGTGTGTGTGTGTGTGTGTGTGTGTGTGTGTATAGCTGAAAGCTATATACCATAAAACACAATGCCAGGCAGGGGAAATCTCCCTTTCAGTTGTTGGTCAGGGTAGTCTGAGAGACTCCTAAAAGCACAGACTATTGCCACAACCCTTGATTATTGCCTAGAATTTGAAGGTAAGACTCTATTGCTGAAGACAGGACATATTTCAGACACTGGACTTTAAGTAATTGAGTTGGAACTGATCTGGAAACACCATCCCTAATTGGTTATTCCAACTACATTGAACCTTTGTTTCATGTTTGGATATTTAGCTTCTTTCTGGTTTACTGATAGCCATCTATGTGAATGCCTGTGGTTTGGGGATTCTTTTGACTAACAGTCTTATTCTATTTTTAAAAATATTTTACTTATTAGTTTTATTTTATGCATGTGAGTATATTGCCTGCATGTGTGTAAGTACACTCCTGTCATGCGGTGCCAGCAGAGATCAGAAGAGGCCATTGGATCACCCAGGACTGGAGTTACAGGTGGTTGTCAGCCACCATGTGGGTGCTGAGGATTGAGCCCAGGTCCTCTGCAAGAGCAGTCAGTGCTTTTAACTGCTGAGCCATCTCTCCAGCCCCAATGGTCTTATTCTTATAATGGATTCCCCAGAGAGACTTGTAAATCAGGGATTATGAACATTTAAAAATATTTCTTGATTAAGAATACATAAAATATTTGTAATGATATCTTCAATGCTTGTGCAGTGTTTGGGACTTTTAAAATAAAATAAATGAAGGGTTTTTTAAAGTTTATTTAACATTGCTATGGTAATTGTTTCTTTTTTACACATCATTGCTAAAAGTATTCTCCAAATTTGAAAGCAGACAACCATCTATTGTAGTTTTCAGTTCTATTTTTTTGTATGGTCATTGCTAACATGCTTGTAGCTTTTAATAATATATTAATTTTCACAAATTATCTATCTATCTATCTATATATATATTTCTTCAAGAAATTTAGAGGTCTTTGAGCTTAGAAGCTGCTAATAATCTTCATTATTTTTTTCCTGTGTTCATATTTCATCTGAGGGCTCTCTTATTTGACATTCTTCAAGCCCATCTAGTTTTTCTTTTCTCTCTTGCATTTTATTTTTAAAATATTATTGGTATTTGAGATTGTGTTCACATCACTAAAACAGTTGTGTTCATATGTTATGTGGTACACAATTACTCTTTCATTAGATCCATTACTCTTTACTCATTATTACAGAAGAACAAGAGAAACACTAAAACTTAATGAGTTGCCCTACTGGCCAGAATAAGAAATCTGTGATCATTTGCCTGGCCAAATATGAGGCTGGAAATGTGATAATGGGTAGTAAAAAGAAGAGATTTTCTTAAATTTAGCCTTCTGTTTCCTATTTCTGTTTTAAACTTTCAAGTACTAAAATCTCTCTCTGATAACTCTTAAGAGTCTAGCATTTTTGTTCCCATTAGAAGGGTAGCTGTTAGCAACAGTAACTATAGACAGATTTTATATGTGGAAAGTACTAGATTTCTTAAGCATTTTCTCAGTGAATTCTATTATTATCATCTTTAAATATTTGTTTATTATTTTTTTATGAGTGCATCGCCTGCATGTATATAGGCGTGCCTGTGTCGTATAATGCCTGTGGAGGTCAGACGGGGGCGTTTGATCTCCTGGAACTGGAGTTAGACAGCTGTTAGCCACCATGTGGGAGCTTAACCTGGGTCCTCTGCAAGAGCAGCCAGTGCCCTTGACCAGCCTTATTATTAACATCTTTTGACAGATTGGGAAACTTTCAGAAGGTGGAAACTCTTCTCCCAGAGGTGTACAAAGTGTTTTAGAGTTGTGCTCATCTCACAATTCTGTATTATACACATGGGCTTTACTGTTTTTCTTATTGCTAAGTATTATTATTGGTTTTGATTGTGCAGACATGTCTGACTATCAAAATATTAAATTACTTAGGTTGGAGAGATGGCCTAGCGATTAAGAGTGACGACTGCTCTTACAGAGGACCCGGGTTCGATCCCCAGCACCCACATGGCGGCCGAGAACCATCTGAAACTCCAATTCCAGGAGAACTCCAGTTCCAGGGAATCCAACACCCTCTTCTGACCTCCGCGGCATTGCACCACACGGGTGCACAAACTTGCATGCAGACAGTACATTGATACACATACAGAAATAAATAAATGCCGGGCGTGGTGGCGCACGCCTTTAATCCTAGCACTTGGGAGGCAGAGGCACGCAGATCTCTGTGAGTCTGAGGTCAGCCTGGTCTACAGAGTGAGTTCCAGGACAGCCAGAGCTACAGGGAGACCCTGTCTCAAAAAGACAAAAAAAAATTTTTTTTATCTGAAGTATTCTTTTTATACATTTTAAATTTTATTTATTTTGCGTACGTATGTGTGTGAGTTGAGGTGTGTGTGTGTGTGTGTGTGTGTGTGTGTGTGTGTGTGTGTGTGATGGTCAGAGGACAACTTTTGAGAGTTGGTTCTTGCTGTTCACTTTGTGGGAGCAAGGTCTGTCTTACTGTGTCTTCCACTGTATAGTGTGCTGCAAGGTACCTGGCCTTCAAGCTTCTGGCTCATTTTCCTGACTCTGCCTCCCTTCTTGCCTTAGGAGTGATGCAATTACAGATGTGCATCACTACATCCAGAATTACAGATGTGCATCACTGCATCTGGCTTTTTATGTGGATTCTGGGGGATATAACTCAGGTTACGTTGAGCATGCATAGGAAGCACTTTTACCCACTAAGCCTTCTCCCAACTTCCAAGAATTCTTGAGGGTCGGGTTTTGATGAAACAGACAGATACTGGTTTATTTATTTATTTATTTTTTAATTTTTTTAATTAATTTTATTTATTTCTGTATGTGTATGAATGTACTGTCTGCATGCAAGTCTGTGCACCGTGTCGTGCAACGCCGCGGAGTTCAGAAGAGGGTCTCGGATTCCCCTGGAACTGGAGTTCTCCTGGAATTGGAGTTTCAGACGGTTCTCAGCCGCCATGTGGGTGCTGGGGATCGAACCTGGGTCCTCTGTAAGAGCGGCGCTCTTAACCGCTAGGCTATCTCTCCAGCCCAGCAGTCAGCGCTCTTAACCGCTAGGCCATCTCTCCAGCCCCCAGATGCTGGTTTATAAGCTTCATGCCTCATTTCCATGTTTCCCGAGTGCATGCTTCTTCCTTTAAAGAGAACGCTTACCTTTACTTGACATCTAGATTAACCAAAATAATATAATTTTTCTCCTAGACATTTATAATGCATTAATTATCTAATAGTATTTATATTTAATTTACATTACAGCATATAAAATATTTGAAGGAGTAATAATGATGTTCTGTATACAGAATTATTATTCATTGGTACTTTTTCATTAACATTTCCTATGTTTTTCCAGTTTCTGGCAACTGATGACCCATGGACAGTAAACAGAGTCTGACAAAATTGAGTCATTTGTGGTCACCAAATGCTAATAGGATATTTAAACATTGCTTTGTATACTCAGCACCAGTCTTACTGAAATGGTGCTGTATTTACCAGTAGAATCCTCTCCTGGAGGATGGCTGGAGCTATTCAATAAATGCTTATTAATCATTATGATCATTGCTTACTTTAGAAGTTTTATGCTTGGGGACCATGGCAGCGGCTTTAGTTAATATATCTTAGAAAAGTTTAGTGCAGTGTGTGAAAAATTGTGTCAGAGGACTATATTTTTTAGACTTTACACTGTACTTCTTTAGCTGAGAAATTGCTGCATCAGTCTGTATCTGTTAGTACAGCACAATATTGGAGTCAAGCTGCTGTGTAAATAAGAGGTGTCTGGATTCTGATGGTGCTGGGGCTGATAAAACTCAGATTCACACATCATGAGCAAACACTGACTACTGAGCTTCATCCATACCCCAGTGATAATGTTCTCGATGGCTAGAACAGAGGCGATTACCTAGCAAAAGGTGGAGGTATATCTGTCTGTTTTCTCTATTTCTTAGGAAGCTGCTAGTTTTCAACTATGGGACTTCAACTTACTGACTTTATCTGGACTTAAACCCATCAGTAAAAATCATAGTTGAATTAAATTCCCACTATCCTAACACCTCACAATGGTGGTAAGTTTGTGGCGATGAAACCGTGGAGGGCACCTACCTGGTAACCAGAGACAGGATCTACCCTTCACTTCCCCATCGATTCAGATTCTTTGGAAGAAAACTTACCTCAAGGAAAGCAAAAGTATTCCCATTTGGCAAGCTTTAGCATCTGCCCTTATTTAACCACTTCTGCTTAAATACACACACCTTCTATATACCTGGGCATCAGTTTTCATTGATGAATAATTAATGTTCTGTTCTTCTGTCCATGTCTCATGTTTTGCTCTAAGCTTTGTGTAGCTGTTGTTTTTCTTGTTTTTAAGCAACTAGCTCACAAATATTTAATTTTTGTTTTGATTAACTCATTATTTTTGTGTTAGTCAACTGTGGCAAACTGCCTGTCAGAAACAACTTGAAGGAAGGAAGATTTACCGGACTTAGGGTCTCAGGTTGTCAGTCCAAACTCTGCTAGATCCATTGGTTTGGGCCTCAGGTGGCTCAGGATATCACAGTGGAAACAAAGCACCAGGGAAAGAACAGACAGGGCAACGCCTCTGATTCAAGGGTTTATTCTAGAAACCTTCATTCTTCAATTAGTCCCCAACACTTGCACTTTCTAACCTTGCAATAGTCTATTCAGCTATGACTCCATCAATGAATTAGTTTACCAGGTTGGTCAGAACACCCATGATTCAGTCACTTTCTCAAAGCCTATAAGCACTGTATTGAGGGCCAACCTTCAACATGGGGATCTCATGGGGCAATTTATATACACTATACAATGTTCAGAGAGAGGAGAGAGACTGAAAACCTGACTCAAGTTGGAGAATATCGACCTCTGAGATTGGCTGGTGTGGACTGAATAGTTGAAATTTGTGGTTTGGTGATTTGCATGATGGTTTAGTCATCTAAAATACAGCTTTAAGATTCTTCCCTTCCAGTAGCAAGAAAATAAATTTAGCATTTTTTTCTCCTTCAAGACTTAGGCTACCATATCCATTGATAAATATCATCAGGTCTGGTCTCCCCTGATTATAATCATGGTTTCCTATCAAAGTGGAATAGGTTTTAGTGGTTATGAACCAGGGAGCATTATGTCAGAAGCAGAGACTTGGTCCTTGCCTTCTCCTCACTACTGATTTTACGACAGCAAGTCCCAATCTCCTGGCAATATTAGAATCATCTAGATAATGCCTTCTTTCTTTGAACATAAAGCAAAGAGAATATGAAAGCTCAGTATATGTTCTAGGCGTGAAGACTGGTGCAGAATGACTCATGCCTTAGGCTGTAGAATCTATTTCAGGCCTGCCGGTGGTCAGCTTTGTTACCTTTACAGCTCAGGAGAAAACAGTGTTTTACTCTGAGGCAAGGGACAGGGCACATGAAGTTCCTTACATGCTAAATCCTCAATAAAGTTTTATTTATAAATTATGTACATCTTTTGGTGTTTCACAGCTTTAGTAATTTGACCAAGAACTACTGCAGTCCACTTAAAAAAAGCCTACTTACTTCTGTCTAAGATAAAATATCCCAAATTCTTTATTAGACTTAGAAGAGGGGCTGAAGAGATGGCTCAGTGGTTAAGAGCACTGGCTGTTCTTACAAAAGACTCAGGTTTGAATCCCAGCAAGAACATGGTGGCTAACAACTGTCTATAACTCCAGTTCCAGGAGATTCAACACTCTCATCTGTCCTCAGGTACTGCATGACACAGGTGCACTGGTGCACTAATACACATGTAGGCATTGCATTCATAGGCATAAAATAAAAATGAATTTAAAAAAATTAAAAAAAAACTTAGAAGAAGGGTATCATATATATATATCATCCCTGTCTGTGTAGACCACTGATATTCCCAACCTAAAACTAAAACTGATTTTGCTCTCATAAAATAAAAATTAATAAAATGTTATTATTGTTTATGTGTTTATAAGTTTTCAATCCATGACTATAAAATAGACTGTCTTTAATATTTGAACTCTTCTGTCTGTTTCTTGTATTTAAGGCTTATGATCAAGAAACCCTCCAAGTCTCATAAAAATTTCTTTACCTTTACAGGACATTTTGGGTTACTAGTTTACTTTATTTACTAGGCTTTGCTTATCACCATTAGTGTGTAGCACATATTTACTTAATGCCAAAGTTACTTCAAACACAGAAGAAAAATACAAGCCTCACAGGTCACAGATTTCTATTTTTAGATTTTGGGTGATTTGTTTCCATGATTATTGCTACAAATTTAAGATTTTGTTCTTTGGATAACTGCTACTTTGTGTTCAGCTTAGTGAGTATCTTATGGCCTTTCTGTCTTTTGGTCCTTATATTGTTCTTTTTCCTGTCTTGGAGCACGGAACAGAGAGGGTTCTGTTTAAAAGCAGAACAAAGATGAAAACACAAAAATAAACAATGGGCCAACACAAGAGGGACCTCCTAAGTTTAGTCCCACCATGCCTCTTCAGTTACGGCTTTATGGGAGACAGGGACCACTAGGAAACAAACTCTGGGAGAAGTTGGAAGGCAACGTTTTTAGCAGATGGAAGTACTTGCAAAAACCATTTGAAATTTCAAAATGCATTTCTCTGTTGACCATGGTGTGGTTTGTCTCATTTATTTCCATGGTGGGCAAGGCCGTGCAGGAAGCATGTGCGTGAGAAGCACACCTGGACACATGGCTGTATGAATCCAAATACAGAATGGTGCTTTCTTCAAATGAACAGATTAAATAGACAGTGTGACCTCACCTCTCAGGGTCCAACCCCAGACCTTTTCATCAGCACATCCCAATCTATGGGCATAGCCAGGGAGGTCCCATGACTCTCACTTGTGCCTCTGGGAGGCCCTGGCTGGGATGCTAGCCCATGCCTACCTAAGCGCAGATTGGATTTTCCTACACCATGTCACTTAGGACACATTTAAGTAGCTCACTCATGTATGTTCTCAGGGTGGTTATATGATAATCAGAGGTAGAGTCCGGACTTGTGGGCCCAGAAACATATATAGTTTTGGAGACCACATTCGAAAAATTAATATATTATAAATAACAATTAGGGACAGTAATGAATATTTAGTTAGTATGGGAAAAATAGAAATTTGATTAGCTCATTTACTTTGTTATAGTCAGAGAACTCTAATATATGTCCAAACAGAAATTCTGATACATTCATTCTCATGCATTTCTTTCTGTAAAAGAATATAATCAGCACAGGTTTACGTGATTATACACGAGGAGCATTTCTGTTTTGAATAGACGTTGACAAATAGCCATTTCTACACTTACAATGTTAAACATCTGGAGATTGGAAGAGTTTTCCATGTCCTAGAATCTGACTCATAGTTCCAAACCTCTTTTCCCCACCACCTCTTCATTCAGTTCTAGGCCGAGCAGTGTTTACTGCTGACATCTTTGATCCTCCTAGCATAATAAATACCCCTCTCCTTACTTTCTTCACCTATTTATTCTATTGAGGAAACTTTTTAACTTAGGTGATAGATCTGGGCACAAACCTTCTTACTTACTTCACAGCAATGATAATAGCAGCTAGCAGGCATCAGATGCCCAGTGTCAAGTGACAAATATGTGCTGAATGCCTACTTCTGATTTCAGAAGTGGCATTCTAGAGTAATTATTGTTATCAGTGTTATGAGTGGGCATAATTGGGGCTCAGTGGAAAGAGCACTGACTGTGGTTGCAGAGGACACAGGTTCAATCCCTACATTGTGGCTAACAACCATTTGTAACTCCAGTTCCAAGTAGTTTGATGCCCTCATCTGACCTCCTCAGGTACTGGATGACACAGATGCATTTACATACAAGCAATATGCTCATACACATTGTGGTGGTTTGAATGACAGTGTCCCCCCATAGGCTTTAAGTATTCAGACATTTTGTCTCCAGTTGGTGGCACTGTTCTTGGAGGTCTTAGAAGGTGTGGCCATGCTGGAGGAAGTATGTCATTGGGGGCAGGCTTAGTGAGTTTAACAAGCCTTGCAGTCTCCACTCTCTCTCGCTCTGCTTCCTGTGCTCATTGCGAGATGTGACCCTTGGCTTGCTGCTCCAGCCCTGGCCACCATGCTTCCTGCCACAATGGACTCTGATTCCCTGGAACCATCAATCATAAGCTCAAATAAACTCTTCCTTTTATAACTTCCTTTGGTCATGGTGTTTTATCACAGTAACAGAAAAGTGACTAATACAGTTATTTGGTACCAGAGAGTGGCCTGTTGGCTGTGAAGAACCTGACCATGTGGATGTTTGGAGAAATGTGGAAGAGTTTGGAACTTTGGGCTAGAAAAGCTGTTGACTACTGTAAGCAGAGCTTAGCGGGCCTTTCTAGCAGAAGCCTGGAAGAAAGCATTGTTGCAAAAAATGTATTTCCAGAGGAAAATAAAGACTTAGGCAGCAACTGGGATATTTTGATAAGGAGTCTGGCAGCAGTTTGCCCACAGCCCAAATGCTTGCCTGATGCTAAGTTGAAAAGCAATGGACTAATGTCTGTGGTGGAGGATATTTCAAGACAGCCTAATGTAGAAATGGTGGCGTGGCTGTTAGTGGTGAATATTGTACGGATCTACCGTGAAGAAGAGCAGATGGGGCAGAAAGAAATGCAGAATGTACATTTTGGATCAGAAAAGTGCACTGGGAAGATTAAAGGTGGGGCCAAACCTTGTGAAGGAGAGGTTCCTTTTGATAAGGAGGCTAAAGTGATTAAGGAGAGGCCTGGATATTTACAAGTAAATAACGGGAAAGGTGAGATTAAAGTGATTAAGGAGAGGCCTCGAGATTTACAATTAAACAACAGAATCAGTACCTTCAGGGCAAGACCACACCCAGCTAAGCCTCCAATTTCTGAAAGGAAAATATTGGAAGCGTTTTCTACTCCAACAAGTCCAGGGCAGAGAAAATTGGCCAATGTGGTTAAAGTAGGAGACAGTCCATCCCGAACTTGCAGCCAAATTCGGCAATTTCATTCACGTGGTGCTGCCTTTAGAGGCATGAAGGATGCAAGAGTGAAGGGGTCTTCAGTTCTTCCTCTGCGGTTTCAGAGAGCCACAGAGGCCAGGCAGAGTGCAGCAGGGTCGACCCTGAATAAAGAAGGCTCTGATAGGCCATTGTGTGAAGCCGTGAAGGTGAAGCCTGGTTGGCAGTGGAGACCCCAAGAAGACATTCGAGATGCCAGAGCTGTGAGATATTTGCCAAGGAGAGCTGCATACAGGGAGTGGTACCGGCCTAACAAAGAGACTTATGTTGCAAGCAAAACTGGAAGAGCTGAGCCATCTAAGCCCTTTGGAAGTCAAGTACCAGAAGTTGCACATGGAGCTACTGGACTTGGTGTTTGCCCTGCTGGTTTTCGGTCTTGTTTTCGTCCAGTATTTCCTCACTATGCCTCTATTCCTCCCTTTTGGAATGGGAATGTGTATTCAGTTCCACTGTATGTTGGGAGTATGTAATTTGCCTTTTGATTTCACAGGAGCTTACAGTTAAGAGATTGGCCTGTGTCTCAGAAGAGATTTTGGGCGATAGACTTTTGAATAGAATTGAGACTGGTAAAGACTATGGGGACATTTAAGGTTGGGCTAAATGTATTTTGCATTTCATATGGCCGATGGGGGCCAGGGAGTGGAATGTGGTGGTTTGAATGAGAGTGTCCCCCCACAGGCTTTAAGTATTCAGAAATTTTGTCTGCAGTAGGTGGCACTGTTCTTGGAGGTCTTAGAAGGTGTGGCTGTGCTGGAGGAAGTACATTATTGGCGGCAGGTGAGTTTAACGAGCCTTGCAGTCTCCGGTCTCTCTCTCTCTCTCTCTCTCTCTCTCTCTCTCTCTCTCTCTCTCTCTCTCTCTCTCTCTCTTTCCTGTGCTCATTGCAAAATGTGACCCTTATCTTGCTGCTCCAGCCCCAGCCACCATGCTTCCCACCACAATGGACTCTGATTCCCTGGAACCATGAATCATAAGCTCAAATAAACTCTTCCTTTTATAACTTCCTTTGGTCATGGTGTTTTATCACAGCAACAGAAAAGTGACTAATACACACATACAATAAAAATAATAAATAAAACCTTTTAATAAATGGGAAAAATTATCTTTTGAAGATTTCTATTCAGGTCTGACTCTACTTATATTCCAAACTACTAAAAAGCAACTGTTGGTAATTTATAATTGGGGTGCAATGCCTCACATCCAAATAAAACCCTTTGTTTTACATAGACTACTTATTACTATATATTTTAAAATCAAAATTCTCCACTTCCTTGTATTTTATCAATCTGTTAGTTCTATTCCTTTGAAGCAAATAATTTTATGATTTTCAATAAGATAGAAATTACTAAAGGAAAATTCAAATTTTAGAATTCTAAAATATGTATTTTATGAGGATATACTAAATAATTTATTTAAATGGACACTCCTACAATCATTTTTTCTCTTGTGTTCATTTAAAAAATGAAAAGTATATTGTACATGTGTTCAAAGCATTTTAGCTTAGTTCTTCCCAATAGGAAATGGGCACTGACTTGATCAATTTCTAATGATATGGGTGCAGAATATGTGCATTATAGAGAGATTGTTCCAGTTCTGTGCATCAATCTGAATGTTTATCATTGACATTAGGATGATGGATGAATATGTAAAAAGAGTTGCGCTGATTTAGCATAGGCAAGCTTAATTCAGATATTTCCCTCCAAGAACCATTTTAAAGTAGAGTGTGTGAAACACTGCATCAGCAATTTACTTGATCACGTTTCTGTTTCCCTTATAGTTTGCAAACAGTTGTTCAGTTTAGAGCAAATTCATTTCTGATCCTGCCTGATAAATAAAAGCAAGAAACTAAACAACTTCTTGGTCACTCAGCTGTCTTGAAATATGTGAGCTTCTGTGATTTGCATCATGTAAGAATGCAAGTCATAGAAGAATATCTACTCTGTACAGTTGTCTACATGATATCCCAAATTTATCTATTTTCTGATTCTATTGAATTGCCCTCATGCCATGTTGAGTTTGCAAGTGAGTACTAGTCTGCGTGTGTGTGTGTGCATGCATGTGTGTGCGTGCATGTGTGTGTGCATGCATGCATGTGTGTGCGTGTGTGTGCATGCATGTGTGTGTGTGCGTGCGTGTGTGCATGCATGTGTGTGTCTGTGTGTGTGTGTTTGTGTTTGTGGGATTTGTATGGGTGAATTAGGTTTAAAAGTGCTAGATTAGGGTTGAAATTTGGTACAAGAAAACATTTCCCAGTGGAATTTTGCAGTCCATTGTAATAAAATGCTTATCCTGGATGATCTTTGACACAGTAATGAATCTTGAATACTAATGAATTCATTAGTAGTCTTGTGAAGTGTGTGTTAATGCATTATTTCAAAGTTATGCATTAAACCAAGGTTTGGGAAATGTATTTTATCAAGTTCCATTTGGCTACCAATCGACATAAGAATAACATTACCTTCCTATGGAGAATATTTTTCCTTTAAACATTTAAAGTTTAATTACTTTTGAAAGAAAAGAAAATGGACGGTTCTTATCAGTTTGAAATATACAAGTTAATTTCATCAACATTGTTAGTCTATTTTTAAATTTTTTTTCAAATGTGTATGTATGTGGTTGTGTGCATGTATGTATGAATGATTTTGTATGTATGTGGTGGATGTGGGTGTGTGGCCCCGTGTGTGTGTCTCTGTGTGTGTGTGTGTGTTGGTTCATGTCAGGTGTCTCTAATTGCTCTTCTCAAATTGGTTTTCCATTCTTATAAATGATTGTGAAATACTAGTTTTGCTTATTTACATTATATGTGTTGAGCTGAGAGAGGAGAGCATGAAGGGAAAGGGGAAGAGAGGAAGAGAGGGAGAGAGGAAGAGAGGAAGTGAGGGAGAGAGGAAGAGAGGAAGTGAGGGAGAGAGGAAGTGAGGGAGAGAGGAAGAGAGGAATCAAGGGAGAGGAGAAGAGAGGAAGTGAGGGAGAGAGGAAGAGAGAGGAAGTGAGGGAGAAAGGAAGACAGGAAGTGAGGGAGAGAGGAAGAGAGGAAGTGAGGGAGAGAGGAAGAGAGGAAGTGAGAGAGAGAGGAAGAGAGGAAGTGAGGGAGAAAGGAAGAGGGGAAGTGAGGGAGAGAGGAAGAGAGGAAGTGAGGGAGAGAGGAAGTGAGGGAGAGGGGAAGAGAGGAAGTGAGGGAAAGAGGAAGAGAGGAAGTGAGGGAGAGAGGAAGAGAGGAAGTGAGAGAGAGAGGAAGAGAGGAAGCGAGGGAGAGGGGAAGAGAGGAAGCGAGGGAGAGAGGAAGAGGGGAAGTGAGGGAGAGAGGAAGAGAGGAAGTGAGGGAGAGAGGGAGAGAGGAAGTGAGGGAGAAGGGAAGAGAGGAAGTGAAAGAGAGAGAGGAAGAGAGGAAGTGTGAGAGAGGAAGTGAGGGAGAGAGGAAGACAGGAGGTGAGGGAGAGAGGAAGAGAGGAAGTGAGGGGGAGAGGAAGAGAGGAAGTGAGGAAGAGAGGAAGTGAGAGAGAGAGAGAAGAAGAGAGGAAGTGAGAGAGAAAGAGAGGAAGTGAGGGAGAGAGGAAGAGAGGAAGTGAGGGGGAGAGGAAGAGAGGAAGTGAGAGAGAGAGAAGAAGAGAGGAAGTGAGAGAGGAAGAGAGGAAGTGAGGGAGAGAGGAAGAGAGAGGAAGTGAGGGAGAGAGTGAGAGCAAGAGGGAGAGCGAGAGCTAAAATGAATGTGTAAATTCTTGCCCACTTTTGAGCATATTGGAAAATTAATATAGAGTCAGAATATATCTGAAAGTAACCTTATTTACGTATTAAATAAGGAACTGACTCTCTTTGAGGAGGGGATGTGGAGTAGATGCTTTACTTGAGCTGTCTAGTAGAACTTAATAATTTTTTATAAGTGTGCTCTCTTCAAATCTACTCTCTTGTCCTTGTTATAAGATACCTTTCTCACAGAAAAAGGAAAGAAAAACAATGGCAGTGCTGTGGGGCCGTAACACTTTAAAATTTTGTTATTGTTTGGCCACTTTCCAAAAGATAATTATCTCTCGAGTAAATTTATCTAATTAATATTTTTTGTTAGAGACAATAATGGGAAATCTAGCACCAGAAGTTTTGCTCTCGCCTCCCCCATGCTGTCTGCGTTATCTATAACATGTTACTTAAAGGTTTTGTGCCTCTGTTTCCTCGTCTGTTGAACAGGGATAATAAATATAGCATACCTAGTAGACTGTTAGATTGCTTACTTGTGCTGATATATTTGAAATGTTTAAGCAGTGAACAATACAGAGTAAAGTCTGAATAAATACTGACATACCTAGTAGACTGTTAGATTGCTTGCTTGTGCTGATATATTTGAAATGTTTAAGCATTGAACAATACAGAGTAAAGTCTGAATAAATACTGGCTGTTGTTTTTAGAGGCATGCAGGCTGTGTGACTACTGGGATTTGGGAAATGTCAGATTTAGCTCCTGACTACAACTCTTTCTGACACTGCCAGAACTGAGGTCTGAAATGGTATTTTTGTATTGAATACAAGGATTCACTCGGAATTCCCTAATAAGTGCAGATGTCTTGAAGAAATGGAAGTCAGTATTTCCACCTTTTTTGTTTATGCTAGAGATGTAATCCAGGGCCTTGCATGTAAAAAGTTTTCAGAAAGTTAATAGACAGTTAAAAATTTAAAAAGAAGCCGGGCGTGGTGGTGCACGCCTTTAATCCTAGCACTTGGGAGGCAGAGGCAGGCGGATCTTTGTGAGTTCAAGGCCAGCCTGGTCTGCAGAGTAAGTTCCAGGACAGCTGGGACTACAGGGAGACCCTGTCTCAAAAAGACCAAAAAAAAAAAAATTTAAAAAGAAAAGTTTTCTAGATAAATATGTTTGGGGTAATTAGGCTTTTCTGACAATCAGATTGTTAGGGTTTTCCATATGTGCATGCAATAGGAAATCTATTTTCCTGAGATACTTTGAATGGTTTTATGAAAGAATCACTATCCTGGGGCTGGAGAGATGGCTCAGCAGTTAAGAGCACCAACTGCTCTGGCAGAGAACCGGGGTTTGATTCCCAGCACCCACATGGCAGCTAAGAACCATCTTTAACTCCAGTTCCAGGGAAATTCGATGCCCTCTTCTGACCTCCGTGGCACTGCATGACATTGCACCAACCTACATGCAGACAGTACACTCATACACATAAAAAATAATAAATAAATAAAAAAGAATCACTATCCTAAGTTTGCATTTTCCCTGTCTTATATATGCTGCCCAGATATACATCTCCTGCTCAGACTTCTGTGTGACCCTGGTGTTGGCTTCAGGAAGGCCCACAGCCTTTTCACAGCAACATCTAACAGACATCTCAGACTCCTCACGGCCAAAACATTTTCTGGGGTTTCTGTGCAAACCCACCATTTCCCCATGGTCTTGTCGTAGGGAATTTTCCAGAAACACTCATCTTCACCCTTAACCCTAAATGTCCGGTTTCCTCTCCTGCAGTCACTTCATGGAGTGTTACATTCATCAGCAAGTCCTGCCAACCTGGCCCCGGAACACGTTCTAAGCACACTCCTTGTCTCAGTCTCCCTCAGTTCCACCACAGTCCCAGCCCTATCACATCACACCTAGGGCAGAGCGTCCTCCTTAGATCACACCCTCACCCCCTGCCCCCCTTCATCTACCCAGGAAGACACTCTTTTCCTTACAAAGCAAGTCATAACACATCAGCCATCTGCTGAAAATCTTTCAGGGCCTCCACTATGCAATGAGTGACCATTTTGCTCTGCCTTATAACCCGGCCTGGCATCATCCTATCTATTTGGTTTTCCATTCCTTTGACTTCCTCAGTGCTCACTGACCTTAGTGGTTAGCTCTGGCTAAAATGCTTTGCTTCCTTATTCTGATTTCCATATATTTAGCACTTTTATCCTGGCTTCAACCTATGTAGCATCTCTTCCTTCCCATTCATCTGAAAAACATCTCAGTTCTTACCAGCCTATTTTATATTCCCATGTCTCTTACACCCCTACCAAGGGTACAGTTTTTTTGCCTGTTTATCCTTTCACTATTCATTTGTTCTTGACATCTTCACTGTGGAGTCCCACCACTGAGAAAAGTGGGCTGGAATACCTTCCTGGACCATCGATGTATTTTTCTGGAAAATGACACCAGTAATCCTGGTGTAGACAGCCCCAAGCCTGTCCCAGAGGTTATGTGTGCTGCACTGTTTGGTCTGAAAGGAGGTGAGCAAAACTCACACCGTGCTTTCTTCATGCGATCTGTTTTAGAGCCATATATTTGCACTTTTCAGAGGCAGTGAACAATATAACCATGTTTGATTGCCATAAAAATTGGCCTACTTGCCTGTGAGCTGACTCTGTCCCTGCAGAACAAGGAAGGCACTCCTATGCTAGAAACAAATGTCCTATTTTGTGCTTCAGGTAAGCCTGACTTACTGTGGTTGTAGAAAGGGCATCAAAATTACAAAAGCCTGTGTTTAATTCACTACATGACTATTCCCAAATTACTGGTCCTTGCTCCCTCACAATCTGGTATTTTATCATGCCTGTGTAAAGGTAGCAATTGTCTGGTCCCAGAGAATGTTTCCCTAGGATTTCATTTGTGCCAATACCACAAATACTCATAAGGCCTACCAAGATTATACTACTTAAGAAGTCTGTAGTAAGTGACAATCTGTGGCCAGCAATCTACTATTACAAATGTGTAGACTCTGGGGCTGGAGAGCTGGGTCAGTGGTTAAGAGCACTGGCTGCTCTTGCAGAAGATCCAGATTCAATTCCCAGCATCCACATGGTGACTAATACCTGTCCTTAACTCCAGTTCCAGAGACTCTAACCTCCTCTTCTGACCTCCATGGCATCACATGACTGACACAGGTACACTTATATACAGGCAATCTACTCATACATACAAAATAAAAATAATTAATAAAAAACAAATATGTAGATTCTCTGAGGCATTTTGCAATACCTGGCTAGAAAATCCTTGTGATAGTTACATCAAGAGGAAGCCAATATGCAAAATACTGTCTGCAGACGGGCCTACCTAGTGCTATGCCAGAAAAGGAAGGAACAGGAAGAAAAACAGGAAAAGGAAGATGGGTCAGGTTGGGGGTGGGGAGGTATTAGAAGGAAGGGGGAAGGAAAAGAAGAAAACAAGAAAAGAAAGATATGAAGGATAGGAAGAAGGGCAGACGAAAAAAGGGGAAAGAGGATGAATAAGATGAGATGTTTCAAAGAAGTCTTTCACGCTAAGACAGGATGGGGTTCCCCACGTTTTCCTGTAGAGACAGACTGCAGACAGGAGAAGATCACATATCCTTTGATAAAATCATCCACAACTTATACCTTCTAGGTGCAACAAAGGTTTTGATATGACTTTCTTGCCTTCCCCCCCATAGAACAAGGAGAAATATGACGATGATGACGTCGTTCTCCAACTGTAAATTGGAGACAACTATTATAGAGTAGGATCGAAAGGTTACTCCTGAACAAACTGTCAGCCCATGAAAGGAAACAGCCAGAATTGACCAGAATCCAAGTCAACAGCTCCAGAGAGAGAGGACAGTTTTACTTCTCATCCACCTGTGCCCCTTTTCTAAGCCTAGGGAACAATCTGCGGAAGAGGGGGCGTGGTAGAATGTAAAGGCTGCGATTGGGGTGAACGGTGAAACTACAGCGATGTAGTCTGGACACTCATTTGATCAACTTGATTGAACAAACAACCTGTCAACCTCCACTGAATGGTGGGACTGTGGGGGTTTGGGCACAACAGTCTATAGATTGGTTTTGCACGAAGGATGCTTATACTCATGGATTATCACTTATAGCTAAAAAATGAAAAAAAATAAAAAACCCTGAAAGATGCAGGACAGTTATGGCAGAATACATGATCTGGGATGGGGTGGGGGTGGGGGGGGAAGGGAAAGGGAAATATGCCTGATCTGAATTGGAAAATGATGTACGAAATGCACAAACCATCAATAAAAATTAAATTAAAAAAAACAAAAACAAAAACAAACAAACAAAAAAAATCATCCACATCAAAGCTTTACGCTAGCCCAGAGAAGTTGGCCAGGTGTTTAGAGCAGACAAGGATCAAGACTGAACCAATCCTGGCTGGAATTACAGATTCTTGAAGGACAAATGATATCTAGTGCAAAAGACTGCCTGGCTAGAGTAGGCCTGAGCTACTCAGAGCAGATGTTGGGGGAAAGAAAAATGAAAATGAGAAAAGAGTGGTAGATTTCTCAGTAACATCTGAGGTCATTTCTTACTAGCAGATTCCAAAATGGTAGCAAACCATGGGTGTAAAAGATTAGTAATCAAAAGAAAATTACGTGTAAGCTAAGTTTCAAAAGATAGGCATGGAGGCCCTAGTGGAAAAGCTGACCTTGGTCTAAGGCCAGAATGCTTAGAAATGGGGCCAGCTCTATTTCATGACGTAAGTAGAACATTTTTCAGACCCAGAAATTTCTAACTACAGACACAGAAATGGAATGACTGGGAGAAAAAAAAAAAAGAGTTTGTTATATTAAGTGGTCCTGAAACTTTTTGAAAATTTTGAAGTTAGCAAAACCAAAGCTGAAGCTACGTATGTTTCCAATAAGACTTTTCATAAGCAAACTATAAAAACTGTGCCTATGAAGGACGTCTAATCTGCCTGTTGTGCTTGAATGTAAATGCAATGTGACTGGAAATTCTAGACACTTAAACAATATCTTTCAAGTCTGGGATTCCTTTTATTTATGGTGTCACATTTAGAAAACAGAAACTGATTATAAAGACAAGAATTTGTACTGGACTGAAACCAAGTTAATTGGGCAGTTATAAATTTTACAAAGCTGCCATTTATATCACAGAATTGTGCTATATAATATGTGTATGTTTATATGTTATTAATATAATAAATATAGCAATATATCATCATAATAGCCACCAGCAAAAGCAGCCAGAAGATGCTTCAAAAAGCTTTGGGGCTGAGTAGATTCATAAAAAGGAAACTTTGGCTCAGGGACCATTGTGGAAGAGGGGGCAGCAAGATCACGAGAGCCAGGCTTGGTGGGTGAGCACAAGGACACTGGCTCCCAGGCCTCGAGGAACTTGCTCATAAGAACTTGCAACGATGCAGACAAGACTCATGTTGACTCAACCAGAGAAAAACCCAGCACAGAACTGGGGAAATGGGCAGCAGGCCCCAGCCTTAGCTGAGCAACTACTGGCAAGTGATTATTGCTGGGTGAGGGAGAGTTGATCTTCTTTAAGGGAGAGACTCTACATAGGCTGACTAGACCCCAGTGGAGGAATCAGCCAAGGGAGATGGGCGTACAAATGCTTGACCGATAGGCCTCAACATATATGAGATCTACTGGGGGGTTATGGGTGGTGCAGATGGGGAGGTCTAAATTTGATTAAAATTTATAATCTCACCACTTGGGAGGCTGCGTGAGGCAGGAAGATTATGTTTGAGGCCAGCTTGGGCTATATAACAAAGTCTAAGACAACTTGAACAGCTTAGTGAAAATCTGTCTCAAAATAAATAACATATGCAAAAAGATTAGGAGTCCAAGAATAGAGGAGAGTCTTCACACACACCCCTCCTTCAAGCATTTCAGTGCAGACAAGTGGCTGAGATATGAAAAGATGAAGGCACTGTCAGTGCAGTGGACAAGTGAGTAGAGTGTGACTTCCTAGAAGAAAAGGAAAAATAACCTTTCAAAAGTGAAATGAGCCCCGAAGCTTAATCAACTTGTGGATCTTTTAGAGAAAATATTACATAATTATTAATTCTAAATTATTAATACTAAATTCATTATTAATGTGAATGTTAGAATGAGATCTTAAATTTCAAAATTAAAAATCTAAAAAGAACCCATGAATATCAGATAATTTATATGATAATTTATTAAGCACTCATTCAAAACTATTTTTTCTCTTTTCTGAGTAGAGGCTTGCTCTCAGATCATTTCTTTGTATCGTAGGAATTTTGCAGTACCATCTCCTCATGTGTGCTTTATAATTTCAGAACAGCTCAGGTTTCCACGTGTATAATTCAAATAATCTTTGAATTGACATTCAAATGACTACTGGTTTGTAGCTGATTCTTTTTGTGTCATGATCCTGAATGGCATTTTGATATTACCGCAGCTCTCCAAGATATATGTCCAACCTAACCCTAAGTTAAATGTATTCCCAACTCAGTTTCTACTTTGCAGATCTAAACATGTTTACCAGTGCTTCCAAAAATTATGGCAAATGGGATAGAAGGCAAATAAGAGTGGAAAAAATACACTAGTCTTAAGCAACCAATATGAAAATATCTTGTAAACTTAAACATAAAATACATCATGGCATGGAATGTCGGCAGTGTCCTCCGCAGTCCTTAGAAGCAGTCTCTACAAATACAAAGCCTTGAATCTTAGATTTACAGAGCTTCCTCTAGAGGAGAGAGCAATTTTATTTTATCCCATATACCGGTGGTCTTAGTTATTCATGGTCAAATATGGTTAAAATAATACTGAAAATTTCAGCTATGAATAATAAATGTTAAATAATCTTCATTGTAATATACTATTTAAATCATTCTATTTTATTGTCTTTCTGTGTCTGATTTATATTTTAAGCTTTAGTGTGTCTGTGTATGTATAAACAAACACACATGTAAACACATACATATATTGTTAAGAAAGGTCTGTGATTTCAGACATTTACTGGGGGACCTTGAAACGTAACTAGTGGATAAGTAGGGAGCACTATAAAGTGCATACATGGCAGGTAGAATATGAAATAACATGAAAACAGAGAGGTCCCCATTGGGTTAATCTCAAAATTATTAAGTGTTAACCAGGTCTAGAGTCTTTGGTGAAAATCTGTGCAACAGTAGAAGTGCGATGGTGTGTGACAGATGTGGTGGCGGAATCTCCTGGTCCCTAAACATAAACATAGATCCCATCTTTCGGATGGGATCTATCTGTAGCGTTTTTTCCAGCTTCCACCCAGAAGCCCTTTCCTTTCAAGCCAGCAGTGCCTCTTATATGCTTAGCAATTTGCTGCCTGCCGTGTTGACGAAAGCCATCTATCAGATGGTTAAGATGAAGAGGAGCGGGGCGCTATCATGGACCCTTTTCAATTAAATTTCAGTCCTTTCATTTTCATATTTCAAAGCCTTGCTTATTTTTGAGCTTAAGAAAAAAAAACCCAAGAGCTTTTACATGTATATTTCATTAAGTTTATTTTCAAATGTGGTATCGAGAGAATGTCCTGACTCACATGTTGCTGTCATTGGTTTAGAAACTTAATAACCATGTTTGCAGCTGACTAAAGTTCTGTTCAGAAAGTCATGTAAATTTGGGTCATGTCTATATTTGTTTAAATAATCATCGGTATTAGCAACTTGGTGAAAATAGATCAAGTTGGAAATGGGAAGATTGGGTTTGGAAGAAGTGGGTTGTGGTTGTATATAGCTGGCTCTCCTCATGACAACAGATGTGGCCTTCTGCCTGCTCCTTTTGCTTGTTCATGTTGGCAGATAAAAGAACAGCAAAGAAAGGCACCAGGGAGTCTCAGATACTGGTATTCATTTAACAAATTCTGGCTGGGTCTTAAGCCCTTGTATGATCTACAATCTGTTCAACAGGCATTTGCCTGTTGATGGGAACAGAGCTAGGATTAAACAATAGGAGAGAAACAGAAAGCGACACTCATGTTTAGAATTTCTTTAGACTGCAGTTACTTTTTTTATTGTGTGATTCATGAGAAGACTCTCACTTAAGAAAATTATTGTTTGTTTCTTTTGGGGGTATTTATAAACATCAATTTTAGGTTTTAAACTTGAGTTGGCAGATTTGTCAAGGAGATGGGACGAGGCCAGGGGCAAGTGGGACTGAGCCAAAGCAGAGAAGGAATATAAGAAATTTTAGATTAGCTAGTCTAACCTTCTACCCAGAAAGAAGCCTCTGCTTTAGATGATATTCCAGCATTTACAGAGAAGTGTCAGGATGGTTGTGTCGTGAGTGTGAAGGGTCTCATAATCAGTCATTAAACAGATCTCTTGCCTTTGTGGAGCCTTCACCAGTATGGGTTACTTAGACCTTTCCTTTCTTTGCACTTATCCTATGTCTAAGTTAGTACCTGCATTTCACACCAGTCTGTAGCCCTGATTATTTAGCTAAGAGTTTGATTCTTTCCTTTCTTTCTGGTTTTGTTCATTGTTACATCCCCTACTTACCTTAGGGAGATGACCTTTCTTGTCCAGCTCTAGAAGCAAATCATAAATAGTATGAATTATTCATGGTGATCTCATTCCCTTTGTCAGATTTAGGTATGGTTGTGTGATACTATCCTGGCAGTGTGTTCTGCAGAGAAGTTGGCTCGAGAATAGTTGCAAAGGCTTTTTCTTAACTACAAAGATAAATTGAGGAAGGATCCATCCCTTTGCTCTTCTTTCCTTCCCTCCCTTGGGACTCTGAGAATAGCTGATAGCTAGACTGGCCGAAGTTAACTCATAAACATTAGGTTCAAGTTCACTGGCATTCAGAGGTGCAAGTTAGAATGATTAAAAATCCTGGGGCTCAAGTTGAACGGCTGAATCAGCCAGGTAGTCCTACCATATAACTTCTTGACTTGATCTAACTAAGCATTTCCAATTTTTTTTTTATTTTGTTCTTCTGTTACTTGACTCTCAAGACATTCTGAAATACATTCATCTTCTTGTATAGGTTTTATTTCATATGCATATTCTGCCAATCAGTGGTATGATTCTTTGAACATTGTCCCAAATGTCTTGCTGATAAAAGCAGCATTTTGATCTTGTTGAATGTTTTACCTTTCGATCTTTCTAAATAAATGCACACGCCTTTAATCCTAGCACTTGGGAGGCAGAGGCAGGTGGATCTTTGTGAGTTCAAGGCCAACCTGGTCTACAGAGTGAGTTCCAGGACAGCTGGGGCTACAGGGAGACCCTGTCTCGAAAAGACCAAAAAAAAAAAAAAAGTTGTTGCCCCCATTGTATTAACTCCTGAGAATAGGGCAGTTAACTGAGGGTTGAAACAGGCTTAGAAACTACCATAGGCTGTCACATTTTGCTGGCTGTATGAGTTGACTGAGATAATGTGCACCCAGTCTTGCAGCTAGTTTACTCCCTCTGTATTGCTAGATGTGTATTTTATAAACATAGCAAATACTTATCTCATGTCCTGTCTGTACACTGGTTAATGGTTGCTGCTTCTGTAATCGACATCTATATTTAATGCTTTAGAGAGATACAGTTCAAATGCTATCTGACTCATTTCCTTAAGATTCAGTAGTGCTTAGTATATTCCTTACATGAGGCACATCACTGAAATCCATTTTGGAGACGGCTCATCATCTCTGGACTCAACCTGGTACCCACCAACAGTCACTTTCTACTTCCTCCCATCTTTCTCTTTTTTTTTTTTCAGTTCTGAGAAATGGTCCATCTGCTTTGTTTCTGGATTTGTCTAATCTAGACTTTTCATAGAAATGGAATCATAGTTTGTGGCCTTTTGTGAGTAGCTGATTTCATTTAGCCTGCTTCTGAGGTTCTATTGTGCTATATAGACATTGGATCTTCATTCCTTTTTATTCTAGTGTATGAATTATCTATGGTGGATGAAATTTACCTTTTCTACTCTTTTGCCTGTATTTGTTATATACTATTGTGATCTAAATTCATCTCTGAGCTACTTCACTTTCAGTATAACTCATGAAGTCAAATAGATAGTCTGTACTGTTTTCTTCCGATTGTGTATAGCATTTAGGTATGCCATTTCCATTTGCAAATCTGTTAACTGACCACCTAACTCACTGAAATATATTTAAGGCTTCACACACACAACAAGGAAAGAGAGAAAGAATCCCAGCACATATGCAAGTGCATCTGTCTGTGCACTTAAATCTTGGGATGTAAAATGCTAGGGAAACCCACTCTATCTTTAAAACACATGGTAATTATAAATCTGGTTTTAGGTTTAAATTAGAAAAAGCCCATTGAGTTGTTTAATGTTTATTCTTTTTAATATTTTATTTATTATTTTTACTTTACATATATGAGTGTATTGCCTGCAAGTGTGTAAGTGTACCTATGTTGTGGAATGCCCACAGAGGTCAAAAGAGGGCAAAGGATACCCTAGAGCTGTAGTTATGGATGGTGGTTAACTGCCATGTGGGTGCTGGAAATCAAACCCAGGTCCTCTGCAAGAGCAATCAGTGCTCTTAACCACTGAGCCAGCTCTCCAGCCCCTGAATGTTTGTTCTTGAATGTCCAGAAGAAGACCATAAAGATGGTTATCAACTTACTTCTTATGATCTTGTAAAGACATGAGAGGAATATGTTATTACATGTTTTACACAATAAGCTTTGTGCCTCCTTTACTTCCCCATTTAGAATTATGTGAGGGTAGCAGTGGACATTTTTTATTAGAAATAGGAGAGGGAGTGGGTGGGCGATCGTGTGTGTGTGTGTGTGTGTGTGTGTGTGTGTGTGTGTTCTCCTTAGAAGGAAAATCAGCATTGGCTCCAGTTTTGTTTTTTGTTTTTTGTTTTTTTTCTGGCTCACATGAAGAAACTTCTTCCACTATTGCCCATGACAGAGCTGGACTGAACATTTACTGCAGGATATGGTGGTAAATACAAGGACCGTCCTTGAGGATGGTGTTCATTCTAATTCCATAGCTAGCTAATTCCAGGAAAGATTGTGAGCAACATAGGTCCCCATTCTGCAATCTAGGTGTTTGTCTACTCACAGCTCACTCTTATATGACCACAAATGATCACCAGAATAACTGGTATCATTCTCCTCTGTTGGCAGGGTATTGAGAAATTCCTGACCAAATAACCAGCATTGGTTCAATGGGATTATGAATTATATTAACTTATTTTAAACATATTGTGCTTCAGTATGTAACAGTGGATCAACTGTGGAGAAGGTTTAGCTACTATATCTTTTGTGAAATATTAGCAAATATGAGAATTTTTGATGTGATGAAGTGGAAATTAGTGGTAGTGGTTCTGAAGAAGATAAAGAAATGACTGTCGGGGCTGGAGAGATGGCCTAGGGGTTAAGAGCGCCGACTGCTCTTGCAGAGGACCCAGGTTTGATCCCCAGCACCTACATGGCGGCTGAGAACTGTCTTTAACTCCAGTTCCAGGGGAATCCGACACCCTCTTCTGACCTCTGCAGCATTGCACAACATGGGTGCACCAACCTACATGCAGACAGTACATTCATACACATACAAAAATAAATAAATAAAATTAAAAAAAAAAAACAAATGACTGTCAATCAGGTCGTTGTCTAGTTTCAGATTGATATTGTTAACACCAGGAAAGAAACTTCATATTAGGAATCTGTTCCCTAGAACAGTGATTGACAAACGATGGGTCCTCAACAAAGCGTTTTTGAATGAGTGAATGAACACACGATTATACCATGGTATTGGAAAACTGTGATGGAAGTGTGAGGGATTAGGAGGAACTAATTGCTGAGAAAGGGGCAGTGTTTGTACTCACGTCTTGTGACTGGGTTGTGATAGTAGGGTAGATTCAGCAAGAGAGATGTGTAGGCAACTAAATTATGAAAATTCCTTCCTATGCTCCAGCTATTGGGATGAGTGAGGTATTTAACCCATCAACTGAGCAAGTTATAACTGCATAATTACAGAGAGAAATGATCATGAAAGCTGTTGCATGGGATGCATCTGGGCTCTACAAAATTTTCTTGAATAATACACAAGAAAAAAACCACTGATGGAGCCACCTACTGGGGGACATAGTGTTACATCTGCATTTCATTTCATGTAGTTAGTTAGAGAGTTCAAGAAAATCATCCTGTGTGCAGAAAGCAGTGAAAATTTAAGCTGATTCCTTGTGTATTGAGCTAATTGATGAATCAACCAAGACCAGCTCTGCTCTGACATTCCCTCTTGATAAAGATGGAAACTTTGATGAGCCAATCTAACAGAAGTTCCAAATATAGATTTTATAGAAATTATACTCTATTACCTATCATCAGAGCAGTGCTGATGTAAAGAATAAACCTTTGCAGTGCACAAGAATAGCCTGTTCAGGACACAAATGCACTAACATGAAAGCCATCGACAGATTGAACCCCATCAAAACTTTGAAAGTTCTCATTTTCAGGCTGGAGAGATAGCCTAGCGGTTAAGAGCACCGACTGCTCTTGCAGAGGACCTGGGTTCGATCCCCAGCACCCACATGGCGGCTAAGAACCGTCTGTAACTCCAATTCCAGGAGAACTCCAGTTCCAGGGGAATCCAAGACCCTCTTCTGACCTCTGCGGCATTGCACGACATGGGTGCACAAACCTACATGCAGACAGTACATTCATACACATACAAAATAAATAAAATTAGGAGCTGGAGAGATGGCCTAGCGGTTAAGAGCACCGACTGCTCTTGCAGAGGACCCGGGTTCGATCCCCAGCACCCACATGGCGGCTGAGAACCTTTTGAAACTCCAAATCCAGGAGAACTCCAGTTCCCGGGGAATCTGACACCCTCCTCTGTCCTCCGTGGCATTGCACGACACAGGTGCACAGACCTGCATGCAGACAGTACATTCATACACGTAGAGAAAAATAAATAAAAAATTCAAAAATAAATAAATAAAAATTTAAAAAGTTCTCATTTTCTTTGTTCCCTCCCTTCATCTCCCCCCGTCTCTTCCTGTCTCTGGCAAATGACTTTGGTCCCAAACATTTGAACCATTCTAAAAATCATAAGTGAAAAATGAATTATTTAAAATTTAATGGGCAATCAGAACTGGCATTTCACAAAGAAGTTATTATGTATATGTATGTATATATATATATATATATGTATATGTATATAATGTCAGTGATATAATAAAATGTTTCACTTATACAATGGAATGCTCCCAGCAATGAAAAGAAACTACCAATCTATAAAAGAAAATGTGTGAGTATCAAAAACATGGTAAGTGAAAGAAACCAGATAAAAATGTCCATATATACTATGATTTGGTTTATATGAAGTCTAAGAATAGACAAAAAAATTATATTAGAAACCTGGGAAGTAGTTGCCTGGTCAAGGGAGAAAGAAACTGACTTGGCATTTTTGGCTGTGTGGTTTCTGTACCTTGTCTATGTGGGAGAAGGAGACATATGTCTAAAGGCACTTTAGAGTTTGATTTTAGCTGTCACATAAAAATCTGGTACATGTCTGAAATACCAGAACTGGGGAGACAGAAGCATGAGGTCTCTGGGCTCATTGGCCAGCCAGTCTAGCTTCATTGGTAAGATCCCTCACCAATTTTGTTTAAAAAAATAAGGTGGAGAATAATAGAGGAAGATACCATGTCAACCTCTGGCTTCTAGACACAAAGGAACACGCACACACACACACACACACACACACGCACACATGCATGCACACACACACACACACACTATAAAAATATAAGCAAAACAGAAAATTGGACATGGAAGCCACATTTTTTGTTGTATGGAATTATTGCTTTTGGAAATATATTTTAAGGTTTCGGCAACATCCTTGCAGAAAGTAATTTATTTAAACAATATTACTGTGCCAAGGCAACAATCATGCTGGTAACATGGCAACTGTAGGTACACATTTAATTTGGTGTGAAAGATGGTAAGGAGAAATGTTTAGAACTTGAAATGAATATCTGTTGCCAATTCAATAATGTAACATATGTCACTAGAAGGAAAACCACTGGTTATTATGGCAGTTTCTTAAAACATTTTAATCTAAATGTGATTTTTTGTGATTCTAGGAATTATTAAAATAACATAAAAGTCATTGTTAGTTGTTGCACACACACAGAACATTTAAGTAATAGTTCATCTCCAAGAAGGGTAAATTATGGAAACAGATGACTACATTATTTGCCTAGTGACTTAGTCATACACAATTTCATTTGAAAGGAACTAAAGGTGATGGAAAAACGTATTTTGGCACTTGAATTTCAGAAAACAGAGTTAGTACACTTTATTCAGTAAAGTTTTTTAAAAATATGTGCTAACTTTCAGGAAGCTAAATACTGTTGTTTGTTTTTGTTGTACAAGTAATGAATCACTCTAAGAGTAACTGTATTTTGGTAAAAATACGTAAATAAATGTGATATGTTACTTTTCTTTTCCTTTTTTTTTTTTTTTTTTTTTTTTTTTTTTTGTGTCTTTTTTGAAGACGAGTCTCCCTGTAGCACCAGCTGTCCTGGAACTCACTCTGTAGACCGGGCTGGCCTTGAACTCACAAAGCCTTTTTTTTTTTTTTTTTTGGTCTTTTTTGAGACAGAGTCTCCCTGTAGCACCCAGCTGTCCTGGAACTCGCTTCGTAGACAGGCTGGCCTTGAACTCACACAAGATCCTCCTGCCTCCTGCTCTCCGAATGCTAGGATTAAAGGCGTGCACACCACGACCTGCACTATTACTTTTCTTTAAAAGATAAATATGCACAGGCTTGCATGCAGACAGTACATTCATACACATACAGAAATAAATAAAATTAAAAAAAATAAAAGATAAATATGGATTAAAAGCTACTTATTTAGTTTTATTGGTTCAATCCCAAGGTCTCAACCCATAAAACATTAAAAACCTTAATATAACATCAAACCTTTACATTGGGTGCTTATGTGTTTGCTGTTGAGAATCTTCTGTTGATTTCAAATCACCCACTACTGTTGAGTGCTGGGTAAATTTAAGTGGCTAACACAGCCAGGAGTTAGGCCACCATGTGATTTTGAAGGCAGTAGTTGTTAAGTAGATATTGAGCTCTTAAATAAGTCGATCTTGTGATTTTGTTCTAGCATTGCGATTCTCAAATAATAGAGAGAGGATGGTCAGTCATTCTGGTTTACCTTAGGGTGAAGGCTGTTGTGGAGCATGGAGCTTTCACTGTTCTCACTAGGACAGTCCCAGGCCAACCTGACAGATGGGGTATATTGTGTCTCCAAGAATCTGTCAGGAGCTCTGCTTCCCCTAGTTGGTGTTTTTCCCACTACTACTACTAGCATGTTACCTATTGTTAATATTAACGAATAGTGATATGTTAACCCCACCTAGTGGTTGGGAGACTAGAGAGGATTCTCATTTTTTTTTTTAACATTGATGCTTTGTGCATTTCATACATCATTTTCCAATTCAGTTCAGGCATATTTCCCTTTCCCTTTCCCCCCACCCCACCCAACCCGCCATCATGCATTCTGCCATAACTATCCTGCAGTCTTTCTCCTCTGTTTTTTTTTTTTTTTTTTCATTTTTTTTTTTTTTTTTTTATTTTTATGAGTAAAAATCCTTTCATGTAAAACCAATTTGCAGGCTGTTGTGCCCAAACCCCCACAGCCCTGCCTTCCAGCGGGGGGTGAGGGGTTGTATTTTCAATCAAGTTGATCAAATGAGTGTCCAGACTACATTTGCTGTAGTTTCACCATTCACCCCAATCGCAGCTCTTACATTCTACCACCCCCTCTTCCGCAGATTGTTCCCTAGGCTTAACAAAAGGGGCACAGGTGGATTGAGAAGCAAAACAGTCCACTCTCTCTGGAGCTGTTGTCTTGGACTCTGGTCAATTCTGGGTGTTTTCCTTTCATGGCTGACAGTTTTCAGGAATAACTTTTCGATCCTGCTAATGAAGCACAAGCCAATTAGATATATAGGTATTTAAACAGCACAAAAGTTGCCTGTATATCCCAAATCTAATTGGCTATTGGCTCTCCCTTGGAGAAATAACCCATGGCTGATGCCACAAGCTTACATCCTCTACAGTTAGGAGATGTTATAAGCACAGTAGACCTGTCATATTTAACGGGGGGAAAATTGTAATTCATGGATTAACATACTCCAAACATGTGTCTATGCTAAAGTACCTACCATAACTATTAGTGCGCCTAAATACCTATATATCTAATTGCTTGTCTTCATTAGTAGGATGAAAGGTTATTTCTGGACAAACTGCCAGCCCATGAAAGGAAAACAGCAGAATTGACTAGAGTCCAGTAACAGCTCCAGAGAGAGTGGACTGTTTTACCTCTCATCCACCTGGTGCCCCTTTTCTAAGCCTAGGGAACAACCTGGGAGAGGGGGGGTGTGGTAGAATGTAAGGCTTGCGATTGGGGTGAAAGGTTGAAACTACAGCAATGTAGTCTGGACACTCATTTGATCAACTTGATTGAACAAACAACCTGTCACCCCCACTGGATGGTGGGGCTGTAGGTGTTTGGGCACAACAAGCCTGCAGATAGGTTTTGCATGAAGGATCTTGTACTCATGGATTATCACTTATAGCTAAAATGAAAAAAAAACTGGAGAGAAGATGGGACAGTTATGGCAGAATGCATGATCTTTGGGATGGGGTGGGGGTGGGGGGGGAGGGAAAGGAGAAATAGCCTGAACTGAATTGGAAAAAATGTATGAAATAAAGCCACAAAAATCAAATAAAAAACTAATTAAAATAAAAAAAAATAAACAGCATAAAGTTATGGTAGGTTACTTTGGTATAGACACATTATGTTTAGATGTATGTTGATGCCATGAATAACATTTTTCCTGTTAAATATGGACAGGGTCTTACTGTGGCTTATAACATCTCTAACCTGTAGAGGGATGTAAGCTTGTGGCATCAGCCATGGTTATTTCTCCAAGGGAGAGCCAATAGCCAATAGATTTGGGATATACAGGCATATGGCTGCATCTGCTGCAATGGTATTTCCAGGCAGGTGAGTGTAGCTGGTGCTTGACGGTGGAGTCTTGCTTGACTCAAGGAACCCGAATTTGCTTTATTGGTTTAGGTGCCTTTGGTAACCTCTCTTGGTGTTCCAGAGGCCATCTGTACACTTGCATGTGTGGTCTCAATACATCTTTCCCATGTTACGTCAGGTCTTGGCAGCAGGGCCTTATTCGCCTCTCTTTCGCAGGTATCCCAGTTTAGAGGCAAGGAGCCTTTACCTTTTGTGGGGCCTTAGATCCCCTGGCCAACATCTCCCTGGTAGAGATAATCCATTGCTGATGCAGAGCTCCTGTATTGATATATTTTTGCTTAAGTGCATAGTTTAAGGACTTTAGTGTTATATTTGGTTCTGAACAGAGAATAATCCTTTCACAGTTCTATATGTCTATTAATAATTTAAAGAAGGCAGTTTTAACCGGTTTTATTTTTTTAAGAGCATTACCCTCTATATAGTTGTTGGCTCCAATTTACAGTTGGAACAAGCGACCTTGTCTATCATCATCATATTTCTCCTTTGTTCTGGGGGGGGGGGGAGGGGCAAGAAGTCCTATATCAATCAAAACCATTCTAGGCAACTAGAAGGTTAGTTCATTAGACTCATGAAATACGTTGTTCTCACACCGGTATGTTATGGTATACCATACATGCAGATGAGGGTTGCAATTTTATGGCAATCTGAGGCTTTTTTCTTCTCCTTTTGGTTCAGATGGGTCAGCTTTCAGTTGGCACTTTGGTTACTGTATATCCTACTGCGTGCAGGAGGCTATCTTCTTTCTTCTCCTTTCTCACCGTGTTAAGTTGTTGACATTTTGTCCTGTTGGAACCACAAAATCTTTTCCCCGTAGTGTAGCTTTTTAAGGTTTGAATTAAAGGTTTGTTTGGTTTTTTTGAAAACAAAAAACAGGGTTTAATGTCCTGGCATCTCTATCGATACTTCATTACACTATAGTCTCCTTGCGGTATTTAGCGCATTCTCTGATGGACGGGTAGGAACGCTAGATTTGGGCCTAGAGTATAATTTTTCTGCTTTACGTTTTTCCCTTAAAATGAATACTGGGTAAGAGTATAATAAAAATCAAAAGGTAAAAAATTAATCTGTTATTGTAGTACCAATAAAACGTGTAGGTATGTACACAGTTCATGTCTATCTGGTTTCTCTGTAACTTGGTATAATACGAGGTGTATCAACCATACTGGGGGGCTGTCCTGTACGAAGTAAAAAGATTACGGGTAACCGCATCCGCTTCGTATATCTGTCTATTGCTGTGAAAAAGGGTTTTCCAATGTCTTATATAATCTGTAGAATTCTGGGCTGTCTTGGGGTGCACTGCTTTCATTACTGGAGGTGCTGGGAACTCTGGGCCTCTGGCGGGGTTTGTTGGGAGTATGCTGTCTATCTGTTATCTGCTGGCTGGGGTTATCTGTCTGCGGCTGCTTTTATAATTGGGGGTGGTCTATCTGCGTGCTTACTGGTGGGGCTCTACTATCAATCGGCGCTATCTGGGGTTCGTACTGCGGCTGGTGGCGATCTGGCGGTGCTGCGGTGGGTAGTGGGGTGGCTGAGCGAGCGGTTTGTGTACCTACTTCTGGGCTGGTGTATGGGGCGGCTGTGATGTGGGTGCGATCTGTCGGTGTGGCTAATTCTCTCTGGGCTCTGGCTGGTTGGGGTTCTGGGTCTTATGTCTATCTGGGGGTAGGGCTCTGCTATCTGGCGGGCCTCTGCTAGGGGGTGGTCAGGAGCGGGACGGGTTATTTACGCGCGTGAGTAGTCGGTCGATGTCTGCGTAAGGTTGTTCTATCTGGTAGAGTGGGGTTTGGGCTGGGGGCTGCCTGAGCTGATCTTGGTGAGGAGCTGGGTTTGATAAACCCCCCCTCTTTTTTTTAACAACAGGCTGAGTCTCACAGAAGACAGTTGTATTATGCATAACTATAGGTGGAATCAAGGGCTTAGGGTATATACCACAAGACGACACAATCTTACTGGGCAGATACATGCCATAGCTATTTTATTGCAGTGCCTCTGTTCACAATAGAAAAGCTGGAACCAACCCAGTGCCCTCTCAACTCGAGTGATAGAGAAAGTGGTACATGTTCACAATGGAATTCTACGCAGTTAGGACTTAGTAAAAGTAAATATGTGTATATTAAACAACATTGGTTTACAGACTCTGATAAAAACAGTAATGCATCTGAGTTAAATGGAGATATAAATCGCTGTTGTCCACATTTGTTTTACATAAAATGTGTAGAGCAATAACTTTGGGATTAGCACATACAAATGTTCTCTATAGTCTCTCTGTTGTACAGTATCACCTTGTAGCATTCGCTTTAAGATGATTTAACATAAAAATTAAGTTTGCTTCCCAAGTTAATCATGTATAGTCACCCAAAACAACATGGGTGAATTAGAGGATTCTCATTTTCTTTACTTCTGGGTTGCATCGCTGTTAATAATGTTAATAAAGAAGCCACAGGTCTTTACTGAGCTGAGTTCATCCTAGTATTGTATCCTTATGAACAGGAGGACTGGTTCATAGTGGACTAGTATGGAGGCCTACATGAGACCTTTTCAGCTGGGACACCACACATTACCTTTCAACCAACATACTTGAGAGTTAATATTGTCAGAAATTGGACTTATGGTCATGTTATAAAATTATTTTTTTTGGTATTTTTGAGACAGGGTCTCCCTTTAATCCTAGCTGGCCTAGAGTGCACTATATAGACCAAGCTGACATTAAACCCACAGAGATCCACTGCCTCTGTCTCCTGAGTGCTGGGATTAAAGGCGTGTGCCACCACACCTGGTTCTTTTTTTGATATTTTTGTTATGTCAAAAAATTTTTACCAATTAGTAGTGGCAAGTAATCATGGCCCATGGACCACAGGCATCTCAGGGTAGGTAGCTGTGAACATGGTCTAACACATTCGTAGATGACAGCATTCTGTCCATGTTGCAGCGTCAAAAGTTTGGATGCACCTGGGTGATAAAGATAAACACTATCAGGATCAGCTTTGTGTTTCATCAGTTTGGTGCAAAGTTTCTTTGAGAATATTTGAAGAAGTTGGTTGGAAATTCTTTGATGTAGATGGTGGATTTGGAGTTATAGATAATTCTTATCAAAGAGACTGATTTTCTTTTCTGAAGACTTGCACTTCCTGATGAAGTTTATAATGTATCCATTGCTTAGTGTAGTTTTACTGAATACTCATGTTAGAACTTTCACTCTACTTTGTGGCCATATTGAAGAGTGTCCTGTAATGGGAAGTCTGGGCAATGTCCATCCCTTTACTCTACATTTATGTGGCACTTCCTAAGTACTATGAAGAACTGAAAATTAGGAAACTCGGAAGAAAGTTTACAACCTTGATATAGGGTTCCATAACTATACTTAGGTCAAATAGAAGGTGCAGAATATTTTGTCTAAATTGTCAACTGCATTTTTTCCAAAATGGAGTTTTAAGCACAGGCTCGGTGCAAAAAGTAAACACATTAAATGTGGCTATTTATTATGGATTGTTTATCTCATTTTTTTACTTGTTAAAATTTACTTGTGATCCCTAGGAAGAATGCCCATGGAGCTTTTTAGTTACAATGACCCACAAAAAATTCAAGTGACCTAACCACGCATGTTCTTAACAGGGGTGGCACGTGCCTTTAATCTCAGCACTTGGGAGGCAGAGGTAGGCGGATCTCTGTGAGTTCAAGGCCAGCCTGGTCTACAGAGCTAGCTCTAGGACAGCTGGTACTAAAAGGGAGACCCCGTCTCAAAAATACCAAAAAAAAAAAAAAAAAAAAGAATAAAACAAAACAAACAATGATCTACTTTATTGTTCCAGCTTCTATACTGGGAACAGTTATCTTTTGTTAGGTCCATTTAGTGATAGGCACAGTTTTTGGCTTTTTGACTATTTAGAACGGCCCCAGTGTGTGGTGCTGAAGTGTTTACCAGTGTTCATAACTGAGAAAGTACACCTATTACAGACACTTCAGCCAGGCCTGACAATATTGGGCATGACTTGTTACTAAATTCACAGCACTTAAACCAAGATCAAGTGTTGATGGATTGAAAAAGACCAGAGAATTGAGGAATAGACTCTTGTATTTTCCCTGGGAGCAGTGGTTCAGCATTGGCCAGTATGGTATTTGTGGCAAATTAAAGAACGAAATTAAGACAGATAATGAATATTTTTGCATATGTGTATATGTATTTTCAAAATAAAATAAATAGAACAAACTATCCAAGTCACTTTTTGTATTTGTTTATCATGAGAGCTCAGCATTTTCCCATGGTGATAAACATAAATTGAGTCTTTTTTAATGTGGCTGTACATGATTGATTGACTTGATTCCTGTTCATGCCCCATTTTCTCTATTTTGAGGACTACTATAGTAAACAGTCATCTTTGAGCCACATAAATCTAAATTCTTAGGAGAAACATACTATTTCACCAATACTTTGATACCGAGAGACATATTTTTTATATATGCATACAGTTTTAATAGATGTCATCATGGAACAATCCCATATTTGTGTAGCACAGTAGGAGAAAAGATTCAGGAAAAATAAACTGTGGGGATCACACTAGACTGTATGTGATACTTAGTAATCAACAATGGTAGCTTTTCAAATTTTAGTCAGACATCCCTAATATTAATGAATATATTGTAAAAGGAGATTTATTACATAATATGGGCTGGGTATTCCAACAGTGACTTTCTGAGAGCCCACAAGCTCAGCTCTAAAGGCTGGATGCCTTGAAACTACCAGTTTGGTGCTGAAGGCTGAGAAGTTTCTTAGAGAATCTTCAGGGCAAATTGGAAGGTGAAGAAGCTGGATTCTGATGGCAGCAGAGGGTCACAGCAAGCATCAGGCAGAAGCAACAGCAGGCAAATAAGCAGCACTGGTTACCTCTCGGCCCCAGACCTCTTTATATTTAGGGCACCTGCTGCTAGAAGGTGCTGCCACTCTCAGTGAAGGTATTTCCGCTTAGTTAATACTTTCTAGAATAACACAGAGGCCTATCTCTCAGGTGATTCCAGATGATCTGATCATATTGACAATCAATGTTAATCATCACTGTAGGTACCAATGTTATGTTACAACACAGAAATATTAGCAAAGCTAATGTATAGTTCTATAAAGCAAGAGCAAATTGAGGAAGGGGGGAAAGAAGGGTATTTAAGTATTTTTAAAAGCAGTTATGCTGTGAGCTTGATAGTGGGTGATTCCCACTACTGCTGAACTGTCTGGAGAAATGCTAGAGCATCTGAATGTGACTTGCATGGAGGGTGTGGCTCTTGAAGAAGAGCTGGTGGCAATGGTCAGGGTCAGCTTTAGTTAAAGCTTATTTTTTTCTATCATATGATCTTTAGGAAACAAACACAGTGTGTTATAATACTGTAAACTGTTCAGAGCTTGTCTGGTCATTTGGCCATCTTATATATAAACAGGGATGGGTTTTATTAAAAGAACAAGAACAAAAATACATGTTCTTTGCCTTCTAGATCAGGCAGACATGGGTCTAATGTACACCTGGTTTCTGAGGGTTAATTCTAAGAATTGGGTTATGTTGCCTTTCTCTGAAAATATAAGTATTACAAATAGAATTTCTGAAGTATGTGGCCAGTTCTACCTGTGCATTGGTTCATTAGTATGAACTCAATGCTATTAAGTATAAAATGTAAAAAGGAAAAATTAATCAGTTCCATTATTGATCACTATTATCAGTAGAAAATGAGAAAATGAGATGATTTCCATGATTATTCTCAACCCTAAAGTTCTGACATTTTTACTATTTGCTTTTAATACTTAATTATTATCAGCTTTTAAACATTTGAAATTCATTAATTTACTTGTTGTCTTTGTGTGAGTGTGTCTGATGAAGACATGTGTCCATATTTGTGTGACTTGAGCATGCATGTGTCATGGAGCACATATGGATATCAGGGGACAACCTCATGCACCAGTCCTCACTTTTCACCTCATTTGAAGCAGGGTCTCTTTGTCATTGCTGCTGTGTAGTTCAGGAGAGCTGGGCTGTGAGCTTTTGGGGATTCTCTTGTCTCAGCAACTTGTCTCCTCACAAGAGCATGGGGATTACAGATACATGCTACCAAGCTAGGCACTGTGTGGATTCTGGGGATTCAAACTCAGATCTTGGTGCCCGTGTGGCATATTAGTTAAGGTTCTCATAGAAACAGAATTGATATGTACATACACATGTATTTATGTATATATGTATACATGTTATATATGTATGTATAAGGGGGATTAATTAGATTGGATTACTCAGTTTGGTAATATCGGCTGGCTAGTCCAGCACTGTCTGTCTCACACTGAAGAGGCTGAGAACCTGGTAGCTGCTCAGTACAGGAAGCTGGATGGCTCAGGAGCCCTGGTCTGGCCCTGGATGCCTAGAGGTATCCCGGAAAGCCACTGGCCTTCAGTCTGTTTGAAGCCTGAAGCTGGGTTCTAATATCAGTGAAGGAATGCAGCAGTAGCAGCAGCAGCAGTGATAGGAAGAGAGAGCTTGCCAGTAAGAGGGAAAGCTAGCAGGCAAAAGCAAAGATCCCATACTTACTGTGGTTCTCCCCATGTCAGACAGTCCTATCAAGAAAACCCTCACAGGACTTCTCAGAGACTCACCTTTTAGTGGATACCAGGTCCAGTCAAGTTGGCAATCAAGATTTACCATCACACACACCAAACTAAGCACTTTTACCTATTGAGTCATATCCCTAGGCCCCATAATTTAAATTTTTAATAAGAGCACATAATACAACTCTCAGGATCATAAGTGGGAGCCATGAGGCAGTGCAGTGCACAAAGGGATTCCTTACAGACGCGTGGATAGGACTAAGTGGCCAGAAGGGGACGGCCAGACACAGAACCTATCGTGAGCTGGATGTTGCTGTTGTTCCTAAACCTCAAGGGATGATGAAGAAAAAGGACATTAAAATGTGAGCTAAGGAAAGTTGTCCTAGAAGGGAACAGCCCTGGCCATTCTCAGCTCCTTGAGCGTACAGGCATGGGAAGTAGAAGCATGTGTCCAAGTTCTCTCTTCTGCCATCCTGTGACGTGGGGGTTGACAGGGGGTGATTTTATGGGCCAAGCTAAAAAACAACCTGTCACTCCTACCTCTTCCATTGGTGACTGTCTGAATATATGTAATTGCAGAGTTCTTCTGTTTGCCTATAAAAAAGCAGAAAACATATATATTGGTAAGGTATAGGATCTTCTGCTATCTAGGGTCAAAAATGATCCCCAGCTGTATGACTAGGACTCCTGCTGGACTGTGAGAAGGAAGTTCGTCTTTCGGGCTTTCTTCTCACAGGTCATCTATCTTGTTATCTATATTCATTCTTAGCTTTTCTTTCATTACTACTTTCTCTTAGTATTAGTTATTTTTTCATTGCTGTGACAAAATACCTAGCAGAAGCAATTTAAGGAAGGAAACTTGGGATTACCATTTCCCTTTCTATAATCCAAATTTAAAGAAGAGTTAATCCACATAGTAGGGCCTCAGAACTTTTCCAGTGGAAGGAAAGCATCACCATGCTCCTGAGTCATTTTAGCCATTGTGTTGATTCTCTCTTTCCACTTCTGTTTATGCCCCATTCAACTCTATTTGCCCTTCCTTCCTTCCTTCCTTCCTTCCTTCCTTCCTTCCTTCCTTCCTTCCTTCCTTCCTTCCAGTTTTCCTTTGTGGTTTCTAGCTTCATTTATTTTTCCCTATGGGTGCATGTTCTAATTAGTCTAGTTTCAGTGATGGAATTCAATGCCATCCTAAATTGCAGCTGAACACCCTAGCTCATGGTCCATTCTCAAGTACTGCGTGTTTCTTACTGATGCCTTCGAAGTTCATTGGCAATTGTCATCATTTGATTTCTGTTATGACCTCTTGCCTCGTTCAAATCTTCTGACATTTCCCTTTTAGTTCTTGTAACCTCATTGGATGTTTTCTTTCTGTCTTACCCAACTGTCCTTCTCGTAGCACTGCAGGCTTGTAGGAACAATTACAAATACACAAATTATGTTTTGCAGATTGTGTTTTCTCCACATCAACTCTAACTCCATTCTTCTATTTTTCAAAAAATTGATGCATAACGAATTCTCCTAAACTTAAAGTATAGAACAACCCCTGTTTGATTATGCACATGGTTTCTATGTCTTTAATCCAGAAGGTCTGGGTTGTCTATTGTAGAATGTTCAGAAGGGTGAGTGATTTGCCTGGCTGAGCCTTGTGGCTCTGTAGAGGTGTCTTTGTTCATGTCTTGTACTTGGGCTGGGCTTATTAGAAGGCTTGGGATGTCCATGAAGTTGGACATTGTCCTCTCCTTATGCCTGAGCTGCTCACAGCTTGACAGCTGGGCTCCTGGAGGAAGTTTCTGGAGAAAATCAAGAGATTGAGATAGAAGCTGCCACTCAGAAGTCAGGGAGTGATGCTGCCTTCATGCTCTGCTTACAGACCAACCATGAAAACTGTCCTGGATTTTAGGAGCCAGAAAGTAACCTCTACCTGTTCATGAGGGAGCTCCAAGATCATCCTAAGAAAAGCCTGTGGTGTGGGAGGTACCTTTGTTATGGTCTTTGGAAATTTCAGTCTGAAACATTGACCTGCATCCAATTCATGGGGTGCCCTTTGCTGACAGGTGGAGAGGCTCCGAGGCTTCAGTTTCTCAGTGTGCTGTCCTAGGATGAGAAGCAGCTACATCACTTGGGAATTTATTAGAAACATGCAGTCTCAGAGCTTGGGAGATGGCTGAGTAGGTAAGAGTGATTACTATGAATAGAAGAAGATCTGAGTTCAAATCTCCAGCTCCCATAAAAAAGCCAGGTATGGCTAAATGTGCCTGCAATCCCAGCATTGGGGAGTAGGCACAGGTGGATTCTGGAAGCTCATGACTAGCCAACCTAGCAAAAACAGTGAGCTCTTATTCAGTGAGAGACCTGTTTCAAAGCCTAAGGTGGGGAGTGGCAGAGGTAGACACAGACATTCCTTTGGCCTTGGCATGCGTGTGAGCAGGCGCACACGCACATCCATATGCCACATACAGGTATTTTAAGTAGAGAAAGAAAATATTGAAACTTAAAACATGAACCAGACTTTGCAGTGTCACAAGAGCTCTAAGTGTTTTGTTTATATTTTAACAATCAAAATACCCCAATCTAGACAATATTTACTCTGTGGTGGGATTTCCCATATCTCCCTGACAACAGAAGGAACTGAGCGAACTGAAGGAAAAGCCAATCCCATCTGGAATGAACTGCTGTTTGCACACAGAATTTCCAGCTTGTAAATTACACCTGCCACTATTAGTTTTTACTGTTTGTATTGACTGTGATCCATTTCATCTCTTTAAGAGCAGTGACTATGTCTCTATTTCATCAGGGAATAATACAGTGAACTACCTCATACAAACCTAGCCTAATTGCTAATATCTGTGATTCAAGAAGGTTTGGAATGAGTAAAGAGGGTGGGCATGAATGGCACACAGTGTATAGGTGTATGGAAATTCCATAATGAAGCTCAGTTGATATGATTAATATGTGCTAATAAACTTTAGAATGACCATGTAGCTTAGTATGTACATTAATGTTGTATTAAATAGCTTCGTAACTAAAATGTTAAGTTCTGTTGGACATTGAGTTTTCCTTAAATAATTTCTTTTAATTGTTGGAATTCTTAAAGTTGTATGCTTCCTATTATAGCTAACTATTGGTAGATATTTTTTCTTTTGTATAAAATATACTTTATTCTTGTAACTATTCATTTAAGAAACCTTGAGTCATTCTGTAAGGTTAAAAACCTCAGAAATAGGGGCTGGAGCGATGGCCTAGGGGTTAAGAGCGCCGACTGCTCTTGCAGAGGACCTGGGTTCGATCCCCAGCACCCACATGGTGGCTGAGAACCGTCTTTAACTCCAGTTCCAGGGGAATCCGACACCCTCTTCTGACCTCCGTGGCATTGCACAACACGGGTGCACAAAGCCTATATGCAGGCAGTACATTCATACACATACAAAAATAAATTAAAAAAATAACCTCAGAAATATATGTAGCTTTCTTATTTATTTAGTAGATGACTGTTATGTATTTAATTATTACCTTGACTTTAATTCATAGATTCCATTTATTCATATTTTCTCTTCAAATTTTTTTGAATTTTTTTTGTGGTTCCCAGGATGGAACCCAGGGTCTTGCATATGCCAGGTAATTACTCTGCCTTGGAGTTATATACCCTTGGCCCAAAAGTTGAGAATAAGAGAATATACATCTAAAATATATATTTTTTAATTTTTTAAAAAATTTTATTTATTTCTGTATGTGTATGAATGTATTGTCTGCATGCAAGTCTGTGCACCCGTGACGTGCAATGCCGCGGAGGTCAGAAGAGGGCGTCGGACTCCCCTGGAACTGGAGTTCTCCTAGAATTGGAGTTTCATTTTTATTCACACATTATTTTTAAGTAGTTTTTCTCAAACTATAATTTCAAGACCACTGCTGTTTGCAGTTTGTGAAGTGCTGGTTAAAATTGCAGATGTCTGATACCCAGCCCAGCCCTTCTGAATCAGACTCCAGAGTTTGGAACATGGAAATGACTCCGAGGTTGGGACCTACATTCTTTGGCATGCTAAAGTTTGTGACCTACTTTGGGAGCTAATTATATTAGTCTTATAGTCATAGTTCAGTTATTTATTATGGGAATAAGTGGGTCTTGGATGATTGGCAAGGGGCAGCTTTTCAAATTCATTTCTTTCCTGGAGCTCTATATAACTTAAAAAAAAAAAACAGTAATTAAATTGGAAGACATCATAGAGATTACCTAGTCAAATCCTCATGAAGTCTAAATGACTTAGAAAGTCCTATCATATTGGTTTGTAGGAAAGCTGTGACCAAAACCCAAATCCTTTGTCAATCAAGCCTAGGGCTCCTACTCTACACAAAATAGGGCCTCTCTCTTCTTCTCCCTCTCTCTTCCTCTCTCTCCCTCTCCGTCTCCCTCCCCCTCTCCCTCCCTTTCTCCCTCCCTCCCTCCCCTCCCTCCTCCCTCCCTCCTTTCCCCCTTCCATATCTCTCCCCCCTACCTTATCTTACTGTGTAGCCTTGGCTGGCCTGGAATTCACTATGTAGACCATGTTGGCCTCAAAGTTGCAGAGATATGCTTACCTCTGCCTCCTGAGCACCACTTCTTCTCTTTAAAATTGTGCAGTTAAGAATGCTAATGTCAATAGCATAAAGGAAATATTGAGCCTTTAATCAGAATGGGATTTGATGGTTTGTCAAATTAATGTCTATATGTCTTCAATAATCTAATTTAGGACTTCTCTGGAAATTGTTTGATATATCCTTATGTAAGGGGTCAAGGTTTTATATACCTCAAATCTTGTAAGTGTCAGATACATATAAAAACCATTTTAATAAAACTTTTAATACTTCCCGAAAATTAGTACAAGCAGAACCTCCTCTAGTGCTCTCTTCAGATTCAATTCTCTTCCCACCTTGGTTCCTTGTCTTCACTTCTTGTATCCCTCTGTAACTGTGCAGTCACAACAAGCATGGGCAGGCTCCAGAGAGCATAGTTTTAGGCAACTAGTTAAGAGACTTACTTATTAATGGCAACCTATATAAAATATATTATATGATTTTTTTCAGAGAAAAAGTTGTTTTTATTGGTTTTATATATGTATATATACATAAAGGTTATATTATATGATTTTTTAAGCTTTCTGCTTTCTTCTGCAGAAACTAAATGTGATTTCCTGTACTTATTTTAACATTTTTATGTAACATTTTTCTTTATACATTTATTTTATTTCAACACATGGTGTGACTGCAGAGGACAGCTGAGCTTCCAGGAGACAGTGGTGAACATGGAGCTTTCCTAGGTAACACATGCAGGGCCTCGTCAACACCTCCACTTTTGTCTACCTCCTGTGCTCTTTCTACCTTATTTTGTTGCTCTGAATTTGAAGCGTAGAGTATGGTTGGGGTAGCTGCCTTCCTCTTTCTCCTCCTGCCCTTCTTCTTCCTCCTCCCCCTCCTCCTCCCTTACTATATTTCCTACCTTAATTCATCTCAATCAGTGAATTTGATGCTATGGCAGAGTCCAGGCTAATGCCTGCAAGTGCCTTAGTTTCACTCCACAGTCTCTCATTTGGCTTAGGGTACAAAATGATCTTTAGCTCCTATCGCGGTCCCCAAGATAAAGAGTATCACCACATAGCCTGTGTTGTTAACAGCAGAGGCTTGGCAAGAGCATTTGCCAAAGAAGAGAGAACTATGGCAGGACTTCTCAGAACTCATCAAATAAGTTCTTACCAGTCACCATGTGTCTTTTCAGTTCTATTAGAATGTAAGTGGTGGGAGGTGAGGACTGACAGGTGTCACAGTGGGGAGGAGTGGAATGGTACTAACCCTTCTGGGGATTCTGAAATGGCCTCTGATCGCACCTGCCTATCAGACTTCTGATCTACAGAACCACAGATAAGACAGATGTGCTATTTTCAGCCTTTACGTTTGTGGCAATTTGTTACAGCAATTGAAATAACACAAGCTGGGCATGGTGGTGTATGCCTTTAATCCCAGCACTCAGGAGGCAAATACAGGCAGATCTCTATGAAATTGAGACCAGCCTGGTTTTCATAGTGAGTTCCATAGTGAGACTCTATCTCAGAAAGACAAACATACTAACTAACTAACAAAAAAACATAAGCCCTGATCCTGTCTCCAGGTTCAATTTCTTTTAAGAAGGAGATGAACAGATAATTCCTTTGACATGGTGACATATATGCCTTTATGTTGTACAAAACAGTGAAAGAGGGAGAGGCCTGCTTTTATTAGGTTTGACCTGTTCTATGACTAGTGAGATCATAGTTTGGGTTCTTAACATACCTTAATACCCATTGACATAGAATTAAACACTCAAAAACAGTTTATATATTTTGTATTCACATGGCCAATGCACAGTGTGAATCATTAAGAAAGATTTAAGAAGCAATAGTTAGGGATAGAAACTGTCATATTTTGTTAAGAATTGTAAAAGTGATAAGTTGTATCATTGACTTTTCAGGAGTAATTGTATATTTTTGAAATGGTGGATAATGCTGAAGATTGTTAATATATTTAATCCATAATTTATACATTTTCAAAACTTATGCTTTCCATCCTTTCAGATGAAGTCACAATTTCTGAGTTTGAAATAGCAGCTATGTGTTTCATTTAAGAAGTATCCATCCTATTGAGTATGACAGGGAACATGCATTTGATATGTAGTCACATAATAAGAAAATGAAAATAAGTCAATAGCATGTAAACAAAATGAGGACATCTTCAGGGAGGAGGACAACCAGCCAGAGGAGCCAGGGGCCACAGGGCTCATGGGAGGGGTGTAGTGAGTAAGGGAGATGAATTAGAGCCAAGTATAATGACACATATGTATGAAAAATGCCATAACAAAACCCATTATTTAGTTAGTGTATTAACTTAAATAATTTAGGAAAAAATTAATAAGAAGAGAAAAGTGAGAAGGGAAAATTTTATCTAAGAACAAGCGAGTCTCCCAGGCTGCATGCTAAGGGTTTGTGCTGAAAGGAGGATTCATAACTGAGTCTGAGTTTTCTCACAGGTATTTGCATGTAGCTATCTAAAATACAGAGCTTATAACTTAAAAACCAATGAGTCAGTTTGTCACAAGAAGCAAATTGTCTGTTAATATCTATGAGAATTCTTGACCACACTCCCCGAGCGAGCCTGTCCTCCAGATTTCTCACATAAAACACAGCATGATATGGTGGAGATCTCAGAGACCAACACACTGTTATTACAGAGTATAGCTTCCCAGGCCTCTTAAAATATAATCTCCTTTCTCATAGGTCAGTTGTCTAACAGTATAGCTGAATAAAATTAGGCCTATCTGGGCATAACAGTGGCAGACAAGATGGGGGAAACTGAAGCAATTTAACTGACTGTATAGGAAATCCTTCAGAATTCTTCCTCAAATTTCATTTCTTGTTTTACCTATTTTGAAGAGAATCACAGGTAGAGATGGAGGTTATGGTCTTTAATTAAGTAACTGTAATGGTGATCTCTACTGTCACTGGGTGTTAGACTCCTATTTTAGCAATTGACTGCATTGTGGGTTGAGATGGTATAATGCTTTCTGTTGTTGTTTTGAGATGGGGACTCATTATGTAGCCCCAATTGGCCTGGAACTCTCTATGTAGACCATCCCAGGCTAGCTTTGATCTCACAGTGATCCACGAGCTTCTGTCTCCTGAGTGTTGGTATTAAAAGCATGTGTCACCATGCCTAGCTATTGTGCTTAAAAAGAAAAAAAGAACAATAATAAAACATACCTACCTAGAGGGCCTGTTCAGGACCTTCAAAGAAGGGATTCTGCAAATAAACTTACAGTGTTATAAATCTGCGAAGATCTTGCCAGCCTTTCAGATGCTGTTAAATAAGAGCAGTATTAATTTCTATATTTCCATGTGTGTTTATGTATGTCTATGAGTGTATGACCATCGCATGCAAGTGCCTACTGTGGCTAGAGGAAAGCATCAGATCCCCTGGAGCTGGAGTCATGAGCAGTTGTGACTAACCAATGTGGGTGCTTGGAGCTGAACTTGAGTCCTCTGGTAGAGCAGCAGGAGCTCCTAGCCACTGCGCCATCTCTTCAGCCCCAAGGACAGCATCTAGAAGCATCACTGTGGTGCTTTGAGTGACAACGTCTCCCATGGGCTCCAGGTATTTGAATACTTGGTCATTTGCTGGCACTGTTTGGGGAGATTTAGGAGGTGCAGGCTTGCTGGAGGAAGCATGTTACTGGTGGGGAAGGGTGGGCCTAGAGAGTTCATAGCCCAGTCCCATTTCCAGTTCTCCCCTCTCTGCTTCCTGCATGCTTTGAGATATGAACACACTCGGCTTTCTGCTCCCTTCCTGCCAGGCCTCCCCTGCCATGATGGACTCGTCCCTTTACACCCATCAGCCCAATAACTTTTCCTTTTTTAACTTGCCTTGGTCATGGTGCTTTTTTTATTTTTAAATCATAGCAACAGAAAAGTAATACAGTTATTCTTGAATGAAACACCACTCAAATCCAGATAGAAATCTGCTCCTGCAAGATTTATGCCTGATCTCAGTTGACATCTTATCCAGTTTACTTAAATTTCAGGCACAGTTAGAAGAACTGCACTGCAAGGTTGATGACAAGGTTCAGAGAAATATACACAGAGATTGCAAGCTTAAAAGGAGTCCAAAGCACTTCTCATTCTGGCATTAAGGGGAGGCTTTATGGAAATTGGGACATGGGTTGGGACATGTCTTAGCTGTTCTGGATCTTCTTAGAAAACTAATTGGGGGCAGCCAGGCGTGGTGGTGCACACCTTTAATACTAGCACTTGGGAGGCAGGCAGATCTCTGTGAGTTCAAGGCCAGCCTGGTCTACAGAGTGAGTTCTAGGACAGCTGGGGCTACACAGAGAACCTGTCTTGAAAATACCAAGAAAAAAAAAAAACCCTAACTGGATATATCCACAAAATTGTCTTTCACCTAAATGGAGAAATCATGTTTTGGACTTAACAAATATCCCTCTAAACATGAGGACTCCTCTTTCTATCACTTTCAACCATTTTCCCTTCCCCAAAATACCTTTTGTAGAAATTTGATAATATCACTGGGTTGCCCCATGCAATTCAGGAGACACCTAGAAATTATCTTCATAAATTAAGTACTGCCTATTCTACTGATAAATTGGGAACCAAGTAAGGTATTTTCTTGGCATATCAAGAAAATAACTATCTGAAGAAGTAGCACAGTGAGATAGTTCTTCCCAGAATATATTTTTCATGTAACTTTAGTGAACTAAGATGGTGTTAGTAAGATTATCATCATACCTTAACACCGTGAACTAAGATGGTGTTAAGGTATGATGATAATCTTGTTTAGTATTGTATTTATATTTATTCTTTCACATACATTGATCCAAAATCTTCTATTATCTCTTGTTGACCTTTGAAACTTATTGCTGCTTTTCATTACTATATCCTAATGGTTGACTACTATAACCAATTTAGCACAAGTTGTAATTCATTTCAACTGCAGCCTGTATACACACACACACACACACACACACATACACACACACACACACACACACACACACAGTATATACTTCATGAGATACCTCAAAGGGCTACATAGCTCTATCTCCTGCCTTAGCAGATTTGGAAAAGAAAAGATACATTAGAATGACATTTTATATGTCACAATTAAATTGGGAATTTTCCTATGGCATGAGATTTTTTAGAGTAACTGGCACAGAGTTTCTGAAGAGAGATTAGTAATTTTTGATAGAACTTTTTAGAAAGTCTTTTGACCTATGTTCACTGTAAATTGCTTCACCGTAAATCAAGCTAAGTACAGAGTAATCTTTCCTTGGTGGCTGGTGTTTATTACAATGACTTATAAAGAATAGTGTTTTATATTTCTTGTAGGACTTTATAAAATATACTCAGAGACATTATCTCATCTGAAACTCCCTGTGTCTCACACCCTTCCGTCTCATTAACATTTATACTCAGATGGGGTGAAGAAACCACCCAGCCCAGTGAGTTAGAGCTGGGTGTCAGGTGTGGCATTGAAGACACTGCGTCTGGTGAAGGCATGTGACCCTGGTGATGGGCGTTTCTGTCCTGGTCAGCTGTCTGACTTCACTCTGGATCATTGGCAGTGTGTGAAATGAGCAGTGCAGCTGGAGGAGGCTGAGCAGCTGGCTCTTCCAGGTCAATGATAAACACCCTCCAAAATGCTGCCAAGGCCTAAGTGAAGAGTGAATGAAAACAAGCCTTTAATGTGCTTAATACTAACTAGACTGAACACAATATTTTTTTTCCTTAAAAAACAGTTTTATTTTATTTTTTTAATTTTTATTTATTTTTGTATGCGTACGAATGTACTGTCTGCACGTAGGTCTGTGCACCTGTGTCGTGCAATGCCGTGGAGGTCGGAAGAGGGTGTCGGTTTCCCCTGGAACTGCAGTCAAAGATGGTTCTCAGCCACCATGTGGGTGCTGGGGATTGAACCCGGGACCTCTGCAAGAGCAGTCAGTGCTCTTAATAGCTAGGCCATCTCTCCAGCCCCCAAAAAACAGTTTAAAATTTTTCAAAATACCTTGTGAAATATAAACATTTCCTGTTTAGTTGCATGGGATTGGTTTGGTAAATATGGAGCTCTTTGGCAAAAAAGAGAAATTCCTCTTTTTTTGCAATTTTTTTATTGAACTTTTGTACATTGCATATAACATTTCTTATAACATGGATCTAATAAAATTTAGATCCATGCCTCCTTCTATGCCCCCCCAGCCCCGCCAGAGCTCCTGCATTCTGCCATACGCGTCTTGCATCTTTTTCTCAGTCCTTTCCTTAAAATTTTCAGTGCAGAAGTGTACTGTTTAGGGCAGAAGATTACTGTTTCAGTCAGTTCTTTGAACAAGAAGAATTTTATATTGCTACAAAGTATGCATGTATACACTCCACACATATACCAAAATTACTACCTCTGAAAATAAACTATAGGATAATTCCAAAACAGGTTAGGGATCAATTTTTAACAATAGAGTTGCATGTAAGTAAAAAGAAGTATTTCTTTACATTCCTAAATTACATAGCAAGTAGATGTATGTTTTAATGTACTCTTTTTTTGTGGCATCAGGTATTATATTTACTAGAAAAGAAAAAAAATATCCTCAGTTTGCCTTACAAATAAGGATTTGGTGCTAGAATCCACAAATGAGGGACACAATACATCATTTGTTTTTCTGGGACTGTGTTACTTTACTTAGCATGATGGCCTCTAGTTCTATCAAATTACCTGTAAAGGTCATGTCATCTTTCTTTACTGATGCATAGAACTCCATTGTGTAGCTGTACCACATTTTTTTACACACTCAGCAGTTGAGGGATACTTGGGTTGCTACCAGGTCTTCACTATTGTGAAGAGAGCTGCAATAAACATGGCTGTGCATATATCTCTGAAATAGGATGTGTCTTGTGGGTATATACCCAGGAGTTGTATGACTGGGTCAAGTGGTAGGCTCATTTTGAGTCTTTTTTCTTTTTCTTTCCTGGTTTTTTTTTTTTTTTTATTTTCATTTTTTATTAATATATATAATAATATATATATATACTATACATATAACATATAAATATAAAATCAATATATATTATTATATAATTATTAAGTAATTAAACAAATAATAATGAGTACATTACAAATCAAATCTAGACTCCATCCCCCTCCCTACCCCCCCACCCCACCAGAGCTCATGCATTCTGCCAAACATATTTTTCATCTTTTTCTCAGTATTTCTCAAAATTCTCAATGCAGAAGTTAACTGTTTCAAGCAGAAGTTTACCAACTTAGTTCTTTGATGCAGTCTTTTCTGTTGTTGTTGTTCTTTCCAATATGCATCACTCCCAAATACTTGGACAAAAGCTCAAGGAGCCCTACACAAGAAAAATAACTAGATAATTTGTGCTAGCATCCACAGATGAGGGATACCATTCATTGTTTTTCTGGGACTGTGTTAATTCACTTAACATAATCTCTTCTAGCTCCATTCATTTACCTGCAGAATTCATGATGTTGTCTTTCTTTACTCCTGCATAGAACTCCATTGTGTAGATGTACCACATTTTCTCTATCCACTCATCATTTGAGGGGCACTTGGGATGGTTCCACCTCTTCACTATTGTGAAGAGAGCTGCAATAAACATGGCTGTGCATGTATCTCTGTGGTAAGATGAGTCTTGTGAGTATATACCCAGGAGTGGTAAGACTGGGTCAGGTGGCAAGCTCATTTTGAGTCTTCCAAGGGTTCTCCACACTGTTTTCCATAGTGGCTGTACAAGTTTACATTCCCACCAGCAGTGGATTAGTGTTCCTCTTTCCCCACAACCTCTCCAGCTCTTGGTATCATTTGTGTTTTTGATCCTAGCCAGTCTTATTGGAGTAAGATAATATCTTAAAGTGGTTTTCATTTGCATTTCCTTAATTATTAAAGATGTTGATACTTTTTAAGATGTTTCTCAGCCATCTCTAATTCCTCGCTTGTGAAGTCTCTGTTCGACTCTTTGCTCCATCTTTTGAGTGATTCATTTGTTTTCCTTCGTCTTTGTTTTTTGAGTAGTTTACATATTCTGGAAATCAATGCTTTGTCAGATGTATCTGTGGTGAAGGTTTCTTCCCACTCTGTGGGTTTTCTCTTCACTTCCTTGATTGTTTCTTTTGATGTATAGAAGCTTTTAAGTTTAATGAGGTCCCATATGTCAATTATCCATCTTATTTCTTGCATAGCTGCTGTCTGATTTAGGAAGTCTTTTCCTATGCCTATGTCTTGTAGGCTGCTACCAACTTTTTCTTCTATACCTTCAGAGTTTTGGGTTTTACATTGAGGTCTTTGATCCATCTGGAGTTGACTTTTGTACAGGGCAAGAGGTAGGGGTTTAACTTTATTCTTCTACACGTGGTGATCCAGTTTTGCCCACACCACTTGCTGAAGATGCTGTCTTTCCTCCATTGTGTCTTCTTGGCCCCCTTGTCAAATATGGGGAGGCCGAAATTGTATATGCTCAAGTTTGGATCTTCAGTTTTGTTCCATTGGTCAACAGGTCTGTTTTCGTGCCAGTACCAAGCTGTTTTTATGATTATAGCCGTGTAGTATAGTTTTAAGTCTGGTATAGAGATCCCCCCTGTATTGCTGTTTGTTCAGGTTGCTTTGACTATTCAGGGTCTTTTATTTTTCCATATGAAATTAATGACTTTTTTCCCAAGCCTGTGAAGAAACTCTTGGTGATTTTAATTGGGATTGCATTGAATCTGTATATTAGTTTGGGTAGAATGGACATTTTTGCTGTATTAATTTTCCCAGTCCATGAGCATGGGAGGTCTTTCCATCTTCTGATATCTTCTTCAATTTCCTTCTTCAGAGGTTTAAAAATTTTTATAGAGATCTTTGGTGTCTTTGGTTAGGTTTGTTCCTAGGTATTTTATTGTTCTTGAGGCTATTGTGAGTGGGAAGGTATCCTGAGTCTTTTGAGAGTTTTCCACACTGCCTTCCATAGGGGTTCCACAAGTTTATATTGCCACCAACAGTGGATGTGTGTTACCCTTTCCCCCACAGCCTCTCCAGAATTTGGTATCATTTGTTTTCTTGACTATAGCCAGTCTTACTGGGGGTAATATGCAATCTTAAAGTGATTTTAATTTGCATTTCTTTTATTATTAGTGATGATGAACAGTTTTTGAACATGTTTCTCAGCTATCTTTACTTCTTCATTTGTAAAGTCTCTGATCAGCTCTTTACTCCATCTTTTGATTGGGTTATTTGTTTTCTTGGTCCTTTGTTGTTTTTAGTAATTTATATATTCTGGATGTTAATCCTCTTTCAGATGTATCACTGGTGAAGGTTTCCTCCCACTCTGTGGGTTTTCTCTTCACTTCTTTGATAGCTTCTTTCACTGTACAGAAGCTTTTGAGTTTAATGAGTTCTGACCTGTTGATTGTTGACCTTATTTCTTATGTAGCTGCTGCCTGATTTAGAGTGTCTTGTAGGTTACTGCCTACATTTTCAGAGTTTCAGGTTTCACACTGAGGTCTTTGATCCATTTGGAGTTGATTTTTGTACAGGGCAAGAGGTAAGGGATTAATTTTATTCTTCTTACAAGTGGTGATCCAGTTTTAGCAGCACCATTTGCTGAAGATGCTGTCTTTCCTCCACTGAGACTTCTCGGCCCTTTGTCAAATATGAGGTGGCTGAAATTGCATGTGCTCAGGTTTGGATGTTTAATTTTGTTCCATTGATCTTCAGGCCTGTTTTTGTGCCAGTGTCAACCTGATCTTATGACTGTAGCCCTGTAATATGGTTTGAAGTCTGGTATAGGAATCTCCCTTGCATTGCTCTTTTTGTCCAGGGTTGCTTTGGCTATCTGGGGTCTTTTGTTTTTCCATATGAATTTAAGGATTTTTTTTCTAAGGCTGTGAAGAAACTCATGGGGATTTTAATTGGGATTGCATTGAATCTTTATGTTAATTTCAGTAGGATGGTCCCTTTTACTATATTCTTCCAATCCATGAGCATGGGAAGTCTTCCATCTTCTGGTGTCTTCTTCAATCTCCTTCTTCAGGGGTTTAAATTTTTCTTCGGAGAGATCTTTAGTGTGTTTGGTCATGTTTGCTCTAAGGTTTTTTGTTTTTGAGGCTATTGTGAATGGGAATGTCTCCTTGTATTCTGTCTCCAGTTGCTTGTTGTTGGAATAAAGGCTACTGATTTTTCTAGGTTAATTTTGTATCCTGCGACTTTACTGAAACTATTAATCATTTCTAGCAGTTTTTTGGTGTTTTTAGTGTCGTGTAGGTAAACAATCATGTCATCTACAAAAAGAGATAGTTTGACTTCCTCTTTTCCAATTAGTCTTTTAATTTCCCTTTCTTGACTTTTTGCTCTAGCAAGTGTTTCAAGCACTATATTGAAAAGGAGTTGAGATGGGGGCAACCCTTTCCAGGTTCCTGACTTAAAGGGGGATGCTTCTAATTTTTCCCCATTTTGAATGATGTTGGCTGTGGTTTTGTTGTATGTGGCTTTAATTATATTCAGGAATGTTCCCTCTAGTTCAATTCCCTCTAGGACTTTAAACATGAAAGCATGTTGGATTTTGTTGAAGGCCTTTTCCACATCAATTGAGATAACTATGTGTTTTTTTGTCTTTCAGTCTGTTTATATGCTTTATGACATTTATTGATTTACATATGTCGAACCATCCCTGCATCTCTGGTATGAATCCAAATTGGTTCTGATGGATGACCTTTTCCATGTGTGCCTGTATGCAGTTTACAAGTATTTTGTTGAAAATGTTTGCATCTATATTCATTAATAAAATGGATCTGTAGTTTTCTTTTCTGGCTGCATCTTTGCCTTGTTTTGGTGTTAGAGTGATGCTCTAATACCAAAAAAGGAAGTTGAGAGATTTCCCTCTGAAAGATTATCCTCTTGAATAATTTGAGTAGTAATGGCTGTAGGTCTTCTTTAAATGTCTTATAGAATTCTTATGTAAATGTATCTGGGCCTGGGGGTTTTTTAGTTGGGAGGTTTTTTATCATGCTTTCAGTTTCCTCCTTTATTTTGGGCCTGTTTAAGCTGTTGAGCTCTTCCTAAGTTTTGGTGAATTCCATGATTTCAGATATTCATCCACTTATCTTAGGTTTTCAAATTTAGTAAAATAAAGGTTTTTGAAGTATTCCCATATGATTGTCTGAATCTTTTTGCTATCTGTTGTGATGTTTCCCTTTTCATCTCTAATTTTTTTGATTTGGAATTGTTCTTTCCTTCTTTTGGTCAACTGGGCTAAAGGTCTATCTATTTTGTTTATTCTTTCAAGGAACCAGCTCTTAGATTCATTGATGTTTTTGCATTGTTTTCTTTGTCTCTGTTTCATTGATTTCTGTTCTGAATTTTGTTATCTCTTCCTGTCTTTTGGGTTCAGGATTTGTTTTTTGTTGCCTCTCAAGTGTTTTTAGTTGCAGTGTTAGGTCATTTATTTGTGTTCTTTCTGCTTTCTTTTTTAATATAATGCTTTTATTGATGTTTTGTGTATTTCAGACATCATGTCTCAGTTCAGTTTAGACATATTCTTCTTTCCCTTCCACCCCCCACCCCAGATCTATCCTGCATCTTTCTCTCAGTCTTTTTTTATGTTTAGGAATTTATATTTTCCTCCTTTGATTTTATATTATGAATACATACTTTCCACTCATATACAGTAATTACAGAGTCTGACTTTAAAGTTTCCCACAGGTTTTTTTGTCTTGGGCTAGAGTTCTATCTATCTTGTTTATCCTTTCAAAGAACCAGCTCTTAGATTCATTTATTTATTTATTTTTTGTATTATTTTCTTTGTTTCTCTTTTATTGATCTCCACTCTGATTTTTGTTATTTCATCCTGTCTATTGGGTTTAAGATTCATTCTCAAGTGTTTTTAGCTGCAGTGTTAGAATGTTTATTTGTACTTTTTTCTGGTTTTTTTTTTTTTAATGTAGGCATTTAGGGCTATAAATTTCCCTCTTAGGACTGCTTTTAAAGCATCCTATAGTTTTTGTTGTGTCGTATTGTCCTTTTTGTTTAGTTCCAGGAATACTTTTACTTCTCCTTTGACCCATTCATTATTCAGTAGTGTTTTGTTTAGTTTCCATGTGTTCTTCGAGCTAGTAGGGCTCTTTCTGGTGTTTCTATTAAGCTTTATTGCACTGTGGTCTGATAACATGTGTGAAATTATTTCATTTTTTGTATTTGCTGAGGTTTTCTCTGTGTCCCAGTATGTGGTCAATTTTTGGGAATGTTCCATAGGGTGCTGAGTAAAATGTATATTCTTTGGTGTTTGGGTAGAATAATCAATAGATGTCTTTAGATCCATTTGTTGTATCATATTGTTCAGTTCAGATGTCTCTCTGTATGTTCTTTGTCTTGTTGACCTGTCCAATGGGATCAGTGAGGTATTGATGTCCCCCACCATTAGTGTGCTGTGATTAATCTGTGCTTTGAAGTCCTGAAGGATTATGTTTATGAAGTTCAGTGCACCAGAGTTTGTGAAGTCTTCATGGTTGACTGATCCTTTGATAAGGATCGTAGGTGACTTCTTCATCTCTCGATTATATTTTTTTTTTTTTTTTTTTTTTTTTTTTTTTTTGTCTTTTTATAGAACAGGTCCCCATAGCCCCAGCTGGCCTGGAACTCACTATGTTGACCAGGCTGCCCTTGAACTCACAGAGATCTGCCTGCCTCTGCCTCCCAAGTGCTACGATTCAAGGCATGTGCCACCACACCTGGCTTCTGATTAGTTTTACTTCGAAGCCTATTTTGTCTGGTATTAAAATAGCAACTCCTGCTTGCTTTTTGCCAGCATTTTCTTGGAATATTTTTTCCCATTCTTTCACTTTAAGATGGTGCCTGTTCTTGAAGGAGAATGGGTTTCTTTTAGACAACAAAAAGTGGATTCAGTTTCTTAATCCATTCTCCCAGTCTGTGTCTCTTGATTGTGGAATTCAGATCATTAATAATTAAGGTTAATACTGAAAGATGTGTATTGTTTCCCTTCAGTTTATATTCTGTTTGCATTTTTTGGTCTATGTTTGTATTTCTGGGGTTACACATTCATTAATTCCTCTCTCTTGCCACTTGGGGATAGTTGCTCCTTTCCTCTGTCCTCTGAATTACTTTGAGCATTTTCTGGAGGGTTGGTTTCCTAGACCAACCCTCCAGAAAATTCTTTCATCTTGTTTATGTCATGGAAGATTTTTCCTTTCTTCTTCAATTATAATTGACATTTTTACTGGGTAGAATAATCTGGGTTGGCATCTATAGTCATTTAGTACTGAGAATACTTTGGTCCAAGCTCTTTTGGCTTTCATTGTTTGCATTCAAAAGTCAACTGTCCTTCTGATGGGTTTCCCTTTATATGTAACTTGTTGTTTTTCTCTTGTAGCTTTAAGTTTTCAGTCTTTGTTCTGAGAATCTAGCGTTTTGATTATGATATGATGTGGGAAATTTCTTTTCTAATCTTGTCTAGTTGGTGTTCTATGTGCTTCTTGTGTTTGTGTGGGTACGTCTTTTTTCAATTTTGGGAAATTTTCTTCAATAATTCTGTTGAAGATCTGGTCTGTACCATTATCTTTGGATGATTCTCCTTCCTCTATACCTATGATGTGGAGATTTGGTCTCTTCATGATGTCCCACATTTCCTGATTATTCCACTCTTGTGTATTTTTTAACTTTTTCATAGTCTTTTCTTGCCTCTCCAGTTCTTCTATATTTCTTCTTAATAGTTATGAAAAGCTGGCTGGTCTAGGCTTCCGATGTTCACTTTTGATTTTTTATTGGAGGGACCAGCTAGTTCTCGCTCTTCTAGTCTGGAACTTCTCCAGAGGTCCAGGACAGGTATCAACCAGGTGAGCTTGAACCTCACACCACATGATGAGAGTCCACCTGCAGGGCTGGGCTGCTCCACAGGGCAGTCACAGTGCTCTACTTGGTTCAGTTTTTCTCTGAGGGCCTGTCTGGGCTGAGTGGTTCTACCAGGCAGTCTCAGAGCACTGCCTGGTTCACCTTTCCTCTGTTGTTTTCTTATTAATTATGAGGGGCTGGATGGTCTAGGCTTCAGGTTTTCACTTTTGATTTTATACTGGAAGGACCAGTTATTTGTTGCCCATCTAATCTGGGACTGCTGGGAGCCAAGTCATTTCTGTTGGAGTCTGGTCTCAGGGTGGTTATGTGGGGTTCCGTCAAGCCTCTGGGAGCTGAACCTGTGCTCATCCAGAGCCATAGTTCTCTGGGGTGGGGCGGGGGGCGGGAGCAATAGGCAGCTGGTGGTCTGACTGCTCCTCCTGGTCTGGCCAGGGCCTTCCAGAGGTTGGTGGTCTGACTGCTCCTCGTGGTCTGGGCAGGGCCTTCCAGAGGGTGGGGCTGGCTGCTGGTGGACCTCCTGCTCCTCATAGTGAGAAATTTCTTTAAAGTATTATCTTAGCATGTGTCAGTTAAGTAGCATTAATGATGAATTAAAATGATCACTTCAATAGAACCCCCAACCCCAGTAGCAGATATAATCTTACCTGTGACATTTATCAAAACATCTAGGTTATAATTTGAAACTTGTACATTTTTGGCAGCAATATAAATATGAGTACTTGGAATGCCATGGTCTAGACTTTTAAAATTTGACACACATTGGGTTTTACTCTTATGAGTCTTTCTGTTGTCACATGTCATAAATATATCTTGAGGAAATGAACCTGGGAGCTGAGGACAGAGTGGGAGGTATTTAACATCAGGGTACAGCAACACATGGCCTTTGAGCTTCTAAAAATATTTTCTGAGTGCATGACTATGTAAATAAGTATGTTAGTGGATAAAAAAGCCTTCAATGCTTAATTATCAGCATGGATGATTTTTCCAATGTTAAGTACATGTGGGTAAGTCTTTGAAAACACAGGCACTTTTCAAATAGTCGCTGCAAACTGGGTCACTACCCAGGGAGGAAATTCAGCATGGTATGGTGGGCAGAGGTGCAGCAGCGCATTTACAATCATAAGAATATACAGGGCCTTGCAGTGTGTGTGATTTTATCATGCCTACTTTTGTAGCACTTTGAAATGTCTTTCCAGTTCTCACTACATTAAGCACTTTGCTTCACTTTGTCCAGTTGCTTTCTGGCAGGCTCTGTTCTTTGCAACTTCACTGTAGTTACGTTGACACAACTTCTCTGAGTTTTACACTAATGTCTCTCCCCCATCTCCAAATATTAGACATCTACTTCAAGCCATTCCTTGTTCCTGGGTATGATAAGCAGTAAATATGACAAAGTCCATGACTACATGGACTTCAGTGATCCAAAGTTTGACAGTCATCTCATTCTCATCTGACAGGAAGAGGGCCAGCCAGAAGGAAAGCTAATTCAGGGCTGTTGGAGTAGTACAGTATGACTAGGCCCCTGCTGGCCAGAGGAGGTAGAGGAAGGAATCAGAAAAATCCAAGCCAGTCCATGCAAAACTCTAGGCCAGGGATTTTGTGTGTGGGAATTTAAAATTGTATGATAACTTTCTAAGGTTTTTATATTCACCGTCTCTCCAATGTTTTTATGAACTATTCTTGTTCATTTCTTTTAACAACTTTAGTTATTATATCTGAGAAGCTCTATTTGAAATACAACTTATTTGTGTTTATGTTTATATTCCTAAATAACAATTATGCATTTTTGTACTGAATGTTAGAAAGCACTACCACTACCATAGGAGAACTTGGTTAAAACAAGCTCCCTGCTTTCCAGTTAGCCCTCTCCTAGCCCTCCTGCCTGTGCTTCCCAAGGGCTGGGATTACAGGGTGTATACCACCACTCCCAGACTGTTTTTTTTTTTTTGTTTCTATGAATGAAAACATTAATTTCTTAGTCACTCAGATTTAAAATTTATGACTCATCATACCATATACCTCATTCTTATTTTTCTTCCTTCCTTTTCATTTTTTATTCATTCAACAAATGCTTGTGGATGATCTAGCTTGAGACAAGCACTCTGTCAGTCACATGAATTACATAGTGAGTAAAGCATATTGAAAGCAATTCCAGGCTACTGAGTCACTGGAGGGGATGACTGTGGGGAAGTACTACTAGGACTATCAACATACAATTAAGATGCTGAGCAGTTACATTGTAAAGAATGTTCAAATCCAGCAGTGGAAGAGGGAAGGAGACCACAGTACCTTTCCTTGTGCCACTGGCATACACATTTGACACTTAACATAGATCTCTAAAAATAATACATCCCTGTGATGGTTAATCTTGACTGTCAACTTGATTGAATTGAAAAATGTCTAAGGGACTGGTGAGGAAAGGTTCTGGATATGTCCGGAGAGGTGTTTTCATGAGGTATTGTGGTATTGGATCCTGAGAGCTTTAACTGAATGAATGGCTTGATGCATTGATTAATTTCAAAGCCTGAATAGACTACTGGCAGGTGGTGAAACTGTGGCAGATAGGGTATCATTGGAGGCAGAAAGTAACAGGCCATGTCCTTGGAAGCTGTATCTTATCCTGCCTTCTTCCTGTTACTGGTGCTCTACTTCCTGTCCCGTGAGGAAAGAATCCCCTTCACACACTCTGACCACCTAATCACATGGGGCCAGGCAGCTACGGCCTGATTCCTCTGAGACCATGAACCAAAATAAGTATTTCCTCTTTTAAGTTATTCTTACTGGTATTTTGATCACAGCTTCACAAATGCAACTATAACACATTCTGACATTTCATTTATATAGTTTTTCTTTTAAAAAAAAATGAACATAAAATTTCTACCAGCCTGTTGTGCTAGTGCTTAAGGATTCAAAGACTAATTAAAATAAACATGTCTCCCTCAGGAACTGACAGACCTGTTGAGAAGACAGGGAATTATAAAAACGACATACAGGTAAACATAAACCTGATGTTTGTCCTAAGAGTTATGAGGGAAAAACCAAAACAGCAATAACACATTGCTATCAGTAGTAATCATTGGCTTATGTCAACCCATGAAGGGGAACAACCTGAACAGACTAGAGTCCAAAATGACATCTCTAGAGAAAATAGACTGTTTTGCTTCTCACCCACTTGTGCCCCTTTCCCAAAGCCTAGGGAACAACTTGCAGAAGAGGAGGCATGGTAGAATGTAAGGGCTGCAGAGAGATTGGGGTGAATCATGAGAATACAGCAATATAGACTGGACTCCTATTTGATCAACATGCTTATGCATACAAGCTTCTTCAACTGGGCTATGGGAACCTTGGGTTGTTCAAAATTTGGACATAGATACTTGCAAATTGGTTTTACATGAATGTTACTTACATTCATTGCTTATGCTTAATAATTTGGCTCACTTAAAATAATGCACCAATTACCTAATTGTATGGCAAACTGAGCAACATCAATGCTATCTGAAAACAACTGTGCTCTTATATTGTAGAATCCCTTAAAACAAATAAACGAATAAAGAAAAAAAATTAAAAAAGAATCATTGGCTTAGATGGGGAACCTAATTTCTGTGAGCTGAGGGAAGAAGAAAATCGCTTTTAAGGAGGTAACTTGTTTTGTGAGACATGGAGACTATAAAATGGCCAGCTAAGGGTGTTTGCACAATAAGAGTGTGATTTTTATGTAGGAGAGATGGCATTTTAAAGTCCCCTTTGGCTGGAGCCTCAGGGGTGTAGAGAGAGTGGCATTCCTGAGGCTGGTAGGCAGGGCCATGTGAGACAGACCCTGGAGCAGTGGTAGCGAGTGGTCTCTTAAAAAATATTGAATTTTTGTGGTTGAAATACAATATAATTTGTTGGTATTTGGATTCTCCCCAATCTACACCCCCATCTCTGCATTGTGCCCTCACCCAATTTACCTACACACATGGTTTAGAGACTCTAATTTGTGTTGCCAAATGTCCTTCAGTGTGGGTCCGTCCTCTGGAGGCTGGTTAACCTACTGAGTGTTGTTTTAAGTGCAATCGGAAGCAATTGAAATGTAAGCAAAGGAGTGACATTAGCTCATTTGAGATTTCCACTTCCATCTGCTCATCAAAATCTGTCTCTGCTCCCTGGGCAAAGAGCCAGATTACATTTCCTAGCCCCCTTCACAGTTGGCTGTGAGCCATGTAACTCTATCCTGTCTGTAGACGTATAGAAATTGTAAATATGGTGAGTAGGGCTGGCTCCTGACAGTCTCTCTTGTGGACTTCCTCATTCTTTTTCCCTTGCTGAGCCACAGTCAGTCTAGATCCCAAGGTGACTTTGTGGACTAGATAGCCCTTCCAGCTGGCATAGAACTATCCTGTATCTTTTTATATGACCCAGAAATAAAGCATCTGATCTTTTAAGCCTTTACATTGGTTAAACCATTTGTTAGTATATCCTTGTTTGTGCAAATAAAATTTGTCTTAACCTCACAACCACTGTGGCTGCCTTCCCTGGACCTGCACAACACTAAGCCTGTCAACTTTCAGTCATGGATTGAAGAGACACTCATAGGGCAGGGATCTTCTGGTCCATGCTGAACTGTGGTTACTGAGGATTCTGGGGGAGGGGCAGTTACTATCTTCAGCTATGTGCCAGCCAACCAGAAGCTTTTGGACTCCAATGGATAGTTCCAAACTCATGGTCATACAGATGATCTTGGTTTAACTCAGTGGTTCTCAGGGGGGAAAAAAGAAATAAAAAGCTATGGATGTGGAAAGACACTTGTTAGAAAGGAGGGGGAATAGCTGGGGTGGGAGGGAGATTAGAAGAGATGGCAACTACAGTAATTAGAATGCATTTTGTTCATACTCAAAATATCAAGGAACAAATTCAGTAAAAAGTTATTAAACTACAAAAGTTGGCAACTTAGTGGATTGGAGGTAAAGAGAGGACCAGAAAGAAGATGAATATTGAGACTCCTTTGATGATGAACTTCAAGTTACTAAACTATATACAAATGTGTCCCAAGATTATGTCAGTTAGAATGCTTTCTGCTAACCTGGGTGGGGTTAATGGCAAGATTGGAAGTTTTAGCCAAGGGCATGTGTGATTTTTTTTTCAAATGGTTAAATATTAGAAGTGTGGGATTTCCACAGAAGATTAAAGAGGCCAGTAAAGGAGAAGTGACGGGGTGCAGGTTGGACCACGCTTCTCTCATGCTGGAGGGAGACAGAAATAAGATAACCAGATACTTAGAATGTTTCACAGCACCACCACAGGGTCGTTACAGGAAATCAAAGATCTTTCTTTGAGTTAATGACATGTAAGATTTTTAAAGTGAAAAAAAGATGGTGTAGAATGTGTACCTTTTTTTTCTTTTTCAAACGGGGTCTCCCTGTAGTTCCAGTTGACCTAGAACTTGACCAGGCTGCTCTCTGTCTCACAAAGATCCACATGCCTCTGCTTCCCAAATGCTGATTAAAAGCATGGACCACCATGCCCAGGTCAATAGGTACCTTTTTTTTACACTCTGAAATGGATGGGTTGTATGATTTTTTTCTTATGATGTATTAACTTCATATTCTACCGTATCACATGAATCTTTCACTTCTGCCATATGAATTTCTAATTGGATTGAGAAATGCTTTATGAAATGCACGAAACTTTAATAAAATATTATTAATAATAAAAAGTATAAAAAAGAATACCTCAACCCTTTGGGTTTTTTTTTTCCAGTTTTTATTATGAATTTAGTTCTCGTTAACTATGTTCTTGCCATTAAAAAAGATTTGGTTGTGTGTTAGAAATGATACTTCCTTTTTAAATGGACACATTTTATGCTTTCTTTAGGCTGGAATGATAAAAAGCGATAGTGAAGAGTATTTCATTGAACCCTTGGAGCGAGGTAAGCAGATGGAGGAAGAAAAAGGAAGGATTCATGTTGTCTACAAGAGATCGCTAGTGGATCAGACAGCCAGAGACATGCCTGAAGACTTTTACTACAGAGGTAGGCATCTTAACAAGACTTATCATTCAAGACAAGCTTAAGATATAACGAAAACAGCCCATATTGCATTCAAGACGATGTGATTGCCTTGTGCTCTTGTAAACTGTGGAGGTAAAAAAGTGTATATTATACTCATGAAGTTTGTCATTTCTTTTTTTTTAAATTTTTTAAAATATTTTTTTATTTTTTATTTTATTTTTATATGTGTATGAATGTACTGTCTGCATGTAGGTCTGTGCACCCGTGCCGCGGAGGTCAGAAGAGGGTGTCGGATTCCCCTGAAACTGGAGTTCTCCTGGAATTGGAGTTACAGACGGTTCTAAGCCGCCATGTGGGTGCTGGGGATCGAACCCGGGTCCTCTGCAAGAGCAGTCGGCGCTCTTAACCGCTAGGCCATCTCTCCAGCCCTGTCATTTCTTTTTATGTTAGTTTTTTTTTATGCCAGTGAGTTATTACATCTCAGTACCTTTTTCGTGATTTCTTTTAAATTTTGCATTGAAACTGTGTTCTTTTAGTGTATCTTAAAGTTTGGGAATACATAATATATAAATTATGTATTTGTATTAATGTAAAAGTTCTTAAATGTGATCTATTGAAACAACCAAGTTATGTTTTAAGAGTCAAATGATAGCCAGGTATGGTGGTGCATGCCTTTAATCCCAGCACTTGGGAGGCAGAGGTAGGCAAATCTTTGTGAGTTCAAGGTCAGCTTGGTCTACATAGCGAGCTCCAGGCCAGCTGGGAGTAAAGGGAGACCCTGTCTGGAAAAGATGAAAAAAATGTCATTAGAAAATAATTATGCTACTTGACTTCAGGTTTATTTTGCTGAACTTTTTCCTACCTAGAGGAGACCTAAGTTAAATTCTGGTGGATAAAGTTATTTCTAAATAGATTGGAACCAAAAAAGGCAAATTCATTATGGCACATGAAAGTTTATTATTCACTTGGTGTAATGAGTTCTGGACACAAAGTTATACTCAAATGATATTGTTGTGTGTTAGATATAGAAGTTTCCCCTAAAGGAAATAAAATTTGGAATCAATATTATGTTTTTAATCAAATATCCAAAAGCTGCATTGCTTTTGGCAGGCCAGCTTTCTAAGCTAAGTATATTTCCTTGAGGAAATGTGAGGGAGGGGTGTAAGTCATCTGAATACAGTGTCTGTCTTGTAGATGGCCTTTGGAGAATTACTCCCTTGTTACTAGTTTGGTTTTGAGATGTCACCAGCCTCTCTCACTGAGCTGTATCAATGAAATAGTACACTTGAAAGTGCATTTAAAATTAGAAAAGCCCAAAAGTAATCAACATAGCCTGGTTTTATTCACCAGAGTTGTATTAATAGATCCAGTTTTATGAAATGTATGCCTAACTTAGCCAGTCTCATGTAACAGATCTAGAATGAGCTTCAGTTAGACTCACTGTGAATAATGGCCCTGCAACATCAATGGTTTCTCTCTCTCTCTCTCTCTCTCTCTCTCTCTTTCTCTCTCTCTCTCTCTCTCTCTCTCTCATCTCCCTGTAGCCCAGTCTGGCCTGAAACTTGCTATATATACCAAGCTGTACTCCATCTCACCTGCTTCTGCCTCCCAACTGCTAGGATCAAAGCTATGTACTAACACACCATGCAAGTCTCATTTTCTTAATCTGTGAATGGAGAATTGAAATACATTACAGTACTGTCAAAAATATGAGAATATGAGCATTGAGCATAGCTTTAATATCAGGAAGTACTTAATTAATGCTGGGTTTACTCTTTTAATAACTGATCACACAATTATCTTGTACATAAAATTTGTAGATTAGGCAAGTTTTGTTTAGGGTAGACATTACCTGTCTTCAGGTTGTGAATGTATTACTCTTTATGCTCAATTATATTTTCAGTTTTGACAGTCTAATCCAAATTAGAAGGTAGATTTGACTATAACAAATGATAGAAGCAAAGCTTTTTCTCAAAGTCTTACATGATTAAGATATATAATATTTTTAAGATAACAATTTAGTACCTTTATGAAAATCATACCCCATCCACTATGGAAATATGCAGGACAACTGAAAATCAGATCTGTCCCTGTGGCTGGCCTCTTATTTCCTCCATTTGTCATAGCTATAGATCCACAGAGCTGAACTTGATAACTCAGTTTTAGTCCTGAAGTTATCAATTTCTATAAATGTTAGTCCTGGTGCTTTTCAATAATGCAGCATTTCAGGAATATTTTTTCTTTGAAAGAAGAAAATTTTGGTCTGGAGAGATGGCTCAGTGCTTAAGAGCACTGATTATGCTTGTAGAGGGCCCATGTTTGAGTCCCAGCACCCACATGGCAGCTAACAACTGTCCTAACTCCAGTTCCAGGGGATATGGTGCCCTCTGCTGACCTCTAAATGCATTGCATGAGCCAGGTGCACTTACATATGTAAAAGCAATGCACTCACACACAAAATAAAGTAGTAAATAAAATATTTTTAAAAAGAAAAAAATCAATAGCTATTATATTTAATAGAACAGAAAAGAGCTGATGATGTAGCTCAGAAGTAGAGCACTTGCCCCTGAATTTGGTTCCCAGCAACACACACACACACACACACACACACACACACACACACACCACACACACAAATAGAATAGGGAAAACAATTTAGTAGTGAGGGTACATAAATTTAAAAGAGTTGGATTGCATTAATTTTAAAGAAATTTAGGCCTTAATAGGAATGCAGACATTGAAGAGAGTCTTTTTCTTTTTTTTCTTTTTTTTTTTTTCTTTTTCTTTTTTTTTTTTTTGGTTTTTTCGAGACAGGGTCTCCCTGTAGCCCCAGCTGTCCTGGAACTCACTCACTAGACCAGGCTGGCCTTGAACTCACAAAGATCTGCCTGCCTCTGCCTCCGAAGTGCTAGGATTAACGGCGTGCGCCACCACGCCCGGCTTGAAGAGTCTTTTTCAATCATGACTAGAAGGCTGGGTTATAAAAGTAGACTGTCACCTAGCGTGACCCATTTTGGAGAGGTTTTCAGTGACCGCAGGTCAAGGAAAAGCAGTTTGTGCTCATGCTCAGTTAACTTAAAACTTGCACCAAAAAAGCCATTGGTTCACAGTGTTACAAGGTACATGTGAAATTAATGTTTCCTATTTCCATATTTATAGGGTTCTGATTGAGCTGAGTTAGTGGTGATATCAATTTGCTTTTTTAGAATTTTTAATTTTGACCATTTGTATCAGAAAATTAATTCTTTTCCCTATGGCAGAAAGAATTTGATTCATAAATTTAAGTACCAGACAACAGCTTTAAATTTTGTACTTATTTAATTTTATTTTATGTGTATGTGCACGTTGCCTGCATGAATATAAGTGGCAATGCCCATGGAGAACAGAAGAAGGCCCTGGATTCCTGGATCTGGAGTTATGGGCAGTTGTTAGCTGCTTTATGGGTGTTGGATTCAAATCTGGGTCTTCTGCAAGAACAGCCAATGCTCTTAACTGCTAAGCCATCTCACCAGCTCTGTTTATAACATATTTCATCATTTAAAATATACCAAGTTAGGAAGGTAACTTGATTTATAAATGAATTCTGAAGTTCTGTATGAAGTACTGTTTTCTGGATTAGTTCAGGATACTGTTATAGTAAGAAATCAAACATGTGAGCTATGGAAACTGAGAAACATAGATTTGAAAAGCATGTCCTCAGTTATGGCAGAATGCATGACCTGGGATGGGGTGGGGGGGGGGGGGGGAGGGAAAGGGAAATAAGCCTGACCTGAATTGGAAAAAATGTATGAAATGCACAAAGCATCAATAAAAACTAATTTAAAAAAAAAAAAAAAGAAAAGCATGTCCTCATTCATATTTTTGTCTGACAAGTCATCAGGGAGAATCAGTCATGAGCAAACCATTTCTGACCCGACAGAGTTTTGTTAGAGTGTCCCCATAAGTTCTCTGCCATCTTTTCCTAGTTGTCCAAGTAATTTCTGGCTATATTTTGAAGCCTTTGGCAGTTTAGCTGCTCAAAAGTGACATCCATTTAGGTTATAGTTCACAACTCTTCTAAACAGCTTAGGGCTTGAACTAAAGGCATAGTAATAAGAAGGAGCTATGGAACCAAATTAAAACAGAGATTGAAGTAAAATTCGTAGGTTTTATGATAAAGTAGATCTTGGGTCTGGGGGAGGGAAGGGGTGGAAGAATCGAATGTATTTTTAGATTCTAATTTAGGAGACCAGAGAAGTCATTTTTCAGAATTATTGTACAACAACAAGAGGTGGGTTGAGAGTGAAGCATGGGGAAGATTTTGGATATAAGTTTAAAGACTTATTAGAAATAATGACGAAACTTTAAAGTACCTTGTGATGACTGTTTGAAAAATCTGACCTGTGTCATTGGTGTGTACTGGCTTTTTCCCAAGCACCCCGTTCTCACTCCATTACCACCCATGGTTAGAGAATACATTAAAACAGTTTCTAAGAAACTCCAACCCCACTGGAAATAAGCAATATGTATTCTCATAATCGTCCTGGGCAGGGTCTACATGGCTTATTATTGGAGGAATGAGTAGAGATGACTAGGGATTAAGGGACATAGATTGGCCCAAGATGCTTAGAATGGCTGCTTGCTTTCTGCCCCTATTCCCAGCTGTATCATGGAGAATCTGAAGGTATAAATTGTATCGGATTTGGAGTCCTACAGAATATTTCTCTTTATAACTTTAGATGAGGAGGACATCATGTCCTTAAACCCATACCAAAATAAATAAAACTAGTAATGAAATATAAATTTGCTCCTATTCCATTCAAGTTCTCTAAGCTTTTCTACTCAGCCAGTTATAAATATGATTTTCCATTTCTTATTTCCTAAGAGCATTCACTTGCATAACCAGAAATATCATAGCTTTGAACCCATTGGTATGTGGTGTAACAACAACAAATTTTCACCCAACTCAGTCATACCACAGATTGGTTTCACCTTGATTCTAAATAGGAAAGTTGTATTGCCTTTAAAATATGGAAGAATTTAGAGGGTTATTTATAAATATGTTGAATTGAGGATGAAACTGTAGCTACAGAGCTCTGCTTTAGAATTACTGCTTGTATGTGAGACCACCAAGGCTGGGGAGATTGCTCAGTGGGTAAAGTGCTTGTGGGTATAGGCATCAAGACCTGAGTGCAGATCCCAAACACCCAAGTAAAATCCAGGCTTGGCAGAACGGGTCTCTAACCCAAGCACTGGGCTAAGGAGGGTGAAAACAGGTATGTACATCCTGAAACCTGCTGGCCAGGCATTTCTGCTGAAATGGCCAGCCACAGGCTCAGTGAGAGCTCCTGTGTCAAAATCTAAGGTAGAGAGGGATAGTGGAATATACATAGTTCAGTCTCTGATGACCTCCACAGTTATACACAGGCAAGCATACTCCATACACACACACACACACACACACACACACACACACACACACACACACATGCAAAACACTTACATTTTTCTCATACCTTCAGCATTTTATTTTATTTATTTATTTATTTATTAATTTTATTTATTTCTGTATGTGTACGAATGTACTGTCTGCATGCAAGTGTGTGCACCCTTGTCGTGCAATGCCGCAGAGGTCAGAAGAGGATGTCAGATTCCCCTGGAACTGGAGTTCTCCTGGAATTGGAGTTTCAGACGGTTCTTGGCTGCCATGTGAGTGCTGGGGATCGAACCCGGGTCCTCTGTAAGAGTGGTTGGCGCTCTTAACCACCAGGCCATCTCTCCAGCCCCACCTTCAGCATTTTAACACTGTCACTCTGAATCTCGATCAGTACAGAGTTGGTGGGTTTAGATTAAGCATAGCTTTTCTGTGTCTGTCAAAGGAGTGACAGCCTTTTAGTTAAACAACAGGCTTGGCACATTTACAGTGTAGAAACTTATCTCCCTATCATGAGTGGACTGTTTGACTTGAATTGCTTCTCTCTGATCTTTACTATAGTGCACAAAATTATTTTCTATCAGACTCTGCTTTTGAAATTGCAATTGGTAACAATATGAACTCAAAATTTACCTGTACTATCCATCATTTGTCTAAACTCAGATAAAAACACACCCTGACAAGCTTTTAAGAATATGTTTTTATTGCTTTTAGGGAGGTGGCCTTGCGTGACATCATTCAACTTTTCATATTTTTTTATTGAGTCTTTAGGCCCTTGGGCTTCTCCCCTTACATTATAAGCTATTCATTCACCAGTAGCTTTGTGTTAAAGTAATTTTTGTAATTACTTCCTACCAGTGGGAAACAAGGACGAGTTAGCCTTTATCTCCTGGCTTCCTTTCAGAGGTTTTCATTTTCCTTCAGGAGCCCAAGTGCTTGTGTCGCTGGTGTGGTTGTCATGGTGCCATGATGGGGTGTCTTTGTCCCAGGTGGGAAATGCAAAGTAGTCAGAAATGTTTTAGGAACTGCTCCTGGTTACTGGGGAATGAACCTATGAAACAACAACCAGAATAATGGGATGACTTTGTTTTCGTAATGCTAGATAGGCCTTCCTTAGATGTAGACATGCAAGTAGGTACTCTGACCCTTTATATTGGAAGATTCTTAGGACCTGTGTATTAATCAAAAAGAATCCTTGGTGGACTTTATAAAAAGAAAAATATCAAACATTAGACATTACTTTAAGCAGATGTTTTATAAGTAAGTGGTGTGTGGAGCATGACATTACTATAATATTAAGATATGTCATTGAGCAAACATTCTCTTAGGTAGTTGTTAGATTATATATTTTTCATGGCTACTTGTTTATAATCTAATCTAAGGGACAGTCATTTGTCCAGGCTACTTCTATTGGAGTCATATGGAAATAGTAATCCTATATGTGGGATTTCTTTTCAGAGTTGTTTAGTCTATTTTAGTCTGTTGTGTTTATAATGACCATTGAGAAAAGGAAGGCAATATGGAGATGGAATTATCCCATGAAAGTAATCAGAAAGTAGAGTCAAAAGTTAAGGAATTTTCACATGTGAAGCACAATGGATAATACTTTATTTTCTTTAATTTAGATAACTGGGCCTATTCTATCTCTGAATTTGGTTCAGTTAATGGAGCTTGTATATGAAACCTTGTAATGTGTTACAAAATGTGACCATTTATTTCTCAACAAAGAATATAGAAATCAATCAGCTGTATTGAGACTCTGGGACTCTGAACTGTCATTAACGTGGCATTGAAGAAGAAGGAGAATTGTAGGGCTTTAAGTACATCTGAAGGACTGAAGAGAAATTGAAGACAATGAATGTATATTAGGGTAGGAGATTAATTTAGATAACTTGAACCAGCTCTTGATTTGTAAACAATATGATTGCCCATTCAGAAGCAACTCTATCAATTATTGATTCATAAGGGGACAGCACATACCAGTGAAAATTTTGCTATTACTTAAAATTTATCAGCTTGTTTAGAATATAAAAGAATATTAAATTCTGTGTTTATTATTAAATATTAATTTCTGTGTTTATTAAAATTAAAATCTGTGTTTGATTTCACTCATGAAAACTAATTTCTTTAGGTGGACTAACCACAGTTTTACTAAATATTTGGCCCTGCATACCAAATGTGCCTATGTAGATGCATTTTTAAGACCATATAATTATTGCTAAATATAATGATTCATAAATTTTCCCATTAGAAATCATTGAACCAAGGAATTCAAACTGCTCTAGGATTTAATTGTTCTTTTGTTTTATTTCTGCTTCTAACCTCTGGGAGTGCTACTTTTGGGAAAGATAACTTGCTATAAATTGCACGTTGGATTTTTGGTCACTGTGTTATTTTCCTTGCAACTTATGCATACACTTGAAATATATTTACTTAGAAGGATCTCTCTCTCTCTCTCTCTCTCTCTCTCTCTCTCTCTCTCTGTCTCTGTGTGTGTGTGTGTGTGTTCATTCAGTATTTTGGAATCCAAACCAAACCAAAACTTTTTGTTGCATTTGTTTGTGGGAAAGCAAGTGCATTGCTGTCAGTCTTTCTTCTAGGGAAGCTTTCTCTTCTTTCTCTCTTGAGCATTTTTCTGGATGGGATGAGCTGGTGATAATATGTTGAAATGACAAACAGCATAATAAATAAACTTTTTATTTGAAAATCAGTGGAGTGTGTTCACTCCGATATATGTTTAGGAATTCACATTTTTCCCTTTAATTATATTACTCTGAAATATGAATATATACCTTCCACCCATATACTTTAATACCATTCTGAAAGTAAGTGGTAGTTAATTCTAGGGCTCATTAAGAGGTTCAAACTTATAGCAGCAAAAATTGCTTTCTAGATTAGAAGGAAATTATAACATAATGTTCTAGCTGCCTTTCAATTGAGGGATTTGGTACTGCATCCACAAATGAGGGAACCATTTCCTGTTTTGTTTTTTTTTGCGGGGGGGAGGGCTGTGTTACTTCACTTAGCATAATGGCTTTGATTTCATCCATTTGCCTGCAAAGTTCATGATGTCATTTTCTTTTTTTATTATTTATTTATTTATTTATTTATTTATTTATTTATTTATTTAATATGTATGCATGTAAGTGCACCCATGTCATATAATACTTGTGGAGGCCAGAAGAGGGCATCAGATCACACAGAACTAGAGTTAAAGATAGTTGTTAGCTTCCATGTGGATGCTGGGAACCAAACTTGGGTCCTCTGAAAGAGTAGCCATTGGTCTTAACCACTGAGCCAGCTCTTCATCTCCGAGTGTTGAGCTTTTTAGTGGAGGGCAGCCTTTAAAGTCTCTAGGGTCTCTGCCTCTCACCTTGGGAGCTCTACTCCAGGGCCTGCATTATATCCCTATAAGATATATATTATATATATATATATCTACTATATATATATATATGTTACTTATTTCACCATTTCAGAGTATACAATTAGGGGCATTAGAAATATTTGCAGTAGCTGGGCATGGTGGCACATGCTTTTAATCCTAGCACTTGGGAGGCAGAGGCAGGTGGATCTCTGTGAGTTCAAGGCCAGCCTGGTCTACAGAGTGAGCTCCAGGACAGCTGGGACTAAAGGGATGTCATCTTTCTTTACCGATGCATAGAACTCCATGGTGTAGATGTACCACATTTTTGTTATTCACAGTTGAGGGGCATTTGGGTTGGTTCCAGCTCTTCACTATTGTGAAGAGAGCTGCAATAAACATAGATGTGCATGTATCTTTGCAGTAAGATGAGTCTTGTGGGTATATACCCAGGAGTGGTATGGTTGGGTTAAGCAGTAGGCTAATTTTGAGTCTTTTAAGGGTTCTCCACACTGCTTTCCATTGTGGTTGTACAAGTTTACATTCCCACCAGCAGTGGATGAGTGTTCCCTTTCCCCACAACCTCTACAGCATTTGGTGTCTTTTGTTTTCTTGATCTTGGAGAATATAATTCTGGTACATATATGATGTTTATACAGGCATATTTTGGAGAAAATATAATTGGGAGGGAACCACAACAACATAAAGACTGGGTCAAAGAACAGACTGATGTAGTTAAATTCTGCCCAATACAATAAACCTTTGCAGAAAAAACTTTACAAAGACTGAGAGAGAGATGCAGAGCAGTTACGGCAGAATGCATGATCTGGGGTGGGGTGGGGGGGAAGGGAAAGGATAATATGTCTAAATTGAACTGAGAAATGATGTCTGAGATACACAAATCATCAAGAAAAATATTATATTTAAAAAAGAAAAAAAAGAAAATTGATGGGAGTTGATAGTATATAGATATAATGTAGTTAATTACAGAGTCTACACCCAGGTCTGCATGAGTGATAGCATAGTGGAGTTAATTGCAAAGTCTACACCCAGGCCTGCATACATGATAGCATAGTGTAGTTAATTTCAGAGTCTACACCCAGGTCTGCATATGCGTTTTTCTTATATTTATCTTATTCTTCCTAGAAATCAAGCATCAAGCATTTTACTTCTTACTTTCAGATGATATTTATCTGTTCTAAATATCTAGATTTTAATTTTAACTAGTTAAAGTAATGAGATTAACTGAAATTTCTCTTGCTTGGTACTATAGGCTAGAAAGATTTGTCTCAATGCAGATTGGGGCTGTTTCCCTAGTTAGGATCTTAAAGGTGTTAGTGTAGACAGCTCATGTTGTATAGCAACTTGCTGTAACTTTCAGCACCTAAGGAAGTACTTGAAAAAGTTGTTAAATCTGGAGACATGGTGAAATGGCTCAATCAAGAGTAAGATGTAAGGACTTGAGTTCATATTCCCAGCACTGGTACAAAAAGGCATAGAGGCATGTATCTGGAATCTCAAAGCTAGAGGTAGAGATCTCAAAGGTAGAGATAGGCAGAGCCATGGAGCTCCCTGGCCAGCCAGTGTAGCCAAGTTAATGAAAAGGATTTAATATGAGACCCTGTCTCAAAAGATAAGGAAGAAAGTGAACAAGGAAATCATTTAACATTAAGCTCTGCCCTCCACGTTCACAGGTGTGCTAATACTTCTTGCATGCACAAACCCCCGTAAAATGTACACACACGCACACAAACACACACACACACACACACACACACACACACACCACGCATGTATGAGGTAAGTCTAAACAAGACTTTAATGAAGAGGTCACTCACCCTTTCAAATTCTTGTAAATACTTAATGATTGATGAAGCCATGGATATGCTCCAACATTAAGTTCCTCAGAGCTTTCTGTCTGACATTTGTTGATTATGTCACAGCTCTGTTAATAATAATTTAAAGCATTTACAGACTTGCATATGATCTTACTCAGTCTTTTAAGTGTTTTTATCCAATTCCCATGGAATTATTTTTGCTCTCTAATCTGTGCTATGTAGGTGTTAAATCTATGCAGTCTTTGAACTTGTTCTCCAAGTTATGTTTTAAGTTTCAGGACTTCAGCGGGTTCTGTTTCCATGATTAATGCTCTGTGCTTCAGGAGCAAAAGTGGTATCTAATCTCTTTTGATAAGGCAAGTGACTGATAAAAAACATTTTTTTTTCCTTTTTTGTTTTTGTTTTGTTTTGGCAAGGAGTGGGATGGAGACTCCCTGTAGCTCTGTTTGGCCTGAAACTCGCTATGTAGACCAGGCTGACCTCATGTTTACAGAGATCCACCTGCCTCTGCCTCCCAAGGGCTGGGATTAAAGGTGTGTGCCACCAAACATACCTAACATTTTGTCTAAAACATGCAAAGAATCAAAATCGGGATTTTCTTGACATCTTCTTACTGTTTGATATCAGTGTTGATACTATGCCATCAAACAGACTTCTGGTAAGAAGAAATTAGGACATTAGGATTAACTTAATTCTTTGTTTCCAATTTTAGATTGCACAGAGGTAGAGCTAGTGTGGGGATTAGATGCAGGTCTGCACTGTTCTTCCTCACTGGCTCCTAGTCCAATGGGCAGTCCTCATGGGAGTCACCGACAGCACTGTATGTGGGCCTCTCTGTTAATGTCTGAGAGGGAGAATTAACTTTAGCAGGATGTAGTGATGCTTTTTAACATCCCTCTCTCTTCTGTAACCACCCAGCATTTGAAGAGCCAGAGAAGCAGGACTGTAGTTCCGGAAGGTTTGCAATGGTGTCTGTTCCCTCGACCACTTCGATCCAGTGGCGGTTTCTTTTCTCTTAAAATCATGGAGAAATTTCCTAAAAGGTTGTCATCTTAGATAATAGACATTTGTCCATAATAGACAATAGGATTATTTTATGCATTTGCATCTTGAGTCATGGATATTGCACAAAATGATTATAATAGTAATTATTTGGATCCTTATTTTAAGATAAAAATCCTATCTTTCGTGAGTGCTAGGATTCAAGGTCTGTGCCATCATGCCTAGATTAAAAAAAAATCTTTCCCAGTTATGTGGCTTTTTCTACACAGGAGCTCAATATTGTTCTGGTCACCTCAATATATACCAGTGCATCATTAAATTCCATTTCTTCCTGCTAATGTTTTATGGAAGTTAGGAAGAAGCAACTCAGATAATTCGAAGTAACTTCGTGTTTTGCATCTTGGCTGGGAATTAAGTAAATGGGAAGGCAAGAATTTGGTGGCAATTAGAAAATGAACATTCTTTTTAATTAATATAATGATTACAACTGTACCCTTATTAATTCTTTGCAAATGCTTGCAAGAAGCATGGGAAAATAGCAACCCAGTTCCTCACAATGTGAACCGCACCTCACTTGCATTCTGGGCAGGTATCTCCTATGCTAGCCATAATGCCAGGCCGCTTTGACTTGCTGAACTGGCACCTCTGGGCATAGAGTCCTTTTCTGCCTGGTGGCAAACAACTTCAGCCCTGCAGTTGTTTCTGAACTTGACTCCTGTCCTTACACTACTGCAGCAGAGCTCCCGGAGTTCTGACTGGGACTCCTTTACCCAGCCCATGTGACACACCTGCAATCGTACTGTGGGACTCCATTGTGCCTCTATAGCAGTTCTTCACAGGTTGGGCAGGACACTGCTGCCATGCACCAGTGTTCCCTGCTGTTCCAGCCATAGGTGTGGTTGTTTAGCCTGGAAGCTGGGGTTGGACCACTAATTGCTGTTCTCCCTTAGCAGCTCGCTCTCCACAGCCATGAGAGCCAGCTTTCAGGGAAGCGGCTTCCAGGTCAGTTCCAGCTCCATTGCTCGAAATCCAGTCTCTTCAGTAAGTCCTGTCTTCAGCATAGGGTCTTACCTTCTTCAGGTTTCGGAGGGGGGGTGGGCAACAACCTGTGTAGTTTTGGGAGTCTCTTGGACTCCCCTGGCCAAGGTTTCTCCTGTTGGCCACTGTTTCCTTGTTATGTAGCCTTCAGCTATACGCAAGAACTCATGTAGAATTATTGTGCGTATAAATTGTCAATAGGTTGTTGTCAATATGAGTCCCTGTGCTTTTTACAGTAGCTACACATTATTTATCTCCCCTCTCCCTGTCTAACTCTCCCCATTTTTTTTTTTTTTTTGTTGTTGTTGTTCTCTTGATCTTAGCCAGTCTGACTGGAATGAGATGAAATCTTAAGTTGGTTTGAATTTGCATTTCCCTAATAATTCATGATGTTGCACTCTCTGTTCAGATCCTTAGCCCATCTTTTTTTTTTGTCTTTTTGAGACAGGGTCTCCCTGTAGGCCCAGCTGGCCTGGAATTCGCTCTGTAGACCAGGTTGGCCTTGAACTCACAAAGATCTGCGTGCCTCTGCCTCCCGAGTGCTAGGATTAAAGATGTGCACCACCATGCCTGGCGCTTAGCCCATCTTTTAATTGGGTCACTTCTTTTTGTAATTCTTTTTTTTTTTTTTTTTTTTTTGAGTTCTTTATAGATCCTGGATGATAAACCCTTGTCAGATGTGTTACTGGTGAAGATTTTCTCTCAGGATGTGGGTTTTCTTTGCACTTTCTTGGTTGTTTCTTTTGTTATACAGAAGCATTTTAGCTTAATGAGGTCCCACTTGTTGATTGTTGACTTTAATTCCAGAGCAACTGCTGTAAGATTTGGAAAGTCCTTTCCTATACCTCGTGGGTCACTGCCAATATTTCTTCTGATAGTTTCAGAATTTCAGGCTTCACATTCAGGTCTTTGGTCCATTTGGAGTTGACTTTTGTGCAAGGTGAAAAATAAGGGTCTAATTTCATTCTTCTATAGGTGGAGATCCAGTTTTGTCAACACCATTTGTAGAAGATGCTATCTTTCTTCCAGTGAGTGTTCTTAGCCCTTTTGTCAAATATCAGGTGGCTAAAATGGGCATGTGAATGTTTGAGGCTTCAATAGTTTCTGTTGATCTAGGTGTCTATTTTTGTGCCAGTAACATGGTGTTTCTATGATTGTAACTCTGTAATATTGTTTGAAATCCAGCACAGTAATACACCCCCCTCCCCCTGTGTATTGCTCTTTGTTCTCAAGGTTGCTTTGGCTATTCAGGGTCTTTGTGCTTCCATATGAATTTTAGGATGGATGTTGTTTCTAATTCTGTGAAGAATGTCATGGGAATTTTGATTGGGATGGCATTGAATCTATATATTGCTTTTGATAGGATGGCCATTTTCACAATATTAATTCTTCTAATCCATGACCATGGGAAATCCTTTCCTCTATTGTTTTTGAGTCTATTATGAATGGGAGAGTTTCCATGTACTCTTTCTCCAATTGCTTGTTATTGGAATATAGAAAGGCTACTGATTTTTATAGAGTAGTTTTATAACTTGCCACTTTACTGACAGTGTTACTCAATTCTAGGAGTTTTCTGGTGGAATTTTTGGGATCTCTGAAATGTGATAACATATCATCTGAAAAATATGGATAATTTGACCTCTTCTTTTCCAATTAATACCTGTTTAATTTCCTTCTTTTGTCTTTTTGCTCTAGCAAGAGTTTCAAGGACTATATTAAAAATCAGTGGCGATAGTGGATATCCTTGTCTGGTTCCTGATTTTAATGGGAATGCTTCCAGTTTTCCTCCATTTAGAATGATATTGGCTGTGAGTTTATGTAATATAGCTTTAATTATGTTTGGGTATGTTCCCTCCAGTTCAACTCCTTCTAGTTCCTTTGACATAAATGCATGTTGAATTTTCTCAAAGGCCTTTTCTGTTATCTTTTGAAATGACCATGTGATTTTTTTTGTCCATTTACGTGATTTATGACATTTATTGACTTACGTATATTGAATCACCCCTGCATCTCTGGAATAAAGGTGACTTGATAATAGTGGATGGCCTTTTTGATGTGTTTCTATATGTGGTTTGTAATTATTGCGCTGAGAGTTTTTGCATCTGTATTCATTAAAAATATGGTCTATAGTTTCCTTTTTGGGTTGTATCTTTGCCTGGTTTTGGTAGAGTAATGCTGAGTTCATGGAAGGAATTTTGGGATTCTCCCTCTGTTTCTATCTTTTCAAATAATTTAAGCAGTATTCATTGTAGAGCTTCTTCAAATATATGGTAGAATTCTGCTGTAAATCCATCTGGGCCTGGGCTCCTACTATAAAAACTGGGAGGCTTTATATTACTGTTTCTGTTTCTGTATATATTATGGGTGTGTTTAAAATGTTGATGTCTTCTTGGTTTACCTTTGTGATTCCTATGATTTTAGATATAGATTTCTTTTAGGTTTTCAAATTTCATAGAGTATAGGTTTTTAAAGTATGAAATACTTAGAGTATTCTGGATCTTTTTGTTGTGGGTTGTGATGGTTCCCTTTTTGTCTCAGATTTTACTTATTTGGAGTTGCTATTTGTTTTGTTTAACTGGAATAAAGTTCTGTCTATCATTTTTATGTTTTCAAAGAACCAACTCTAGATTCATTAATTCTTTGTATTGTTTTCTTTGTTTCTATTTCATTAATTTCTGTTCTAAATTTTGTTATTTCTTCTCATCTGCTAAGTTTGGGTTTCATTAGCTGTTGCCTTTCCAGAGTCTTGATTTGCAATGTTAAGTGATTTATTTGAGCTCTTTATGATTTTGTAATGTAGGCACCCATTAGAGCTATAACCTTCCATCTTAGGACTGCTTTTGAAGAGGTTTCCTTGTATTGTATTGTCCTTTTAATTTAATTCCAGGAATGCTTATTTCTTAATTAATTTCTTCTTTGACAGATTCATCATTCAGAAGTGTATTGTTTAATCTCCATGAGTTCATGTAGTTACTAGGGCTTCTTCTGGTATTGAGATTAAACTTTATTGCATTGTGGTCTGATAGAATTCATGGAATTATTTCAATGTTTTTGTATTTGTTGAGGATTGTTTTGTGCCTATGTATGTGGTCAATTTTGGAGAAAGTTCCATGGAGTGCTGAATAGAAAGTGTATTTTTGGTGCTTGGTGGAATATACAGTAGATGTTTGTTAGGTCCATTTGATGAAAAGTATTGTTTAATTCAACTGTCTCTCTGTTTCTTCTTTGTCCAGTTGACCTGTCTGTTGGAGAGAGTAGGGTATTGACAGCCCCTACTATTACTGAGCTGGGGTTAATCTATATCTTAAAGTCCTATAGTACTGTTTATAAAGTTTGGTGAACCAGAGTTTGGTGTATATATGTTCACGATTATAATATATTCTTGATCAATTCTTCCTTTGATTATAATAAAGTAACTATCTCTTCTGATTAGTTTTAGTTTGAAGTCTAGAATTGCGACTCCTGGTTGTTTCTTGGTGCCATTTGCTTGGAATATTTTTGCCATCAAGGTAGCACCTGTCCTGAAGGTGAGATGGGATTCTTGCAGACAGAAAAAAGATGGATTTTCTTTCTTCATCCATTCAGCTAAAGCCTGTGTCTTTTGACTAGGAAGTTTAGTCCATTGACATTTAAAGTTATTGGAATATGTGTATTGGTTCCTGCTCTTTTAATTTCTATTTACATTCCCGGTCTAACTTTGCGTTTTCATAGTTAAACCTTCATTTAGTTCTTTATGTTTCCGCTACAGTACAGTCATTCTTTTCTTCAAGTATTTCTATTGTGTCAAATTTTCTCTGAAGGTCTGGGTTTATGAACATGTTTTTTTTTTTCAGCCTATTCATTTCATGGAAGAGTTTTCTTTCCCTTTCAATGATAACAGACTTTTTTTCTGGGTAAAGGATTCTGGGTTGGAATTTATGGTCATTTAGAACCAGTTATACTTCTGTCAAGGCTTTTCTGGATTTCAAAGTTTGTAATGAAAAATCAGCTGTAATTCTAATGGGTTTTCCTTTGTATTTGACTTGTTTTTATTTTGTGGCTTTCAATATTCTCTTTGTTCTGTACGTTTAATATTTTTTTACTATAATATACTATGGGGTATTTCTTTTCTGGTCCTGTCTATTTGGTGTTATATGTGGTTCTTGTATTTGTATGGGTATGTCTTTCATTAATTTGAAATTCTCTTCTACAATCCTATTGAATGTGAAATTCTCTTCTACAGTCCTAATGAAAATCTTATCATTACCATTATCCTGAGATTCTTCTCCTTTCTGTATGTCTATGGTGCATAAATTTGGTCTTTTCATTGTGTCCCACATTTCCTGCATATTCCATTTCTGTTCTTTTAAAAGTTTTCATATTCTTTGCTTGAGCAGTCCAGTTATTTAACTTTATAATCCAGTCTTGAAATTCTGTTTTCCATTTCTTTAATTCTATTTAAGGCTTTAAATGAGGCTTTTCCCTCATTGTTTCCAATTGACTTATTGAGTATTTCACTTCTTTCTTCATTTCAGCCTGAGTTTCCTTCCACATTTCTGTCTCTTTTGTGTATTCAACCAGAAGTTTATCCCAATCTTCTTTTAATTCTTTGATTTATTTGTTTGTGTGCTATTTAAATTCATTGAATTTTTTATCATGTTTATGATTATCTTATGGTTATCTTTAAGGGTTTTCATTGTAGAACTCTTCTATAGGACCGATGGTGTTTTGTGGGGCCATATTATTTGGGTTTTTCATATTGTTACTCTTCTGTTGGCACATGGATTTTGGCATGTAGATTTCATTTGTTGTTTGTGATTCTTGAATGAAACTCAAGTCTTCCTTTGTTGGGTTGATGTCTGATTCTGTCTTAATTCTTGATTTTCCTTCCTACTCATTGAGTATGAAAACTTGGTTGTTCTATGCTTCAGGTTCTCTCTTTTGATTATACATTGGAGGAATCAGATGCCTCTAGTCTAGCTACTTAGGAGTTCCTGGGAGGCCCAAGTCAGGCACCAGTCAGATACTCTGAGGCTTCATTCTAAGATTTGGACCCCTACTAGCCAGTAGGCACAGCACAATTTGGGAAGTTTGCTAGGCAGAGGCTGGATTCAGGTACTCACGGGCAGTCTGCAGAGGTCTTGGCCCTACTGAAGGGCAGAGAAGCCTAGCGCTGCTGCAGTGGGAGGGGTTGCAGATGGTCCCAATGTCAGGGTATAGTTGGAGGAGCTCATCACCAGGTGGAGGCTGGATTCAAGCACTCTCAGGCACTTTTGAAAGTCCTGAGCCTCTACTGAAGGGCAGAGAAGTCTAGCCCTGCAGCAGAGAGCCCTCCCAATACAGATGTTCCTAATATAGAGGGATCAACACAGAATAATTGGGGAAGCTCACCACTCAGATACCAGATTCAGGCACTCTCAGGCAGTCTGGACAGGTCTCTAGACCATATTTTCTTCATCCACATGCCTATTAATGAACATTTGCTTCCATATTATGTATTGAATAATGCTAAAGTGAATGTGCATGTGCACATACTTATTTGAGATTCAATATTTTTGATTTCAATATTTTTGAATATGTACCCAGAAGTGGGAATACTACATCATTTGAAACTTCTTTTTGTGATTTTTAAATTCTTATCAAATTTGTATGAATTTTACACAAAATATTTTGATCATATTTAGATCCTCTCCCCTCTCTGTCCCCTTCTCACATACTCCCATGGGTTTCCAGGTACTCTTTCATATGTATTCACTACTGCACCAATAGAGATGATTTGCTGGGCTGGTTAGTGTCATTCATACACTTTACAGCAAGATGGGATCATTGATTGGTTTTCTCCTTTGGCATTTTGCGTAGTAACTTCTGATACTATGAGACCTAAACTTCAGGAAGGGGGCTTCTAAGTCAGTTCCAGCCGGATTGCTCCAAGTTCTGGGAGGCAATCAAGGGCTGTAGCAATAGCCTGTTTTATTTAGTGAATTTCTTGGACTACCCTGGCCAACTACTTAAAAGGAGGTTTCCCTTGCCTGGCACTGTGTTTTTTGTTATATTGTCTTCAGCCCTACACATGCACATATATATCACATTTTTCAGTAGGCTTTTGAACTAATACATATGCCTCTGTTTTTTCACACTACCCGAGCCTTATCTCTCTTCTGTCTCCCCTGTACAACCCTCTTCCTTTCCTTCTTAGTTAAAGTACCCCCATGGTATTTGTAATTATTTAGGATATCTCTATTGCTGTTTCCCTTTATAGCTTCTCTCAATCAGTGTATAAATTTCCACTTTTTTCCCACATCCTTTGCAACATGTATCTTTTTTAAAAAGAAAAATAAATAAATAAGAATAGCCAAGTTACTGTTCTGGCCTTTGGGGAGTTCTTCTATTAAGGTAAGGTCTTCCTTATGTAGTTTATATTACCTCCTTATCACATAGGAGACTGGCAGATATTTTCTGCCATTCTGTAGTGTCACTTTTCACTGTGAACTTCTACCTATTCTGTGCAGAAGCTTTTTTTTGTGTGTGTGTGATTCCTGTGATGATTAATCTCTATTATCAATATGATGAGATCTAGAATCCCCTGGCAGGTGGTCTCTGGGCATGCTTGTGGGAGATTATCTTGATTAGGTTAATCAACAGAGATTGGCCTGGCCACTGTGGGTGGAACTATTCTCTGGGTTGGGTCCTAGACTATACAAAAAGAGAAGTGAGCTGAGCAGAAGCATTCACCCTCTCTGTTCTCTGATTGTGAATGCAGTATAACCAGGTATTTCAAACTCCTGTTGCTTTGACTTCCCTGCCAGGATACTGTAACCTTAAATTGTGACCTGAAATCAACCCTTTCTCCTGTGGGTTGCTTCTGTCAGGTTATTTCATCACAGTAGCAGAAAAAGAAGATAAAATAATTGACATATCTATTTTCATTTTGTTGCCTATGATTCTTTTTCTCATCCCAAGAAATCACTACAAAGACCACATACATGGATTCTTTTCTGTGCTTTCTTCTAGTTTTCTGGTTTCGGGCATAATGTTTGGGTCTTTGATCTATTTTATGTCAATTTTCATATATGGTGTGATATAAGAATCTAGTTTCATTCTTTTTCATGTAATACTGAGTTATCTCCAACACTATTTGTTGAAGCTGTCCTCTCCCTGTTATGTATATTTGTCACCATTAAGGAAGAAGAATTGGCTAGATTTGCCTGATTTCTATTCCATTGGTCTCTATGTCTGTTTTCATTCCATATCATTTTAAGTGTTGTGCCTTTGTAATATATTTCAAAATCAAGTGGCTTGATGCCTCCAGCTTATGTTCTCACTTTCTACCTCATGACACTCTCTATCAAGCTACTTAGGTCTTCTGTGGTTACATGCGAATTTCAGGATTTTATTTCTATAAAAATATGTGGATCGTATGGCATCCGTAGATTGTTTCCTATGGTGTAGATGTTTTCACATATTGTCTTCAAGTACATGAACACAAGTGCCTTCCCATTTATTTGTGGTCTTTATGTCCTTTATGCAACAATCTTCATATGTAATAGTTTTCTTCCTTCTCCCCCCTTCCATCTTCATTCAAAGATTTTCAGCTAATGCTTATGGATGACTAGATCACCAAGTTATTCCCATTGTACAGGCAGTGTGCCTCTGTGTTCAGCCTCCAGTGAACTCAGAGTAACTCAGTAACTAGTGATTGGGTAACTCAGTTCTGTACCCCTGAGCTGAGTTACTAGTGGGAATTTGTCACAGAACAGGGCTACCACAGACATCTTACCTCATGTAAGTTAACTTGTTCTTTCCCATCTCTAGTTCCAGGATGGCTCCTCATCCTACACACCTATTCATTTTGCTTTCGTTTTTTTCCATTTGTTTAACTTGAGAGATTTGCTTCAGTAAACTAAGTTTGTGGAGAAGATAAATTAAAATCCTACTTATAATAGAAATTCAACAAGTTTAAGATTCAGTGAACTAAAAATATAAATGATTATTGGCATCTCAGAGCATTCCTTGTTTCCATTCCAAGGTGATAATGATTCTTCGTGTATTTCCTATTGCCATATAGGCACCTTGGCTTTTAAAGAATAGATGGCATAGCTCACTGCTTGAAGAGAAGTGGCCTTGTGACCTGAGGACACACAGCAGTAATTGTGCTTGCTTCTGACACTCAAACCAGACGAACTCAATGGAGCACTGCTGTGTTTGACTGGGAAGTTTTGTCTAATGTCACCATAAATCTTTCTGATTTCATTTCCTTTCATCCATAGATACACTTTCCATTTTAAACTAATGATTGTTCTGCCTTCAAAGTTATTTCTTGTAGGATCTATGAATAGGGACACTGTACCACACAGTGGAGAGATCACCAAGTGTGAGATTTCATCTACTGTATGCTTCTCATCAGTGAATGTTATTGTGATATTTTGTTTCTCTTCAACCTCAACCACATCTTTCCTGGATGGCTCAGAAGCAGTGACTGCCATTTATGGGCAAGGTAATGGAAATTTTGTGTCCTTATTGAACAGAAGTCACTGATGTTCAAGCCCTACATACTCTTGACAAAAAGGGAATATTACCTGATTTCTAACTTTCAGCCAATCCAGGATGTTGAGTTTCCATCTCTTTCTGCAGCTGTAATGCTTTCACGTCTTGTGGCACACAGGTGGTCTCTGAACAAGTTCCCACTATTTCAGTACTTTTTACAAAACACAGCACTTTAACCTGGCACTTTAACACATTCCTTGTACACACTGCAGGCTGAATTACCACTGCAGAGAAGCTTTGGGATTCCTGGTTTAAAATCTTGTAAAGAATTGTCAGCCATTTGTGTTACCTTTTTGCAATAGATAAGAACTAACTTATTTTCTTGGCTCACAATAGACAAAAAGTAGTTTATTTTCTTGCCTCACAGTTTGAGAGGATACTGTCTATGATGACAGGGACCTCAACATTGCAGGAGGCTCTGTGGCAACAAAACTGTGTGACAGCTGCGTGCTTTCATCTCAGCAGACCGTGAGCAGAGGCAAGGATCAAGTAATAATGGTTGTAGGTCCTCTTCAAATGTTCTATAGAATTCTGCCATAAATCCATCTGGGCCTGGGCTTTTGTTAGCTGGGATGTTTGGAATTACTGTTTAATTTCTTCATGTGTTATGGGGTCTGTTTAAGCTGTCAGTCTCTTCTTGGCTAAGCTTTGGTGATTTCCATGATTTCAGATATTCATCCATTTATCTTGGGTTTTCAAATTTAGTAAAGTACAGGTTCTTAAAGTATTCTTGTATGATTGTCTGGATCTTTTTGTTATCTGTTGTGATGTTTCCCTTTTCCTCTCTAATTTTATTGATTTGGAACAGCTCTTTCTTTCTTTTGGTTAACTGGGCTAGAGGTCTATCTCTCTTGTTTATCCTTTCAAAGAACCAGCTCTTGGATTCATTGATTCTTTATATTGTTTTCTTTGTTTCTATTTCATTGCCCTCTGCTCTGATTTTTGTTATTTCATCTTGTCTTTTGGGTGTAGGATTTGTTGTTGTCTCTCAAGTGTTTTTAATTACAGTGTTAAGTCTTTTATTTGTGCTCTTTCTGTTTTTTTTTTTTTTTTAATGTAAGAACTTAAGGCTGTAAATTTCCCTCTTAGGACTACTTTTAAAATATCCCATAGAATTTGTGGTGTGGTATTTTCCTTTTTATTTAGTTCAAGGAATACTTTTATTTTTTCTTTATTTTTCTCTTGACCCATTCATTATTCAGGAGTGTGCTGTTTAGTCTCCATGAGTACTTGTAGATAGTAGGGCTTCTTCTGGTGTTGATATTAAGCTTTATTGCACTGTGGGCTGATAGAATGCATGGGATTTTTTTCAATTTTTTTTTTATTTGTTGAGGTTTGTTCTGTGTGTCAGTATGTGGTCAGTTTTAGAGGATGTTCCATGGGGTGCTGAATAGAAATTATATTCTTTGGTGTTGGGTGGAATATTCAGTAAATTATTCAAAAGGATAAAAACAGAGGTAAATCTGCCAGATTCCTTCTATGAAGCCAGCATCACTCTAATACCAAAAGTAGGCAAAGATACAACCAAAAAAGAAAACTATAGATCCATTTCATTAATGAACATAGACGCAAAAATTCTGACAAAATACTTGCAAACCGTATCCAGGCACACATTGAAAAGGTCATCCATCATGACCAAGTCAGATTTATACAAGAGATGCAGGGATGGTTCAGCATATGTAAATCAATAAATGTCATCAAGCAATAAATGGACTGAAAGACAAAATTGGTCATCTCAATTGATGGCTAAAAATTAGAAACATTCCCCTTAAAGTCAGGAACCAGACAAAGCTGCCCCCTATCTTTACTCCTTTTCAATATTGTGCTTGAAATGGTCACTAGAGGAATAAGACAAGAAAGGGAAACCAAAGCAGTACTAATTGGAAAAGAGATAGTCAAACTCTCCCTTTTTGCAGATGACATGATAATGATAGTTTACCTAAGGGATGCCAAAAACTCCACTGGAGAACTACTTGAAATGATTAATCGTTTCAGTAAAGTGGCAGGATACAAAGTTAACCTTTCTTTTATTTATTTATTTATTTACTTATTTATTTTGGTGTTTCTTGAGACAGAGTCACAGTGTAGCTTCAGCTGTCCTGTAATTCACGATATAGACCAGAACTAACAGAAATCTGCCTGCCTCTGCCTCCTGAGTACCAGGATTAAAGGCACATGTATCCACGCCTAGCCAGTAGCCTTTCATTATACCAAGAACAAACAATTGGGGAAGGAAACCTTCCCATTCACAGTAGCCTCAAAAAAAAAAATAATAACTTGGAATAAACTTGACAAAAGACACTAAAGATCCCTACAATGAAAATTTTAAACTCTAGAAGAAGGAGATTGAAGAAGACACCAGAAGATGGAAGGACCTCCCATGCTCTTGGATTGGAAAATTAATATAGTAAAAATGACCATCCTACCCAAAGTAATATATAGGTTCAATGCAATCCCAATTAAAATCCCCATGAGTTTCTTCACAGACTTAAAAAAAAATCCTAGAATTCATATGGTAAAACAAAAGACCCCAGATAGCCAAAGCAACCCCGAGCAAAAAGAACAACGCAGGGGTAAATCCTATACCAAACTTCAAACTATATTACAGGGCTATAGTCATAAAAACAGCCTGGTACTGGCACAAAAATAGACCTGTAGATCAATGGAACAAAACTGAAGATCCAAACTTGAGCACATGCAATTTCAGCCACCTCATTTGATAAAGGGGTCAAGAAGACTCCATGAAGGAAAGACAGCATCTTCAGCCAGTGGTGTTAGCAAACCTGGATCACCAGTTGTAGAAGAATAAAACTAAACCCCTACCTTTCACCCTGTGCAAAAATCAACTCCAAATGGATGAAAGACCTCAATGTGAAACCTGAAACTCTGAAAATGATAGAAGAAAATGTTGGCCATAACCTACAAGATCTAGGCTTAGGAAAAGACTTTCTAAATCAGACAGCAGCTGCGCAGGAAATAAGGTCAACAATCAACAGGTGGGACATGATTAAACTCAAAAGTTTCTGTACAGTGAAAGAAACAATCAAAGAAGTGAAGAGAAAACCCACAGAGTAGGAAGAAACCTTCAGCAGTGATACATCTGACAGAGGATTATCCAGAATACATAAATTACTCAAAAAACAACGGAGCAAGTAAACAAATGACCCAATCAAAAGATGGCTGAATGGAGACTTCACAAATGAAGAAGATGGCTGAGAAACATCTTAAAAAGTGTTCATCGTCACTAATAATTAAGGAAATGCAAATTAAAACCACTTTAAGATTTCATCTTACCACAGTAAGATGGGCTATGATCAAGAAAACAAATGATACCAAATGCTGGAGAGGTTGTGGGGAAAGAGCAACACTCATTCACCGCTGGTGGGAATGCAAACTCATGCAACCCTTATGGAAAACAGTGTGCAGAATTCTTGAAAGACTCAAAATGGGGCTGGAGAGATAGCCCAGCAGTTAAGAGCACTGACTGCTCTTGCAGAGGACCCGGGTTCAATCCCCAGCACCCACATGGTGGCTGAGAACCGTCTGTAACTCCAATTTCAGGAGAACTCCAGTTCCAAGGGAATCTGAGACCCTCTTCTGACCTCTGCGGCATTGCACAACACGGGTGCACAAATGTACATGCAGACAGTACATTCATACACATACAAAAATAAATAAAATTAAAAAGACTCAAAATGGACCTACTACCTCATCCAGTCATACCTCTCCTGAGTATATACCCACAAGACTTGTCCTATTGCAGAGATACATGCAAAACCATGTTTATTTCAGCTCTCTTCATAATAGTGAAGACCTGGAAGCAACCCAAGTATCCTTCAACTGATGAGTGTATAAAGAAAATGTGTTACAGCTACACAATGGAGTTCTATGCAGCAAGAAAGTTGACATCATGAAATCTGCAGGTAAATGGATGGAACTAGAAGCTGTTATGCTAAGTGAAGTAACATAGTCTCAGAAAAACAAATCATGTACAGTGTTCCTCATTTGTGGATCCTAGCACCAAATCCTTATGTCAGGTAAACTGAGTATTATTTTTTCTCTTTAATAAATATAGTACCTGATGCTACTATTAAAAAGTGCATTAAAACATACATCAACTTGCTATGTAATTTAGGAATGTAAAGCAATATTTCTTTTTACCTGCATGCAACTCTACAGTTAAAAGTTGAATCCATGTTTTGGAATTAACCTATAGTTTATTTTCAGATGTCATAATTTTGGCATATGTGTAGAGTATATACATGCATATTTCAGAGTAATATAAAGTTAAAAGGAATGACAACATCCAAAAAGACTTGCTCAAGAACTGATTGAAGCAGTAAACTTCTGCCCCAAACAATAACCTTCTGCATCCAAAAATTTTTTAAAGACTGAGAAAAAGATCCAAGACATGTATGACAGAATGCGTGAGCTCTGGTGGGGTGGGGGTCAAGGAAGGGAAAATGGGTCTAAATTTGATTAAGAAATGTTGTATGAAATGTACAAAAGTTCAGTAAGAAATTCAGAAAAAAGAAATAGGATGGAATCCAATTCCAGGGATCCACTTCTTCCAATAAGGGCTACCTCCCTGTGGTTTCACAAGCTTACTAACAAAACAGGGCTAAGTGCTCACTTTCTAACTGAATTTGAGATTCAGGTGATTGTGAGATCTACTTCAAAACATGGGGCCCATACCTGACACTGATAGAACTTGTGGCTAGATAGGTCACAAGCCACAGGGAAGAACCCACTAGTATTATTTTGCTAAATAAGTATAGTATTAAGCCAATGCCTAATGACTTGTTCTACTCTTAGATTGATGCATCTTTCCATCTTCCAGAGAAGCTTCCTTATGCAACAGATGGTAATTAACACAGAGACCCACCATTGGCCAACCTACAGAGAAAAAGAGGTTGTAGAGTGCTTATCCCCGAGTAGGACACCTATATTAAACTTTGGCCTGTCAAAGCTCAGGGATCATTGTGGTGGGGGGGGCAGAAAGATTGTAAGAGGCAAAGGAGCTGAATGACATCAAAGAAACAGTTTTCCACAGCAGTGGTAGCAGCATGCTGCGGAAATCCTGTGAAAGTTCCAGTCAGATAAAATCCCAGTATAGAATTGGGGAAGGGGAGAAGAAACTGTGAATAGGGACACCATACCACACACTGGAGAAATCATCAATTGTGAGATTTCATCTACTGGATGTTTCAATCAGGAGGCAGAGAGTTCGTGTTCTTTAAGGGTATGGTTAAGCAGGCTTTCATAGATACACCTACACTGTAGGATACTTAGGATCACACATTTGACTCAGGAGATCTTATGTATATGTGTAATGGGCTGCATGAAATTGAGTGGGGGTGAAAGAGAGCGTAGTCAAAGGAAAAGGTCTAAATATGTTTGAATTTATTATATGACATCTGACAAATTATAATAAAAATAAAAAAATAGCACTACTAGATGGTGACCAAGTGTTCGAACACATATGCCTTTCTCCATCTGCGAAGCTGGTGCTGTGACATGATATGGTACCATGCATGAGATGAACAGGGAACTTAAACTTAGTCTCTCTCTTGGGACTGGAGAGATGGCCTAGCAGTTAAGAGCGGTGACTGCTCTTGCAGAGGACCCAGGTTCAATCCCCAGCATCCACATGGTGGCTGAGAACCATCTTTAACTCCAGTTCCAGGGGAATCTGACACCCTCTTCTGACCTCCGTGACATTGCATGACACAGGTGCACAAACCTACATGCAGACAGTACATTCATACACATAAAAATAATAATAATAAAACATATTAAAGAAAAACTTAGTGTCTCTCATCTCTCCTCTTACCTGTCTTGCCACTGTCTGAATTATAGTTTGTCTTTTTTTCTCCTTAGTCTCATGACAATATACTTAAACCTCCGAAACACATGATTTGACTAATTGATTCTTGCTTTTTTATTTTATCCAACTTTTTTTTGAAATAATTTTCTTTCAAGTTACTTATTTAGAGTATCTTTAGGGAGGATCACTTTTTCATAAACAATATTCTATATAATTTAAAAGAACACATTATAAATCAAGTTATGGGAAGAAATTAGAAAGTGTTTTGAGAAAATCAAGTCTCTTAAGAAAATCAATATGCTACATAAACATTTTTCCAAAGGGCTTGGGTAGCAGGTCTCTAATACAATTGTGCTCTATTAAACAGGCTTCCTTAGTGTCAGGAGGGCTGCAAATTCCTTTAGTTTATGTATGTAGTTTTCAAAGTATGTGCGTTCTCTCTCAGAAAGATTTAATAGTTTTTAAAATATTTTCAAAATAGTCTGAGATACAAAACTGTTGCAAACTAACTGTCCTCAAACTATTAAATGTTCTTGAATGATTTACTATGCTTTTAAAAACCATGTATATACATATATTCAGGATTAATAGAGTGAGGGATTTCTTTTATTTGTGTTATGACATTTTCTACCAAATTCCTGGATTTTTAAATATCAAAACTTTTAATTGAGTAACATACTTTTATGTCATTAAAAAGTATAATCTTAATAAAGCCTTCTGAAGTAATGTTATCTACTAGCTAAACTTGAAAAGGTATTGTGTGTGTGTGTGTGTGTGTGTGTGTGTGTGTGTGTGTGTGTGAACAGAACTTGCTGTGATAGAATTTCTTATGAATAATTTGGGAGATAGGATAAACACACCTGTCCATCCTCTGAGTTGGATCTCAATGCTTGAACATTTAGGAAATGCATGCTGAAGAACATTAATGCTGTGGGCAAAGCAGTCTTCATTATCTCAGCCAAAGGTGCTCTTCAGCAGCGATGACATCATTGTTGCTTCCCTGACCTCAGAATTCAGACAAGAGACAAGACCCTGAACTTAGTGTCTTTGTCAGACATGTGTAGAAAGGAAGACACAAAGAAAGAGCTTCCCGTTGAGTCAGAGCAGGCTTTGCGACTCCTTTCTTGGTTCTCTGTGAAAGCACATGACTGGACTTGTAGAAGATTAACCTCCTTAACATTGCTGCAAAAAAAATTAAATAGATGCAAAGCGGCTCTGTCACTTTCTTCCTCTGCTGTGAATTCGGTATTCTGGTGGGCAGTGAATTATTTTGAATTCCCTCAGAGAGGCCAGGGCAGTCAATGAGGGCTGTGAATGAGGGCCCTCTGAAGGGCTCAGTTGTGGGTTTTCACTGTTCTTTACAGCATTATTCCTATGAAAGAGTCCCCTCTAAGAGTGGGGTCAGCCTGGAGACCTTTATAGTGCGTGAAGTAATCCATCCTTTAATCTCTTCCTTCCTGTGGGAAAATCAGTGCTGAAAAAAAAAGGGTGAGCTCATATTTATACCATAATACAGTCTGTTTAGACCATTGACTTTTCAGTTACTGCTATTTGTTGCATGATTATAGTTTATTTTTAATTTGGTATCTTAATAAAGTAATTAAAAATGTAAAGTAAAATTTGTGCTGATAACTTTATCTAGTTATGGTGAATAATTGATGTTATTTTTAAAAATATATTTTATTGATTTTTTTTTTAGAGAATTTTATAAACTGTAGTTTGGTCGTATTTGGATCCAATACCCCGTCTCTACCCCATCTTACTACCCATTTCATGTCCTCTATTTTTTTAAAGCCTGCCAAGTTCAATTTATATCCCCAAATGTTCTTCGATCTGGGTCCATCCCTGGAGCCTGGTCAACCTATGCAGCATCACACCCTTAAAGGAAACTGATTCTCCCTCTCCCAGTAGTTATCAGTTATCAATATTTCCCCAGCTAGGGTTGGGGCTCCTTGCCCACTTCCATGCTGGGGCATTGTCTGGCTTGAGATTGTGGAGGTCTTGTGCATGCTGTCATTTCATTAATAGAGTAGATATGACATATTAACAGTATATACTAATTTATTATTCCACTGAGACCTTGTATCAATTTCAGAACCCTTATTTTTACTTTATTTACATATTCTGTATATGTATATTTATTTATTTATAATTATTATTATTTAGATCAGTCTCCTGATGCACCCCAGGATGGCCTTCAACTTTCTTCTGTTTTCTTATATCTGCTTTCTGACTAATAGTATTGCAGGTGTGCCCCCCCCACCAATGCCTGCCTAAGAGAAGACTTTTGTTGCTATATTATTTGATTTTTAAAAATTGACTCTTGTATTCATGTGCTACATATACTGGAGAGCTACTAAAACAATGAAGAAAATGTATTAGTCTGAGAAAAGTAGTGAATATCTTGGTCCAAGTTCTTATATCTGTTTTGGACCCAAGTCTATAAAGATAGCCTCTCATAGCAGATTCCAAATGCAGTTTTAAAACTTGAGTTCAAAAGAAGAAAAAGGAGACTAATATTTTGTTGGAAAATATAAGAATGATGGGAAGGTGTGTGTTACACACAGTCTTTTAAATTTATACAGTATAAATTTTCTGATTATTAGAACTAAATTTAGCTGTTCCATTTGTCTTTGAAATAGCATAGAGTGCTAAAAAGGAAGAGAAGAGAAAGGAAGGGAGCAGAAGAGAAGGAAAGATGAAGGAAGAAGAAAAGGAAAGGAAGGGGAAGGGAAGAAAGAAAAGGAAGGACAGCTGAAAACAGAAATAGTTCCTTATCACTCTGACCTCTCTTCTGTCCTTTCTCCCTTAATACGTGGTCCACTCTCAACTGCCCTTGAACCTCACTACAATACGTAATATAGGGGCCTGCAGACCAGGAAAACTATATAATGTGAAACCCTGCATTTTTTTATATTAAATAGTACTATGGTACAGAGATTTTCCTACTACTTTGGACTAAGGAGGAAGAACTCTTTGTATGTAGGAGGATGAGGTAGTTTGTGGTGGTCTGGAATAGTGTTAGATGGGGACAGTAGGAGATGGCACATGAGGGTCCGTTGCCCTGGGCCACCGCAGTGAGCAGGGTGCTGCAGGGAGCAGTGCTGTGGTCAGCAGCGGGGGTTCTTGCTGATTGTCTTCTGTCAGTGTTCTCTTCCTCATGCTGCTAGATGGAGTGAAAAGGCCAGAAGGCTCAGTGGAAGCTGCTTGTCTGTGGTGACCTGTGAAATCTGAGCTGGACAGGACAAAGGGGCCAGTGAGTCTTGGGGCTGTGAGAGTCAGGACATACTCGTCTTTTGGGCTTGTAGCCACTATATGGGTGGATACAGTAAGTTTGGAGAATTTTCTTTTCCTTTTGAGACAAGGTCTCCTGCAGGCCAGGATGACTGAATTCTGATTCTCCAGCTTCTACCTTTGGGGTGCTAGGATCACAAGCACGTGCTACCACACCTGGTCTATGCCTTGCTGGGAATTGAACCCAGGGCTTGCTGTGTCCTAATTTATCAGTCTACCACTGAGCTATACACACAACCCAGGTTTCCCCAGTGTTTTGAAGTTTCTTTATATTCATTATGCTTGGCATAGTATATACTCAAAGTAGAAGTATGAAAATACATTTTTCTGATTGTAAAAATAAGGGTGGTCAGAGTTGATTGTAACACGCTAGAATTTAAATTATCTTGCTGTTGTACTTTTTGTACACAAGCATCCTGTCTTCAGGATCCTGAACAAGCTCTCATCCAGCCTCTCTGCTCTAATAATGAGGCCTCCACCATCACTATGCTGTGAATGGCAATTCTAATTTTTACCTGTCCTATTGAAACAGCTTGCTGGGTTCTGGTTCTGCTTCTTTATAGGTCTCAACAGTATTTCAAATGGTACAGCTGAAGTTCCTCAGCCAAACTACATTTACAGAGCTTCAGTCTCTGTTCTAAATGTTTTTGCAGCCACTCATTACCCCCCTGACCTCCCCGTCCAGCCTCTTCTTGTTTTGCTTCCGGCTGTTTGAGATCTGCTGGCCTGTGCCTTCCCAGTTGGCATATTCAGTTACTCATCGTTTTCACTTCCTTCAGGGAGATTTCTGCTATGCTTTTCCTTTCCCGTGCACTTTTGGGAATGTCATTTCTTTTTCAGGAGATGCTTTCCTCTTCCTCCTACTCTTCCCAACTCTAGCTTGACTTTACTCTACTCACCCAGCAGTAGGAGAAAGTACAAACCTAAGTAAACGTTAAGTGCAAGTGCGTAGTATTTTAGGAGGGAAGAGTATGCTAAGGGGAGGGTAGTCTTCCCTGTAAACCACTGCATTTCAGTGATGATGCCCTTGACTGAACACAATACCACAGATGTTTGAAGAACAGAGAGCACCATGGGAAGTTCTCTCTAGCAATACCATTTTCTGAGACCTGGTCAGCTCCTGATGAGCTCATAGTGACTTTCCATTGCCCAGAACATAAAAAGAACTAAGAAATGTTTAGCCAGAATTTTTTCTTTTCTTTGTATATGTGTTTATGTGAGAGAGGTGGGGGAAGTGAGGGAAGGAGGGGGGAGAGAGAGAGAGAGAGAGAGAGAGAGAGAGAGAGAGAGAGAGAGATTTAAGTGTTTCTACCTTTTATATGTCACAGATTGTGTGAAAGTCAAAGAACAGCCTCAGGTCTTGGTCCTTGAGTTCCAACTTGAGACAGTTTCTCCTCTTCTTTCATGCTGTTTCTGCCAGACGGCCTGCCCTGTGCACTTCCAGGGATCCTCTTGACTGCACTTCTCATCTCACTATAGGCACATCGCGATGACAGGTGTGTGCTGCTGCACCTACCCAGCCCACGTTTATATGATTCTGAGGTTTTGAACTCAGGTCCTCAGACTGGCACTGCAGTTTCTTTCACTTACAGAAAAGAAGCTATACCCTACACTGAACCCTATACAAAGGCCAATTAAGTGCTCACAAACTTCAGTGATGGTGAGCACTTTGGAATGCTGCAAGTTCAGTGTACAGTTACAAATTATCTTAGGCTAACTTAGACCCCTTTTTGTAATCATATATTGCTGACCCCTGTGTATGACCTAACCCTGTTAGTGACTCTTTTAGAATGCACTAGTTTACATCATCTACTTTACAGTAACCCACCTATCTGATATATATATATATATATATATATATATATACACACTCACACATACACACACGTATATGTGTATTTAGAAAGTATGTTGATGAGTGACTTTCTTTGTTCTGTTCCTATAAAAGCTTAGTGGACTGGCAAGATGGCTTGTTGTGTAGAGCCCCTATGACCTCTTCAATACCTGGATCCCACAAGGTGGTAGGAGAAAATTGACTACTGAGAGCAGTCCTTTCACCTCTACCTGTGCACCACTAAATGCATATCACACACACACACACACACACACACACACATACACATACACACTCACACCCACAATTAAGTAATTAATTAATTAAATAGAAGTGAAATAAAAATAATAGATACATAAATAAAAGCTTTGTGAACCTTATCACATTGGAACATGGAATTTGGGGGTAACCTCAATCTATGTTCCTGGGCCTTGGCCACTCATTCTTTGCCTGAGTAAGCTGTTCTTATTCCTTTTGAAGTGGTCTGTGGGTTTTGTTGTTGTTCGTTTGGTGTTTTATTTATTTATTTTTTTACGTAGTCATTACCCTGTAAGCCATCTCTCCAGTCTCTTTCTTCTGAGACCCCAGGAGAAGGGGTCATCACTGAGGAGATAAGGGGACTGGCAAATTTCAGGCAGATTTAAAAAAAAAATCTTCAAGGTTTAAATATCATTTGCCTGAATAAGTTTGAGTTTCACCCAAGTCTGGTAACTCAGACCTTCCATGCTTCAGTTTCCATGCGTTTTCTGCTTTCTTTGTATTACTGGGATTAAATCCAGGGCCACTGACATGCTAAGCAAGCCCCTGTCCCACTTGGGTACATCCCCAGCCCTCTGTGCTTATTAAATGAGGGACAGCTGGCTTCCTCATTCCATTCTTAGGAAGATTTAATGAGTGAGATAAGGTCCTCAGAGTGCCATCAAGATTAAGACTCACAAACAAAAATACTCACTAGCATGTTAAATAATAGCAGTCATTGAAAATCTCAGGAAATTTTAAAAAGTTGTCTAGTATAGTTAATAAATTAGGATGTTGATGCAGATCTTTGAGAATAGTCTCAGATCAATTTGACACAGTGACTACAGTGCTGGATAATTGACAGTCATCCTTATGCAACACAGGGCAATGTACACAAAAGGTTACAAATGGCCAAAGTGTAGAGAATAAGAATCTTCAGAGTTCGGGGCTCTGAACAGGGCTGCTGTGTTAAACTTTATCCATCCAGGGCACAGGAACCATTGTAGAAGACAACAGAAAGATTCTAAGAGCCAGGGGAGGCGATACATGACCATGAAGAAACAGTCTTACAGGCTTCTGGAACCTTGCTCATATGAACTTAGAGCAATGGTGTAAGCATGCACAAGACCTGTACAACCTTGATCAGACAAAAACATACCATAGAACTGGGAAAATGGGCAGGAGGACCCAAGCTTAGCCAAGGAACTATTGGCATCTGATTATTGCTGGGTGAGGAATAGTTGTTCGTTTTTTTTTTTTTTTTTTGTCTTTTCGAGACAGGGTCTCCCTGTAGCCCCGGCTGTCCTGGAACTCAATCTGTAGACCAGGCTGGCCTCGAACTCACAAAGATCCACCTGCCTCTGCCTCCTGGAATAGTTGTTCTTTAAGGGAGAGACTCTAGATAGTCTGACTAGATTCCAGTGGATGAACTTGCACTAAATGATGTCTGAGTGTTCTAATTTGACTCTGTAGTCCTTAACATATATGACAGAACGCATGACATCCTAGGAAAGGGGCTATAAGGGTGTGCAGATGGAGGAGGTGCTATAAATTTGTTTACGATGTTTTGTATGAAATGCACAGAAAATCAATAAAATATACATTAAAGAAGAGAGAAAAGGAAAAATAGCCAACCTGAGAGAGTGGCTCTTGAGTTCTTTATCTCCTTCAACGGGGAGTGAAGATGTGGACACAGGAGGGAGCAGAGCAGTCACAGCGAGGATATAAACACGAATAATGCACTGCTTCCAGCACCTTGATGAGCTAACTTCAGCACTCCCACACTCATGCACTCCTGCAATCATTCACTGTCTTGGGTGGAAAGCAAAGTAAGGTCCAGGGACCAAGCTCAGGTGTCCAGATCACAAGAGCACGTGGCCCAGTGAGTTTGTCTGCATCATAAGCACTAGCTTTGCCGGGTGTGGTGGCATATGCTTTTTAACCCCAGCACTCAGGAGGCAGAGGCAGGCAGATCTCTGTGAGCTCCAGGTCAGCCTGATCTATAGAGCAAGTTCCAAGATAGCTGGGGCTTACAGGGAGATCCTGTCTCAAAAACACCAAACATAAATAAATAAATAAATAAATAAATAAATAAATAAATAAATAAACTAGCTTTTTGGTACAACATTTATTGAAAGACCAGATTCTGTCCATATTGTAAAATTCATTCCTACAGGGTGACATAGTCTGTGTGTGCCTGTCTGGCTCAGCAAGGAAGTGATCTGCTACTGGTCCTATGTTGCTCTTCCTATCGGGCGAGTGAGTGGTCACACTCTGACAGCTCCTCTCTCCCTTTCTGACTCTAGCCCATTTTTTGCTTTTGCATTTGAGATGTTTTCACTAATTGTCTATGCAAACCTTGAACTGAGATAGTCATGTGTCAGTATTTTGAGTCACTAAGATTGCAGTCCCATCCTCCAGACCTGGATGACAATAACTTATTTGAATATTGGTTTAACTACAGGTTCTTTCCTGCTTCCCATTATCTTTATTCTTCCAAAATATTTCATTCCTAATATTTTAAAAGTAATGTACTTGGTGACATCCTATGAGGAATCTTTACATATCTTTTTCTAAACTGTGGGATTCGGGGACTGGTTCTGTGCTCCCTCAGTAAGGCCTTTGGAACTGTTACTAACCATGTACTTCGTGCTTCACTAGTTTCTCTTCAGTGTGATTTTAATTTTTAGTCATTTTACTCTCATTTTAAAGGAAAATAAAATATTTCACAACATAAAAATGAACAATGATGAAATAAAGGCACCTATGCATCTGTCACTTGCCCCGCCATTGTAAATATGATTTTAATGTGTTTTTTTATTTCTTTTTGTTTCTATTTTTTATTATTTTATGTGTATGAGTGTATTGTCTGAATGTGTGTAAGTGCACTCATGTCCTGTAATGCCCATAGAATCAGAAGGCAATGTTGGTTCCCCTGGAATTGGAATTACGGACAGTTGTTAGCTGCCATGTGGGTGCTGGGAATCAAACCTGGGTCCTCTATAAGAGCAGCCGGGGCACTTAACCACTGAGCCATCTGTCTAGTCATTAATGTATGTTTTAATCAATTTTTTGTGGATTTCATGCAATATCTTAATCATATTTAGGCCCTCTACCCTATCTATGCCCCTCCATAGCCCACCCACAGGATTTCATGCCTTCTGTCCTGTATGTTAAGGCCTGTTGAATCCAGTTTGTGTACCCAGATGTCTCTCTTGTGAATTCATCTATCGGAGCCTGTTCAGCCTATCTAGTGTCTCTCCCTTAAAGAAGATCAGCTCTCCCTCACCCAGCAGTGATCAGCTACCAGTAGTGGCTCAGCTAAGGTTGGGGCCTCCTTCCCAGTTCTGTGCCGGGTTTTGTCTGACTGAATCTGCATGGGCCTCAGGCATGCCGTCACCATTGCCATGAGTTCGTATGAGCAAGTTCCCACCCCTGGCTTCCATCTTTCTGCCCCCTTTTCTGCCATGGTCCCTGGGCCCTGTGTGGGTAAGGTTTGACAGAGTTGTCCTATCCAGGGACACAAATTCTTCAGTCTCTTATTCTCTACAATTTGTCCAGTTGTGTCCTTCTGATATCACATGTTTTAATCTCTACGAATATTTTCTCTTATTTTCTTTGGCTCCTTTTGTTTCGAGAAAAATGAATTAGATATATGAGTGATGCCTCATCGTTTCTGTACCTGTGTGGTGCAACGCCCACAGAGGACAGAAGAGAGTGTCAGAGTCCTTGGAACTGGAATTACAGACAGCTGTTAGCTGCCACGAGGGTGCTGGGAACTGAGCTCAGGTCCTCTGAACTGCTGAGCCATCTTTCCAGCCCTTGTTTTTATATTTTTACTGGATCTATGTAATCAGAAATTTCTATCTATGTTACTTGTGGCTTGTGCACAGAAGAGTGATAGTAATCCTGAGACTTGTCATTCTTAGAAAGTTTCGTTTGCAAGATTGGCCTCTGGCTGGCATTTGAGAACTTGAATTGAAGAGGGTTCCCATTCTTCCCAGAATTGATGAGAGTATCTCACTGTGCCTAAGCTAAACAAATCTGACCCGAACAGCTGCCTTCTTCCTGTGAGTCTAGGATATTGGCATATGCTAGCTCAAGGGTCTGAACTCAACCAGCCTCAACATAAACCTCGTGTACCAACTCTTAATGACTTTCCCTGGTAGACAACATTTCATGTTTGATGTCAAAACTCATTGCCAGAGGAATTGTTTCTCCTGTGACTCCCCTGGGAGAGGACTTTTGGCAGATCATGCCAGAAGTCTTCTGGATATCCCCCTGAGAACATTTTTCCTTCCGCAGGTTTTTCTTTTTACCTTTGCCCTGTAATAAATCTTAGCCGTGAGCATGACTTCTTGCTCAGGCCTGTCAGTGATAATGAATCATTGATTATATGGGTGGTCTTAGAGAGCTCTAATTTTAGAATCTTGTCTGTATAATGATTAGGATGATGGCCAGGCTACTAAAACAAAGAGACTACAAAACACGATGACTTCAATAAGAAATGTTTATTTTTCCCTGAAGTAAAATTGCAGATTTTGTAATTTAAGCTAACATGGCCAAATGACTAGGCCTTTAGGTATACAAGGTCCTGGTGCATGTTAGAAGAAGTTTCTGATGTGGCTATGAGCTAAAGCAGCAAAGTAACTCTAGGGGATTCTCTCTCTCTCTCTCTCTCTCTCTCTCTCTCTCTCTCTCTCTCTCTCTCTCTCCCTCCTTATCTGTGTGCTATGCACTTACCTGTGTATGCATGTGCACAGGCGAGAAGGGGTGTTAGGTGTCCTGTTCCATCATTCCTCTGTTCCTCTGATGTGATGTCTCCTTCCTGAGCACAAGTCTCGTGTCTTAACCAGGCTGGCAGCCAGAAAACCCCAGTGATACTCCTATCTCCTCCCCTACCTCTGGGAGCTCCGGGCAGTTTCAGGGAATGCTCCATTGGTATGTGGGTGCCGGATCTGAACTCTGATCCTCGTGATTGTGGAGCAATCTTCATTGATGAGCCATCTCTCCAGCTCCTTTAGCAGATTTCAATGACAGAGTTTGGGATAGGGGACCTCAATATTAAGACTATGGTGTCTTTAAGCTTCATGATTAGGGAAGTCCTTCTTTCTCACCTGCATGAACATAGGATCAAGTATGAGATGGGATAACCTGGTAGAAATGTGGTTTCGGCCCCACATGCCAGAGGAAGGCTTAAAGTTGAGGCCACCGCTTGTCACCTGGCATGATCCCTGGTCTGAGGGTCATTGTGCATGTATGTAGCTTTGACATGGGAAAAAGCAATAGTGTTTGCCATATCACCATTCGTCATTGAAAGCAATTCCTATTTTTTGCCTCTGTGCTATGGAGCAGGTTTCAGTGTGTTGGTTGCATAGCAGTTAGCCTTTCAAAGACCTTGATTTTATTTTTGATTTTGGTTTTGATATGGAATTTCATGTAACCTAGGTTGGTCTCCATACTTGCTATGCATAGTGTAGGCTATTCTTGAGTTCTTGATCACCCTACTTAAATTTTACAACTGCTGTAATTATAGGCTTGTGCCATCACACACAGCACTCATGATCCTGATGTTTTTCTGACTCGTCCTTTCCCCCACCCTACGGGTTGGTTGTTGGTTGGCTGGGCATGGTGATGTGTGTTTGTAATTACAACACTTGTGAGGCAGGAGGATCAGCGAAGTTCAAGGTCATCGTGATCTACAAAGCAGGCACTAGGTCAGTTAGTACTACACAGTGAGACCTTGTCTCAAAAGTTATATTTCAAGTGTCATCTTTGTGGCTTATTTAAAATGCTAGTGACATTCATTTATTGATGTATTACAACCAGTGCTTTTTAGTAAAGATTCATTCTGAAATGACATTCCAGGATTATTTTAGCTTCAAAAGGATAAGAAAGGAAAAATAAAATAGATACTATATTATATTTTGTTGCTGTGGTAAAACACCATGACCAGGATTGACTTACGGAAGAAAGAGCTTATTTTGGTACACGGTCCCAGAGGGAGGGAGAGTCCATACTGCTGGGGGAGGCACAGCAGCAGCAGCTGGAGCAGAAAATTGAGAGATTGCATTTTTTAAAATTTATTTTTATTTTGTGTGCATGAGTGTTATGCTAGCATATGCGTTAAGTGCACCTGTCTTGCAGTACCCATGGAAGACAGCAGGGGGTATCAGGTTCCACATAACTGCAGTTATGGATGGTTGTTAGCTGTCATGTGGGTGCTGGGATTCCAGTCTGGGTCTTCTGCAAGAAAAGCCGGTGCTTTTAACTGCTGAGCCATTGCTCCAGCCCCAAGATTGAACTAGAAGTGGGGGGAGAGGCTAAAACCTCACAGCTCCCTCCCCCAGTGACTTCCTTTTCCTAGGGAAGCCCCAGCTCTTAAGTTTCCATAACTTCCCCAAACTATAACCTCCTCAAACGGCCCCACCAACTGGTGAGCCCATAGGGGACATTTCTCCTTAAAACCACAACAGATATTTTCTCTATTTGTCTGACTTATAAAGAAAAAATGGACTTATTTAGTAATTGTGAAGGGGTGCTCTCCTGTTACCGAGCATAAGAAAGGTCCTTATTCCTATCTCCATCTCTCTTCCTCTTTTCCCCACCTTCTCTTTAACCCCCCCTTACTTTTGCTGATAATTAATGACTGCCCCCTGCACTCTTTCTGGCTTTGTTGTCCAAGGAACTAAAGATGAGTTGGCCATTGATGAGCCATGAAACAGACTTAGTAGAACTTAAGAGAGAAAATAATGTAAGCATTCCTTTTAACATATCATTTATTTCCCCCAAACATTCACAAAGCCATATGGAAGAAAATACCAAGTAGGAACATGTCATACTGCATTAAGAATATGGTTTCGAAATGCCTATCTTATGTGATCCTACAGATGATTAAACAAAAATAGCCTAGCTGCTTCATGTAAGAATGGATCCCTGTCCCCAGGTCTCCCTTTCCCCTCTCCTTCCATCTGCCCATCCCTTTCTTGCTCCCCTTTCCCTCCTTTATTCTTTTCATTTAAAACAAAATTTAGAGTTGTTTAAGACTAGCGTCAAATGAGACCACTTTACCGGATCGATGGATGACTGAGAATCTTGCCAGTGAGCAGCATTTGAACATTGTATATCATTTCCATTTATCTTCATGAGGAATGCAGTGAAAGTGTTTGAGTGGAGCAGAACTCTAACCTGTACTGCAAAATAATATCTCCCATAAGATAGATATCCATTTAGTAATGTATTTTAATATTCTCTTAATTCAGACAAACTGCTTACTTATTCAGTATGGGACATTCTTGGTTATTTTACATCTCACTGACAAGTAAAACAAGATTGGCTAGTAGTAATTACCTTGTAATTATTCAGATTTGTGTTGTGCTTTGATGCTAGAAAATTACTTCTTTAATGCCTGATGTTTCCAAATAACATTCCTTTGGAACTAGCAAAAAAAACACCTTTTTCATCTTTGGTTAATTATATACTGTGTGGCAGAAAGCAATGGCATTTTTAAAAGTCTAAGCCTTTTAATCAAGTAGGAAGCGACTGAGTCCTTTGTGTTTTGACGAACACCATTTATGGTCCCTAGGTACAAATGCAAGTTAATTTGGATGGGAAATTTTGGTAATTCAGTATTGAACATAGCAAGTTTGCCCCAAATTACACATTGCGATTTTTGCTAATTAACCTTATGTGTATGTCTAGAATGAGATAAATCAGTTATGATAAATCAAATTCATCCCTCCAAGCTGAGATACTGATCTCAGGAGCAGCCTGTAGGCGGTGTGTCATCTGAAAAGGGATGGATACTCAGAATGTGAGGCCAAGTTATTAATAAGATCAGGGACGCTGGAAAGTAACTTCCTTTTCCAAATTTTTTAGCGTCTTGATAAGAGTAGCTTTTGGAGATTTCAGATATAACATTTTCCATAAAAATCAAGGCAGAAGTTTTTTAAGAGAGCTTTACAAAAAAGCCAAACCAAATTATATGCTTAGGCTAGAAGGTTAGAAGTCAGAATATGAATAAAAGATTAGCATGTTTAAAGTAAGCATACCATGATGTAAATATGAATATCAGGTAGGTTAACCTTCAAGTAAGACAGTTTAATTAGGAAATTTTATAATAAAAAGCTTATCAAACCTTTTTAAATGTATTGAAAATACTTAAAATAATCTGTTTTTAGAAATATAACTTTGTTTTTTTGCCGGGAGTGATGGCGTACGACTTTAATCCTAGCACTCCAGAGGTAGAGGCAGGCAGATCTTTGTGAGTTCAAGGCCAGCCTGGTCTACAGAGTGAGTTCCAGGACAACTGGGGCTATAGGGAGTCCCTGTCTCGAAAAGACCAAAAAAAAAAAAAAATATATATATATATAATATTATACTATGTGTGTGTGTGTGTGTGTGTGTGTGTGTGTGTGTAACTTTTTTGTGTAGAGATTATTACCTTTTTTTCTTAATTTTATTGAATTTTGCACATTTCATACAACATTTCTCAATCAAATTTAGATCTATTCCCCCTTCCATGCCCTCACCCCTCCAGAGCTCATGCATTCTGCCAAATTTTGTCTTTTTCTCATTTTTTTTTTTTGTCTTTTTAAATTTTTTTTGTTGCAGAAGTTATTGTTTTTGGCAGAAAGTTTACTGTTTCAGTCAGTTCTTTGAACAAGTCTTTTTCTATTGTTTTTCCATTAAATTTATATTACTCACAAATATGTCATGTATTCACTCCACACATATACCAAAGTCATGATATCTGAAAATAAAGCTATAGGGTAATTCCAAAACACATGCTTAGGGTACCACCATTTTAACAGTAGAGTTGCAAATGAGGGGTAAAAAGAACCATTTACTTTTACATTCCTAAATTACCTAGCAAGTTGATACATGATTTAATATACATTTTTATAGTACCACAGGTATTATATATTACTAAACAAAGGAAAAAAAGATACTCAGGTTTGCCTTACAACAAAAGATTCGGTGCTCGGATCCACAGAATGAGGGACACCATATGTATTTGTTTTTCCTGGGACTGTTTACTTCACATTACATAGGACTTACAGTTCCTTCCATTTACCTTGCAAATTTCATTGATGTTGTCTTTCTTGTCTTTTTTTGGGGGGGGGGCAGGGTCTCCCTGGAACTTCTGGCTGTCCTGGAATTCAGCTATGTAGAACCAGGCTGGCCTTTGAACTCGGCTCAAAGATCCGCCTGCCTCTGCCTCACAAGTGCCCTAGGATTAAAGGCCGTGCGCGCCCCACCACACGCCGGCTTTGATGTGTCTTTCTTTACTGCTGCATAAAACTTCCATTGTGTAGATGTACCACATTTTCTCCTTTATCCACTGTGGGGAACTGACCCCTCGCATGTGAGGTCAGTTGGTCACTTTCAGTAACCCAACTGAGAGATACATCCAACCCAGGTCCTTGCCTGGGAAGCAGGACACTTCCTGTTTTGGCCAGTGCTTTCCCACCTGCCCCAAGACTGCTGGTCTTGGACAGGAATTTCTTCAGGCCTGAAGCTGTGATGGCCTTTCTTCACCAAATCACAATTCACTCACAAGTCTGTGACCTGATAGGTCTCCGTTCGGCCCCATGGTACCATCCAACCTTATGCTAGCTTACATGGTGCTGGTCTGATAGAACTCTGTCCAACCCATTAGCCACCAACAGTTGAAATCCAGGCCTGCTTTGGCCTGTATGCACGCAAATAACAACCAGGATATATCTGTTAATGATGGTAATGGAGAATTGATTTATTGCCTGCTGCTCAGCCTCTTTTAAAGCAAATGCATCATCTACCCAAGAGCCAATCACAGACAGTCTCATACCACTAGTATACTACTGCTCCACCTAGCATCATGTGCCTGGGCCAAGTAGGTGCTGCATGAGGGGTTGTGAAGCGGAGAAGTTGAGCCCTAATCTGCAAACGTGAACGGGTCCCACACAAAAGAAACATATCTGAGGAAGTCTGATAACTGCACTAATCTGTGGGTTATAGAAATAGTAAGTTGGATCTGGATGTGGGTTCAATGCCTTTAATTCCTAACAATATTCGGGTGGCAGAAGCAGGTGGAATTCTGTGAGTTCACAAGGCCAGCCTTGGCATATATGTGAGGTCCAGGCCAGTTGGGACTAAAGGAGACCCTTCTCAAAAAGACATATATATATATATAATATATATATATATATATATATATATATATATATGAATATATACCTTCCACCCATATACATTACCATGTTTGAAAGTAAGTGGTAAGTTAGTTCTAGGGATCATTAAGAGATTCACTTTATAACATCACAGTTGCTTTCAGATAGAAAGAAATAACATTGCTCATCTGGGTCAAAGAACAGACTGATATAGTTAAATTCTGCCCAAAACAATAAACATTTGTAGAGAAAAACTTTAAAAAGACTGAGAGAAAGATGCAGGACATGTACAGCAGAATGCATGAACTGGGGTGGGGTGGGGGGAAGGGAAAGAGGAATGTGTCTAAATTGAACGGAGAAATGATGTCTGAAATATACAAAACATCAATAAAATATTAAATATTTTTAAAAAGAAATAGTAATTTGGAGGACAGTTTTTTATTACATCCATTTAATAGAATAACAGTAGTAAGTTCACCCCTGGGGCGTGTAAGCTTCCAAACTATAAGTTCTTAACCAGATTTAAAGTAACCAGGCATGAGTTTCTTCCTGTGGAACAAGCCTTAAATCCAATCAGAAAGAGGTTGATTACCTCCATAAGTTTTGTGGAACTATTGCACTCATGAATGTTTCCTGCACACCAGTCACTATTGTAATGCACAGGGTTCACAGCTGAGTAATATAAATTAGAGTTATACAGTACAGAGCATAATACTGCCCCCCCTCAGATTGTCAAATAAAAAGCCCTCAAGTTATTGGTCAGAGGTGTCTCAGAGGCCTTCAAAGCAATACAGGTTGTTATCACTGCCATTGGCTGCCCATTAGAACCTGATGGTAAGACCCTGTTGCTAAACATACCACATAAACTGGTCATATCACAGAGAAATCAAGTTAGTGATCAGCAAACTTCCTTCCTGCTGGATAGCTTTTATAGGAATGAAACCAATTTTGTTTTTTATAAATATAATTTATTTGTTATGAAATTTTAATTGAATTTTTATGTTTCATACATAATTTTTCAATCACACTTAAATCACCTTTATACCTGCTTCTCACTTGGTACCTCTCACAGGCCATGCCACCCCCAAGTTCACACATTCTGTCATTTGTGCTAGCGTCCACTGTGCCAAACTACTCTTCCCACCCACTCCTCAGTGCCAGCTCATCCCCTGAGCTCCAGTCAGCCTATCCAGACCCCATTTCCTAAAGGCCAGGTCTTCCTCAATCCCTACCACAATCAGCTGCCAATATTTCTTCAGTCAAGGTTGGGCTCTGCTACCCATTTCTGCAGTTCTGTGCTGTTTTTTTGTTTGTTTGTTTGTTTTTGTTTTTTGTTTTTTTTTATGGCTGAGCTTGTATAGGTCTTGTGCATGCTGATACCAATGCTGTAGTTTCATATGAACAGGTCCAAGGAACTAATTAAAATAGAAGGCATATTCCTTAGATCTCCTGAAAGATGCACCAGTCCATCACAGTGAAGATCTACTTTTTGATGAACCTTAGGATCAGAGTTTTGAAAGCCTCATTTGGGTAGTGATGGTGCAGTATGTTTCCCAGGCTTTGTCTTTGCAAAATGTGAATATATTTTTGATCGGCGTTTTCAATTTACTATGGTTCAAGTGGCACAGATGGATGAAATGTGCTTTTAAAATAAAAATGTAAAAAAAAAATTAAGAATGTAAATGGTGGGTGTGTTGATGTACACCTTTACTCGCAGGACACCAGAGGCAGTGCAGGCCGGCCTTAGTAAGTTCTAAGCCAGCTGGAGCTAGAGAGAAACACTGTCAAGTAAATAAATAAATAAATAAATAAATAAATAAATAAATAAATAAACCCTAACAACTTATAATCACTGAAATCCTTAGGGCTATGTATCGCTCCCCTCTCCTTCATGCTGAAGTTGTGACAGGATTTTGTGACAGTATTACCTATGTACTCATTATAAATTCTACTACGTTAGTTTTGCTTGAACATATGTATTTTTTTTATTTTCTTTTAAATTTTATTTATTTCTATATGTGTATGAATGTACTGTCTGCATGCAAGTCTGTGCACCCATGTCGTGCAATGCCGCGGAGGTCAGAAGAGGGTGTCGGATTCCCCTGGAACTGGAGTTCTCCTGGAATTGGAGTTTCAGATGGTTCTCGGCCGCCATGTGGGTGCTGGGGATCGAACCCGGGTCCTCTGCAAGAGCGGTCAGCGCTCTTAACCGCTAGGCCATCTCTCCAGCCCCTGAACATACGTATTTTAAATAAATTGAACATAGGATAATATTGTTTCTTTTCCTGTGTTGATCTTTGGGGTGCACAGCATTCTTTCCTACATATCAAAATTTTATCCAGTTCCATTTCCCCTCAACCCTAAGAACTTTCTGTTGTTCCCTAAGAACTGGTATTTCTTGTTGTATGGATCTGCTTTTCATCTTAATTTTTATTTGTCTGAGAATGTTTTATGGGCTCTACATTCTTGAAGGCTATTTTCAGTAGACTTTAGCTTAAAGATGGTTTTGGGGAAGCTCTTATCTCTATTCTCCCTTTACCATTTTACTCCAGCTGTTTTTAAGATCATCCATTTCCGTGCTGCTAGCTTTGTGACATAAGTGGACCACATGTGTTTCATTTCTGTTAGTTTGAAATTCAGTGAGGATTTTTGAATTTGTAAAAATTGTGTTATCCACCAGATTTGGGATATTTTTGGCTATAAGTTCTCTAAGCAATTTTTCTTTCCATTCTTTCTCATTCTGTATTCTCTATCAGAATCCAAATATGTGTGCACTGTACTTCAAGGTATTGTTCCATAGACAGTTGGAACTCTTTATTTTTTGTGTGTGATTCATGTTCAATATCATCAACTCTTCTAAATGTCATTTCCAATCTTTTCTATCTCTATCCACTTGATTTTTTTAAAAAGCTATTTATTGTACTTTTTAGATTTAGTGCATATTTTTTTCTTAAATCTTAGTTGGGCTTTTCCACTTGTTTTTAAATTATGACCATATTCTTCACATTACTATGGAGTTATGTAGTCTTTGCATCCTAATTCTCCTTTCTGGCTCGCCTCAGATTCAGTTTCAGTTACTTTTCTTTTCTCTTGATTCTTTCCTGTTTCCGCTGGCTTCTAATAACTGTGGGTTAAATCTTGAGTGCCAGCTTATAGGGACTTTCATTTCGGTAGTAGTCCTGGTTACTGTTAATTGTTTATCATTTTGCTGCTTGTTTTAGAATGAGAACTTGATTGAAATATAATTTGAATTGTAACCCCCCCTTCTTTTAGTCTTAGATGGGCTTCTTTGAGTAACCCCAGACACACCTAGTTCAGAGCTTAGCCAGAGATAGGAATGGAGTAGACTTGCAGAATTTTGCTCACTATCCATGATTTTGCTTACTGGGGTCAATGCTCTCCCTCGAACATGTTCCCATTTGACTGTCAGCTATACTTACAGGCTTCCCTCAGGAAGAAAAGCCTTACAATCAGGATACTTTCACATGTGCCAGTCCTTTCTTCCCACTCCTGGCTTTCCTAGTTCCTTCTCTTTTACTTATTGTTTTTTTTTTGCCTTAGATGGATGGCTGTTTGGTTTGTTATTTCATGTTTGCTTGTTATCTTTTAACAGGGTTGAATAGAAACTGCTCAGTGATACCAGAAGTGGACTGGTAGCATTTATTTTGGAATTGGAAGGTGCTCCCTTCCATAAATAAAAATTAGAAAAAAAACATTGCTTCTTGAAACAGTAGAATTTTTCTATTCCCCAGACATTCTAAGTTACAAAAGTTGGTTCAGGGAAGAAACTGTCCAGAAAGAGATCACTGAAATGCAAGTTAAACTGCACTAAATTCTACTGTACCCCCAAGAGTGCAATAAAGTTACCACCTAGGAAGAAATATGCTTTTGGTGGCTCTCCTCTTTGGAGGTTCTTTAGATCCAAACCCGTAACTTATACAGCATTTGTGTCTTTGGCATTTGCTGAAACAGACATTAAATCTCCTTTCATCCTTACACTTTTGTACTGGGATTAGTAGAAGTGAAACGGGATGACAGAAATGTGCAAGGATGGACAAAAATTATAAAATTGAAAGGTCTTCTTTACATTTGGGTGGAGTGTGTGTGTGTGTGTGTGTGTGTGTGTGTGTGTGTGTGGAGAGAGAGGGAGAGAGAGAGAGAGAGAGAGAGAGAGAGAGAGAGAGAGAGAGAACATCTGTATGAGAATTGGAGCTTAAGTTATATCTGTGAATTACCAAATAACAATCATGTAAAATCTTATATTAGTTTGAACTAATTTATATTTTGTATTACTGTCAATGACCTAATATTATGAAAGATGATTTTAGTTGTAATCTTAGAGAGATCTCTTATCATCATCTTTTGTTTTCCCCAGGTCTTTATAAAATTATTTGTGATGAATTTGAATGAGAAACCCTCACCAAAATATAAAGACATATTTCTGAAAACACTTAACAGTTTGAAGGGAGAGGGTGGGAGTTTGATTCCCAGGACCTACGTGGTAGAAGCAGTGCTCGGACCCTACAGGCTGTCCTCTGACCTCCATTTGAGTCTCGACACACATCTTCTTGTGCACCATATGTGTATACACACACAACAAATAAATATAATTCTAAAAATGTTTAAAGAAGAGGGGAAAAGGTACATTTTTCAAAGGAAAACTTTTTAGATTAAACAAGATATTTGATTGATCTAGAAATATAATCAATTGTTATCACTGCCTTATACTTCTAGAAGTATAAGGTATAAAGTATAAGTATACTTTGTGAAGCCCATCTATCTTTTGTAATATCCCAAAGTGGAGAGTGAAAAGAAGGAGTGACAAGAATCTAGGTCTTTTAAGTCAGCCTTTCCTCTGCATGATTCAGACTTGGAAACTTTTACCATTGTTGTTAAGGAGGCAATGTTCTAGCATCGGCTTGGTCTTTTCTGCCACAATAGCTCTTATGCCATGGTCAGGGAAAGTTTTTGAGTTTGGAGATTCAGATAATTTGTTACACTATTCATTTTAATATATCATTAAGAACAGTGTAAATGACCGTAAGAGATATTTGTGTGTCCCCTGGTCATAAGTGAAATACATGCAGGTTAGAATTGTACTCATTCTCATTGATAGAACAGAGGTCACCATCAATGATTGCTGTTCTGTCTCAGGATTCTCTGGATTTTACAGTCATCCCCTGTGATACAGAATATATATGATACCTGAGAAGGGACGTCTAGTGTGTAAGGTAGATGGAACTTGAGCATTCCACTTGACAGCACAACTACTACCCATACCTTGCTCATGTGACTTCTAGAGAAAAAGGCTCACTGAGTGTTCTGAAAGTTGGTATGATGAGCAAGAATCTAAGATGCTATTAAATTTGTCATCTCTGGTTTACATACATAACCAGTAAATATGATGATAGATAAGAGATGAACCAGAGTAGGCTTGATGTAATTAGAGGCCTCAATGAGAAGCTCACTGAAAGGGGCATGTTTCTGTTAGATGGGAAGCAAGAAAGTAGCCACGCCCTGACCTGCCTGTGGGGACCACATGCCAGTGAGCAAACAGGAAACTGTAGCTGAGGGTCCTTGTCTGACAACTGGCAGGAAAATTGCGGCCTGAGTCACACAGCCATAAAGCAATGGATCCTGTCAGCAACTGTGGATTTGGAAGAGGAACTCCAAGTTCATTTGGGTTCACTATTTCAACTTTGTGAAAAGGTGGAACAAGCAATGATGGCAAATAGTTGATCTCTGACCAGATTCTTACCTGAAAGACCGCAAATAAACAAACGGGGTCCCTAAAATAAAGCCCCTAAGGTTTTGGTGCATTTCACCAGAAAGCTAGGACACTTGTAGTGTTATTTGCTACAAGTTCTTTGACTAAATATATGAATTAAAGTAATGCTGATAATGTTTTGGAAGTATTATGTCCAGTTGTATCATCAGACACAATTACATTTTTAAATTAGTAGTGTATAGTGGCAGCTGCTTCCTGTATAGAAGCTCAAGTTTATTACTTTGCCCCACTTAGAATTTGAAATGGAAGTTCTGCTAATGAGTAATGAGAATTAAGAATATTATGGGGCTGGGCGTGGTGGTGCACACCTTTAATCTTAGCACTTGGGAGGCAGAGGCAGGCAGATCTCTGTGAATTCAAGGCCAGCCTGGCCTACAAAGTAAGTTCCAGGACAGGGAGACCCTGTCTCAAAAAGACCAAAAAAAAAATGAATATTATGAAAATAGTAGGTAAGAGAGTAGTTGAGGAAATGCTATTACATGGTTCAAGAATTCTCACAAAGAAGGAGCCATTTTCTGGGGGGCAAACCAAATAAAAACACCCACTTTAAGCCCAGTTAGATTGGAAGGTCTGTTCAAACTGGACTTGTGTGTAAATGTGATCAGAAATTTCTCTCTTTGTTTGAGAAGAAAGGATGTATTTGCTTAGAGAACCAAATAAGAAAGAGAAAGAGGGAGGGAAAAAAGAACTGGGTTCACAAAATTGATTCCAGATATAGGTAGGCTACCCTTCCTGCTATGACTTCAAGAAAATAACTGAACTCATCAGCTATTTGTTATAAGATCTTCCTTAGCCAAAGAAGATTGTAAACTTTGTGTCCTGGCAGAAAAGTAAAGAAAACATTTTGGGGACTGGAGAGATGGCTCAGCGGTTAAGAGTACTGGCTGCTCTTGCAGAGAACCCAGGTTTGATTCCTAGCACCCACATGGTGGCTAACAATGGTCCATCACTTCAGTTCCAGGGGACTCTGATGCCCTCTTCTGACCTCCACAGGTATTGCATAACATGAATGCACTTAAATGCATGCAAGCAGTGCATGCATACACATAAAATAAAATAACAAAATATCTTTTCAAAATGAAAGCATTTAGTAAAACTGTAGATGGTGAGGAAGCAAGAATTCAGGAGTCAGCTGAAATCATAGTGCTGGCCCTGGGCTCCATGGGATTCTTAGACTGGGGAGACAGCTAGAAACATTTATGTTTACTATGTGTTAGGCACAATGGTAAGCTCTCGTCCTGTGTAGACAATATCCATTCCCTATTAATTCCTAAAATGCAGTGTAGTGCCTAGAGTATTAGATGCTCTCTTCAATTATTTACCAAATAAAAAAAACACATCATGAGGCTGGAGAGATGCCTGAGGGGTTAAGAGAACTGGTTGCTCCTGCAGAAGACCAAGGTTTGGCTCCTAGCACCCACATGGCTGCTAACAACCACCTGTAACTCCAGTTCCAGGGGATCTGATGTTCTCTGCTGACTTCCATGGGCACTGCACATGTGGGTGCACTAACGTACATGCAGGCAATATACTCATACACATAAAATAAAAACAAGAAATAAAATGTTAAAAGCACTTTGTATCTATTATATACTAGTAGTAAATTTTACATGATGGTTCAAATTTAATGTTGGTCTCAGTCCTCATGGATCTCAGTCCTCATAGATATAGTGGGTAATAAATGAATGGAGGGATGATATATGTGAAAAAGATTCTAATAATATCTTTATTTTATGCTAAGACAATCAAATTTCAGCAAAATTATATAAGAGAGTCAGATCTGATATCCCCGTTGTCCAATTCTCAATATATTGCATGTATTCAGTGTTGTAATCTTAATTCGATATGTTTAAATGAATTGTATACTCACGTTAGGAATTAAACTCAGGGCCTTGTGCACATCATGCAAGCATTCTACCACTGAACCAGAGTCTCCAGTCCTTGTTACTGTTGTTGTAAAGCTAAGAGTTTTAGTAAGATATCCTGATCATACAAGTACATTTCTTTTTTAAAAACCAATGCAATTCAGTGTAATTGAGATTTAGAATTGGGGCTGGAGAGATGGCTCAGTGGTTAAGGGCGCTGACTGCTCTTGCAAAGGACCTGGGTTAGATTCCCAGCTCCCACATGGTGGTTAAGAACCACAGTCTTTATTGCTGGGCATGGTGGTGCATGCCTTTAATCCCAGGCAGAGACAGGCAGATCTCTGTTAGTTCAAGGCCAGCCTGATCTACATAGTGAGCTCCAGGCCAGCTGGGACTAAAGATCGACCCCGTCTCAAAAAAAAAAAAAAAGAAATTTAGAATTTTGTTCATAAAGGCAAATTTTGATATTTGTAGTAAGTAAACAGATACATAGTTCTATTTAGATAAGTGCATGTCTTGGAAATGTAAACATCTTTTCAGCTAAATTAAACGAACAAATATTCACTCTGCTACTCCAACCTCCCCCATTTACCCATGTTCTTTGTTGAATTGTCTTCTTTTTCAAAAAAGTGCTTCCCTTTTTGATTGACTGAGAATTTTGCTAATATAATTGATTATCTGCTCTTCTTCCTTTCACTCTTCTATGAAGATGCATAAACATTGTCATTTGAAGAGCCAAAGCAGTCTAAACACTTCTGATGAGAAGTATACAGGTGTTCAACGCTCCCGCCTTTTGTGTTGTCCTGTGCTCCAGCTTAGCTGTCCCAGGAAGTCCTGTTTCTATGCTCTTTTCAGTATCTTCTCATTTTACTTTCTGATGGTATGTGCTTCTTCTGTCTTTTCAAGCTATTTCTTCGTTGTGTATTGATTGCCATTGAAAATCTGTGAAGGTTTTCGAATGTTTAAATAAGATTATGTTGATAGGGCTGGAGAAATGGCTCAGCAGTTAAGAGCACTGGTTGCTCTTGCAGAGGACCTGGGTTCCCTGCATCCACATGTTGGCTAACAACCATCTATAGCTCCAGTTCCAGGGAATCTGCCGCCCTCTTCTGGCTTCTGTGGATATTGCACAACATGGGTACACTTGCACACATGCAGGCAATATGCACATATACATAAAACAAAAATAATATATTGGCTGGAGAGATAGCCTAGCGGTTAAGAGCGCCGACTACTCTTGCAAAGGACCCAGGTTCGATCCCCAGCACCCACATGGCAGCTGAGAACCGTCTTTAACTCCAGTTCCAGGAGAATCTTCTGACCTCTGCGGCATTGCAGGACATGGGTGCACAAACCTACATGCAGACAGTACATTCATACACATACAAAAATAAATAAAATTTAAAAAAAAAGAAAATGCAATAAACATTTAGATAAATACTGGCATGAGATTACTGGGTCATAGGTAGCTCTGTGTTTAATATTTTTTTCAGGGACTTGCATACAGTTTCCCATATTGGCTGTACTAATGTATTCCTACCCCACACTCTGCAAGAGTTCTGTTTTCTTCNCTTTTCATCTTAATTTTATTGTCTGAGAATGTTTTATGGGCTCTACATTCTTGAAGGCTATTTTCAGTAGACTTTAGCTTAAAGATGGTTTTGGGGAAGCTCTTATCTCTATTCTCCCTTTACCATTTTACTCCAGCTGTTTTTAAGATCATCCATTTCCGTGCTGCTAGCTTTGTGACATAAGTGGACCACATGTGTTTCATTTCTGTTAGTTTGCAAATTCAGTGAGGATTTTTGAATTTGTAAAAAATTGTGTATCCACCAGATTTGGGATATTTTGGCTATAAGTTCTCTAAGCAATTTTTCTTTCCATTCTTTCTCATGCTTTTTCTCTATCAGAATCCAAATATGTGTGCACTGTACTTCAAGGTATTGTTCCATAGACAGTTGGAACTCTTATTTTTTGTGTGTGATTCATGTTCAATATCATCAACTCTTCTAAATGTCATTTCCAATCTTTTCTATCTCTATCCACTTGATTTTTTTTAAAAAGCTATTTATTGTACTTTTTAGATTAGTGCATATTTTTTTCTTAAATCTTAGTTGGGCTTTTCCACTTGTTTTTAAATTATGACCATATTCTTCACATTACTATGGAGTTATGTAGTCTTTGCATCCTAATTCTCCTTTCTGGCTCGCCTCAGATTCAGTTTCAGTTACTTTTCTTTTCTCTTGATTCTTTCCTGTTTCCGCTGGCTTCTAATAACTGTGGGTTAAATCTTGAGTGCCAGCTTATAGGGACTTTCATTTCGGTAGTAGTCCTGGTTACTGTTAATTGTTTATCATTTTGCTGCTTGTTTTAGAATGAGAACTTGATTGAAATATAATTTGAATTGTAACCCCCCCTTCTTTTAGTCTTAGATGGGCTTCTTTGAGTAACCCCAGACACACCTAGTTCAGAGCTTAGCCAGAGATAGGAATGGAGTAGACTTGCAGAATTTTGCTCACTATCCATGATTTTGCTTACTGGGGTCAATGCTCTCCCTCGAACATGTTCCCATTTGACTGTCAGCTATACTTACAGGCTTCCCTCAGGAAGAAAAGCCTTACAATCAGGATACTTTCACATGTGCCAGTCCTTTCTTCCCACTCCTGGCTTTCCTAGTTCCTTCTCTTTTACTTATTGTTTTTTTTTTGCCTTAGATGGATGGCTGTTTGGTTTGTTATTTCATGTTTGCTTGTTATCTTTTAACAGGGTTGAATAGAAACTGCTCAGTGATACCAGAAGTGGACTGGTAGCATTTATTTTGGAATTGGGAGGTGCTCCCTTTCATAAATAAAAATCGGAAGAAAAAAAAACATTGCTTCTTGAAACAGTAGAATTTTTCTATTCCCCAGACATTCTAAGTTACAAAAGTTGGTTCAGGGAAGAAACTGTCCAGAAAGAGATCACTGAAATGCAAGTTAAACTGCACTAAATTCTACTGTACCCCCAAGAGTGCAATAAAGTTACCACCTAGGAAGAAATATGCTTTTGGTGGCTCTCCTCTTTGGAGGTTCTTAGATCCAACCCCGTAACCTATACAGCATTTTGTGTCTTTGGCATTTGCCTGAAACAGACATTAAATCTCCTTTATCCCTTACACTTTTGTACTGGGATTAGTAGAAGTGAAACGGGATGAACAGAAATGTGCAAGGATGGACAAAAAATTATTAAAATTGAAAGGTCTTCTTTACATTTGGGTGGAGTGTGTGTGTGGTGTGTGTGTGTGTGTGTGTGTGTGTGTGGAGAGAGAGGGGAGAGAGAGATACGGAGACGAGAGAGAGAGAGAGGATGAGAGAGAGAAACATCTGTAGAGAATTGAGCTTAAGTATATCTGTGAATACCAAATAACAATCATGTAAAATCTTATATTAGGTTGAATCTAATTTATATTTTGTATTACTGTCAATGACCTAATATTATGAAAGATGATTTTAGTTGTAATCTTAGAGAGATCTCTTATCATCATCTTTTGTTTTCCCCAGGTCTTTATAAAATTATTTGTGATGAATTTGAATGAGAAACCCTCACCAAAATATAAAGACATATTTCTGAAAACACTTAACAGTTTGAAGGGAGAGGGTGGGAGTTTGATTCCCAGGACCTACGTAGGTAGAAGCAGTGCTCGGACCCTACAGGCTGTCCTCTGACCTCCATTTGAGTCTCGACACACATCTTCTTGTGCACCATATGTGTATACCACACAACAAATAAATATAATTCTAAAAAATGTTTTTAAAGAAGAGCGGGAGGGAAAAGGTACATTTTTCAAAGGAAAACTTTTTAGATATAAACAAGATATTTGATTGATCTAGAAATATAATCAATTGTTATCACTGCCTTATACTTCTAGAAGTATAAGGTATAAAGTATAAGTATACTTTGTGAAGCCCATCTATCTTTTGTAATATCCCAAAGTGGAGAGTGAAAAGAAGGAGTGACAAGAATCTAGGTCTTTTAAGTCAGCCTTTCCTCTGCATGATTCAGACTTGGAAACTTTTACCATTGTTGTTAAGGAGGCAATGTTCTAGCATCGGCTTGGTCTTTTCTGCCACAATAGCTCTTATGCCATGGTCAGGGAAAGTTTTTGAGTTTGGAGATTCAGATAATTTGTTACACTATTCATTTTAATATATCATTAAGAACAGTGTAAATGACCGTAAGAGATATTTGTGTGTCCCCTGGTCATAAGTGAAATACATGCAGGTTAGAATTGTACTCATTCTCATTGATAGAACAGAGGTCACCATCAATGATTGCTGTTCTGTCTCAGGATTCTCTGGATTTTACAGTCATCCCCTGTGATACAGAATATATATGATACCTGAGAAGGGACGTCTAGTGTGTAAGGTAGATGGAACTTGAGCATTCCACTTGACAGCACAACTACTACCCATACCTTGCTCATGTGACTTCTAGAGAAAAAGGCTCACTGAGTGTTCTGAAAGTTGGTATGATGAGCAAGAATCTAAGATGCTATTAAATTTGTCATCTCTGGTTTACATACATAACCAGTAAATATGATGATAGATAAGAGATGAACCAGAGTAGGCTTGATGTAATTAGAGGCCTCAATGAGAAGCTCACTGAAAGGGGCATGTTTCTGTTAGATGGGAAGCAAGAAAGTAGCCACGCCCTGACCTGCCTGTGGGGACCACATGCCAGTGAGCAAACAGGAAACTGTAGCTGAGGGTCCTTGTCTGACAACTGGCAGGAAAATTGCGGCCTGAGTCACACAGCCATAAAGCAATGGATCCTGTCAGCAACTGTGGATTTGGAAGAGGAACTCCAAGTTCATTTGGGTTCACTATTTCAACTTTGTGAAAAGGTGGAACAAGCAATGATGGCAAATAGTTGATCTCTGACCAGATTCTTACCTGAAAGACCGCAAATAAACAAACGGGGTCCCTAAAATAAAGCCCCTAAGGTTTTGGTGCATTTCACCAGAAAGCTAGGACACTTGTAGTGTTATTTGCTACAAGTTCTTTGACTAAATATATGAATTAAAGTAATGCTGATAATGTTTTGGAAGTATTATGTCCAGTTGTATCATCAGACACAATTACATTTTTAAATTAGTAGTGTATAGTGGCAGCTGCTTCCTGTATAGAAGCTCAAGTTTATTACTTTGCCCCACTTAGAATTTGAAATGGAAGTTCTGCTAATGAGTAATGAGAATTAAGAATATTATGGGGCTGGGCGTTGGTTGGTGCACACCTTAATCTTAGCACTTGGGAGGGCAGAGGCAGGCAGATCTCTGTGAATTCAAGGCCAGCCTGGCCTACAAAGTAAGTTCAGGACAGGGCTACAGGGAGACCCCTGTCTCAAAAAGACCAAAAAAAAAAATGAATATTATGAAAATAGTAGGTAAGAGAGTAGTTGAGGAAATGCTATTACATGGTTCAAGAATTCTCACAAAGAAGGAGCCATTTTCTGGGGGGCAAACCAAATAAAAACACCCACTTTAAGCCCAGTTAGATTGGAAGGTCTGTTCAAACTGGACTTGTGTGTAAATGTGATCAGAAATTTCTCTCTTTGTTTGAGAAGAAAGGATGTATTTGCTTAGAGAACCAAATAAGAAAGAGAAATGAGGGAGGGAAAAAAGAACTGGGTTCACAAAATTGATTCCAGATATAGGTAGGCTACCCTTCCTGCTATGACTTCAAGAAAATAACTGAACTCATCAGCTATTTGTTATAAGATCTTCCTTAGCCAAAGAAGATTGTAAACTTTGTGTCCTGGCAGAAAAGTAAAGAAAACATTTTGGGACTGGAGAGATGGCTCAGCGGTTAAGAAGTCACTGGCTGCTCGTTTTTTTTTGCAGAGAACCCAGGTTTGATTCCTAGCACCCACATGGTGGCTAACATATGGTCCATTCACTTCAGTTCCAGGGACTCTGATGCCCTCTTCTGACCTCCACAGGTATTGCATAACATGAATGCACTTAAATGCATGCCAACAGCTGCATGCATACACATAAAATAAAATAACAAAATATCTTTTCAAAATGAAAGCATTTAGTAAAACTGTAGATGGTGAGGAAGCAAGAATTCAGGAGTCAGCTGAAATCATAGTGCTGGCCCTGGGCTCCATGGGATTCTTAGACTGGGGAGACAGCTAGAAACATTTATGTTTACTATGTGTTAGGCACAATGGTAAGCTCTCGTCCTGTGTAGACAATATCCATTCCCTATTAATTCCTAAAATGCAGTGTAGTGCCTAGAGTATTAGATGCTCTCTTCAATTATTTACCAAAAAAAAAAACACCATCATGAGGCTGGAGAGATGCCTGAGGGGTTAAGAGAACTGTTGCTCCGAGAAGACCACGGTTTGGCTTCCTGAACCCACATGTGCTTGCTAACAACCACCTGTAACTCCACTTCCAGGGATCTGATGTTCTCTGCTGACTTCCATGGCAACTGCACATGGGGTGCACTAACGCTACATGCAGGCCCATTATACTCATACACATAAAATAAAAACAAGAAAAAAATGTTAAAAGCACTTTGTATCTATTATATACTAGTAGTAAATTTTACATGATGGTTCAAATTTAATGTTGGTCTCAGTCCTCATGGATCTCAGTCCTCATAGATATAGTGGGTAATAAATGAATGGAGGGATGAATATGTGAAAAAGATTCTAATAATATCTTTAATTTTATGCCTAAGACAATCAAATTTCAGCAAAATTATATAAGAGAGTCAGATCTGATATCCCCGTTGTCCAATTCTCAATATATTGCATGTATTCAGTGTTGGTAATCTTAATTCGATATGTTTAAATGAATTGTATACCACGTTAGGAATTAAACTCAGGGCCTTGTGCACATCATGCAAGCATTCTACCACTGAACCAGAGTCTCCAGTCCTTGTTACTGTTGTTGTAAAGCTAAGAGTTTTAGTAAGATATCCTGATCATACAAGTACATTTCTTTTTTAAAAACCAATGCAATTCAGTGTAATGAGATTTAGAATTGGGGCTGGAGAGATGGCTCTCAGTGGTTAAGGGCGCTGACTGCTCTTGCAAAGGACCTGGGTTAGATTCCCAGCTCCCACATGGTGGTTAAGGAACCACAGTCTTTCATTGCTGGGCATGGTGGTGCATGCCTTTTAATCCCAGGCAGAGGACAGGCAGATCTCTGTTAGTTCAAGGCCAGCCTGATCTAACATAGTGAGCTCCAGGCAGCCTGGGATAAAGATCGACCCCGTCTCAAAAAAAAAAAAAAAAGAAATTATAGAATTTTGTCATAAAGGCAAATTTTGATATTTGTAGTAAGTAAACAGATACATAGTTCTATTTAGATAAGTGCATGTCTTGGAAATGTAAACATCTTTTCAGCTAAATTAAACGAACAAATATTCACTCTGCTACTCCAACCTCCCCCATTTACCCATGTTCTTTGTTGAATTGTCTTCTTTTTCAAAAAAGTGCTTCCCTTTTTGATTGACTGAGAATTTTGCTAATATAATTGATTATCTGCTCTTCTTCCTTTCACTCTTCTATGAAGATGCATAAACATTGTCATTTGAAGAGCCAAAGCAGTCTAAACACTTCTGATGAGAAGTATACAGGTGTTCAACGCTCCCGCCTTTTGTGTTGTCCTGTGCTCCAGCTTAGCTGTCCCAGGAAGTCCTGTTTCTATGCTCTTTTCAGTATCTTCTCATTTTACTTTCTGATGGTATGTGCTTCTTCTGTCTTTTCAAGCTATTTCTTCGTTGTGTATTGATTGCCATTGAAAATCTGTGAAGGTTTTCGAATGTTTAAATAAGATTATGTTGAGTTAGGCTGGAGAAATGGCTCAGCAGTTAAGAGCACTTGTTGCTCTTGCAGAGGACCTGCGGTTCCTGCACCCACAGTTGGCTAACACACCATCTATATAGCTCCAGTTCCAGGGAATCTGCCGACCCTCTTTCTGCTTTCGTGGATATGCCACAACATGGGGTTACACTTGCACACAGCAGGCCAATATGCCAATCATAAAAACAAAAATAATATTATGCTGAGAGATAGCCTAGCGGTTAAGAGCGCCGACTACTCTTGCAAAGGACCCAGTGTTCGCATCCCCAGCACCCACATGGCAGCTAGAAACCGTCTTTAACTCCAGTTCCAGAGAGAATCTTCTGACCTTCGGCAGTGCAGGAAACGGTGCACAAACCTACATGCAGACACAGTACATTCATAACACATACACAAAAAAATAAATTAAAATTTAAAAAATAATTCTATAAATATTATATATATATATATATACTAAATAATATGTATTATATATTACTAATTATTATTAATACTAAAATAATATATAATTTTATGGCATTGATGCTGATAGACTTTAGTGCTCGTACTTCAGGCAGCATAATTTTGATGGCATGATGCTGTAGACTTTATGCCGTACTCAGGAGCACAGCAGTCACCAACCGTTCTGTGATGCTTCACTAAGCAGTCCCTTTTAGCTGCCGCTTTTTCCTACAGACTGTCTGTTGCTGTACGCATGCATTTCCCCAGGAATTTTTTTTATTTATTTTCAGTTTCTTTATATATTCCAGAAGAGTATTTCCTCATGCTCTAGGCCTTTTTATTTGAGCTAATAGATTGACCTTTAAATGTAATTGTGCTTCAAACATAGAGAACCCACAATTGTCATTAGCATATTTTCATTATTATTACTATTATTATTTTTTTTCCAGGCCTGCTCAGACAACCAAGAGAAAGAGTAGCATATTTTCTAAAAATACAACTAAAATAGTCTTTAAATTGAATTGAAAGTATGCAGATTAAAGGTATTAGATTTCCCAAATGCTTCATTTGTTATGCCCAGTAGTCTGTACTTATAGTTGAGGCAGATTCAGGGAACACCAGTATTTCCTGTGGAGATGATGAACTTTAGTAAGAAACACTGACTTTTGCACACAGGTTCCATATGGGTTCTTCATAATGGAGTCTGTGAATTAGGATGGGATTATATATAGATTATCTTTTCCAGTGGCATCTAAGGCACAACACATCTCCTGCAGGGGTCTTCTTATGTGACTCTGAGCATGCTCTGTTCACGGGTCATTACTGGGAATACCCAGAGAATACATTAGTTCTGGAGTAATTTATTTAGGGATAATGCCTGGAATAAATGCAGAAGCTTGTAGACTGTAAACCCTGGTTGTCCCTGGTTTGTTGCAGCTAGTGAATCCCAGTGTCAAGCTAAGAATTTTAGGTGAAATCATGGAAAAATAAATGCCCTTTCTCTGACAACACATACAGACAACTTGGGCCCAGGTCCCATGTTCTTTGTTTCTGTCCAATGCTTGGCAGCATCTGAAGCCACTCCCAATATCAAGACTGTAGAGCTAAGCAGCTCAAGGTGGCACAGCTACGGTGCTGGAAGTCTGTCACACCTGAGAGCAAGCTGGAATGTATTTAGCATCTGCAGACATAAAGTGTGCATAGCTTTGGAAAATGCTAGAACTGAGTCAGATGTAGAACACTCATGCAGTGACTGGGAGTTCGTTCTCCTTGAGCAGTCAGGGTAGGTCTTTTGGACTAACTTGATCGAACAGCTTTTAACAATGACTCTGGCAGATGGATGTCTGTGAGGAACTGGTAACATGTCTGTCCCCTCTCCTTTCTAAGTGTGATATTCACAATGTTTGACAGCCAGCTTTGCAAAGGAACCCACCATTCAGAATGGCATTAACTGGTATTACACAGAAACAAGGGATCCTTTCAGGTACACATGCTGGATGTATGTTCCACTGAGGAAGTATGGCGTCCAGTTGCTACCCGGTATTGAGAGATTTCAGTATTCTTATTTTTACCAAGACCAGGCTCAGTACTGGCTTCATGACTGCCAGTCTTCCTCTAGTTTAATATTCAGATTCCAGTTTCTTTGTGATGCTAAAGAGAATACTACTTATAAAAAATGCTTAGGAATTATTGTTTGTTCTAGTTTGTTTTCATTGGCTGTGACAAAACACTCTGACCAAAACCAACATGAGGAAGAAAGGGCATATTCTTCTCACATCTCCCAGGTCATAGTTCATCACTTAGGGAGCCCAAGGTAGGAACTCAGGGCAGGAACCTGGAAGCAGGAGCTGAAGCACAGGCCATGAAGGAACACTGCTTACTGGCTTGCTTCCCTGATCCATGCTCAGCTTGTTTTCTTATACAATACAGCACAACCTGCCCAGGGGTGGCACCGCCCACAGTGAGCTGGGCCTTCCTACATCACTCAGTAATTAAGAAGATACCCCATAGACATGGCCACAGACCAGTCCAAGGGAAGAAATTCCCCAATTGAGGCTCCCTCAACCCAGGTGTGTCAAGTTGACAATTAAAGGTTTCCAGCACAGTGCTGTACTCTTATAGTATCTTTGAAAAACTAGTCATTGATAACACAAAAATAGCAAATTTATATGGTCGAAGAATATATTGTTTTGTGAGGGCTGCCGTGGAGGCACTGACTGCTTGCTAACTTTGAGGATGAAATAAAGTGCTCTTAGAGCAAGGAAAGGAGTTCTCTCTTCTTGTCTTCTTTCTCTTCCTCTTCTCCCTTCCTCCCTCTCTTCCTCCCTATATTCCTCCATCTCTTTCTTCTTTCCTTCCTTTCATTTTTTTTAATGACAAGGACTTGTTATACAGTTCGTGGATTTGCTTTGTAGATTAGACTAGCCTCAAACTCAGAATCCTCCTGCCTCTGCTCTTGAATGCTGATTACAGCCACATGTCACCAGCAGAGCTTTTCACAGTGCTGGTTTCTGACCAGCATTGTCATCTATACACTAGTTGAAGCTGAACTATGGGAGTGGTACCATGCAATCTGTGCTTTAATAAATTCCCCCCGTTATACAAATGTACTTCTGCTATTTGTTTCTTGTGGGTTATGTTGTGTGTTGCTGTGGATGGAATATGGGGCCTTCTGCCTGATAAGCACAGGCTCTCCCACTCAGTTACGCTCACAGTGCCAGCACTTTAATGTTCAGACTCCCTGGCTTAGAGGTTCAGTGACTCAAACTTTCTGTAAATTGAGGCAGGATTCACTTTGAGGGCTGTCTCCATCTTGCCTCTGCCTCCATAGTGATGACTATGGGGCATCAGGATTAAAGGCAGATATCTATTAATAGCATCTTCAAACCACAGAAGCTGCTCAACTTCACTGCAAGGAGTGGTATGAAAGAAAAAGTAACTTTTTTCATATGTATACATTTCCTTTGTTTCCCTCCATAAACATTATGAATGAAAAACCTTCTAATTCTTAATACATTCTTCCTGTAGTTACAGCATTTGTGAATACCTTGTCTCAGCACATGTGTTGAAAGTTAATAACCATAGGGATGGTATTTCAGGATATGGTCTTCAGAGAATGATTAGGTCAAGAACTCTCCACCTTCATGAACTGGATTTATGCTCTTATAAACAAAGATGAAAACACATATCCTCCCTGCATGTAAGGACATAGAAGTGCCATTCATGAAGAGTGAGCTCTCACTAGCCACCTCCTGCTATTACCTGGATTTTTGAGGAGTGAGTTCTTGACAGTCACAGCCTACTGATCCCTAAATTTTCGACTATGTGGCCTTTAGACGTATGAACGAGACATTTCTATTGTTTATAAGTTACTCAGCATATGGCATTTCATTTCACTGCCCAAACAGACCACGACAGTCATTTTTGACATTCTATCTAACAGTACACTGCACATGTGCTGACATATACATCTTAGCTGATGCATATGCATTTGAGGATCTGAAACTCAAGTTGATATTACCAGATGGCTTTTTTCAATGTGCATCTTAGACTTCACTCTATTTCTGCTCCATGTCTCTGCTTGATGGCATTTTGTCTTGTCCTTTCTGTCCATGTGAATTGCCATCTAGTTGTGTGGGTTTTTTTCTCCATATCATCTGTATTTCCTCCTGTAGAATAAGCCATATAATTCTCTGATCCTAATTCTTGGTCCTTTTTCAATTCCTTTTCTGGAAGCACAAGAGATTCAATAAAATTTAAAATTTGGGTGAGAATTTTTCTTCTCTGAAATGAAACAATCCTTGCATGAGATGAATATTAATTTTCTTCCCATTATCAAAATTTCTGAGTTTTCTCTATTCCTTTCCCTTGGTTTAATGGGCTGGTGATTCTCTAATATGAGGGACATCACTTTTATGGACACAGATCTTTACCCTACTATGCAAATCCCTGCTTGTATGGCTGTTGCCTGATGTCTATTCTTCAGATTCTGGCTGAATATTCCTACCTTGGAATCCTTTCCTGACCCTACAGACCTCATCTGCCCAATGGTTTTGTGCCCTTGGACTTGCATGGACTTGCCTTGCTCTGCTGTCATCACAGTTTGTAATCGTATATCTGTGCAGTTATTTATTTGGGCTCTGTCTTTTCCATTAAAGTATCTTGAAGGGCCAGGAACGTGCCTGTTTTACCCATCATTTTCTTTCTTCTGCCTGGCAAACCGCACAGCACATAGTAGGCACTCAGGATATATTTGTTGAATTGAATGGACTGTGATCCTAGAAATGTGTTGGCCACCTGGGACCATTCCTTGTGGGAGAGTCAGACTTACTTGGCCAATTTGCTGCCTCATAGGGATGAAATAGAGTCTGTACTCAGGATTGCCAGAGGCTGGTTTACTGAGTCATAGTTGAGAAGGAGAAAGACTGTGCCTTACATAAGGCCTGAAGGGTGAGATAATGCTAGAAATGGCATGGAAAGTAGTAAAATAGGTAGCCAGGATGATTGAGATCAAGAAGAAACATAGAGGAAGGAAACATTTTAAGGCCAACAGCTAAGACCTAACATAGAAGAGAAGTCAGCTTTTCTGTGGTCACTGGTGAGATATGGAAGCCATTTCTGAAGGGGTTCATAAAGACTCAAACAAGAGAGCTTGGGTAGTGGTGTTTGGAGTGCTATAAAAATGGTACCCTTTGTTTGAGAGCAGTAATTGCTTGTGTCAAAGGCAGGAGGTTTGGGATAATTATCATCACTAGAATGAAGGTGTTGGGTGTGTTCCTTTGCTAGTCATTACTGTTGTCATTTTTTGATGTCATAGTAACAAGTTCCACAGTTAAAAATAAATTCCTTTTACAGCATTTTAAACCAAGAAACTATGCAAAATATAATCACTCACCTCATTCTCTTGAAATATATAACTGAAATAGCAATAAATAATCCACCAGTGTGGACAGGATGGGAGAAGCAGAAGTGGAAGAAAATTTCGTATAAGGAAAAAATATAAAAATCTATTTATGGAAGGGTTTATTTTCACATTGCCTAGTTAATAATTAGTGACATCTTTGACTTTCTTCTATTTATAACGCTCTTCTTCCTTTTGCCATATAAAACTGTTGAATTTTTTAATAATACACATGTGTAATAATTCTGCTACAGTCCTGAATGAGATAATCCCTTGTGACTGGTTTTCCTTGCTTTTAAGTTAGCCGTTTAATGCTAAAAACAACTCTTGGCTCTCATGCTTCCAAACACAAGAAGACAGTAACAGGGAATTCTGTACAGAGAAGGGAGAGATTTCTAAACACACTGCAACACATGGGCTGGCATTTAACTTTTAATTAAATAAAAACGTTTTGAATGTTAAGATGAAAAATATTATAGAACAATTTGGAAAGTGTACACTTTTTGTTGTATTGCTAAAGTAGCCATAAGCTTTGGGAATTTTTTATTTTTTATTTTTTGCTTTTTGGCACAAGGTCTTACATGCAGTTCTGTCTGGCCTGGAACTTGTATTGCGGACCAAGCTGGCTTCAAAGTTATGGCACTCTTCCTGCCTCTGCCTCCCAAATGTTGGTAATACACATGTGTAGCAGCATGCTTGATTAAACTTTGACAACTTTGATTTTAAATTATTTATTCTACATAATGTGCAGAAAATAAATAGGCACTAATTTTAGCCTAGCATATCACGTATTAAACTGGGCTCACATCACTTGATATTTTTCTAAGAAGCCTCCTCTCTGGTCAAGGCTTAGAATATCATTACCAGCCTCTCCCATACACTTCCTTTAGCTCTATTTCAGTGGTAAACACCATACGATAGTTTTGACTGGCTTCCAACTTTAAATAAGTGGAACCTTATATCATGCAGTTATTTTTTTTCTAGCTCCTTGCACTTGTATATATCTTTATGAAGTTCTTTCATGTGTATAGATAAAGTTCATGTATTCTACTTCTGAATGGCTGTCCAGTTCCTGGACACCCCACAATTTTCTTATCCATTTGATTGTTAATGGACTTGGATGCTGACATTTTAGCTATTATTAATGGGGCTACTGTGAACATTTTTGTCTTCAGTGTTTTGAGTGCACATACATTTTTGTTGCATCTATGTGTCTGAGTAAAAACTGTATCAAAATTCAGTTTGAGTAGATACTTCTAATGTTTAGAGTAGCTTTATCAAAGTATTTTATTGCTAGAGAATCTTCTGAGAGAGCTAGTTACAACTTATCAGTGCTTTGTTTATTGTTGATATTGTTCAGTTAGTAATTATATACGAGACTGGTCTTGATGGGGTTAATTAGTATTTCCTTAGTGCCTATGGAAGTTGAGCATCTTGTATTTACTGAATATTCATGTAACTACTTTAGTGAATTTTCTGTGTAAGTCTTTCACCCAGTTTTCTATGGGAATGTCTACTTTTGTTGCTAATGTATATAATAGAACTTTCTTATTCAACACTTTTTTCAGGTTCGTGTGTTCCAAATATGATTTATAACACTGTCTTGCCTTTTAGTTTTTATCATCTTTCTAGATAAATAGGTATTATAAGGAATATATATATATATATATATATATATATATTATATATATCTTAACTTTCCCATGGTTTTTCATGGTCTTTTAAAATGTGATATCTATCTCATACATGACGATAGCTCATGTTTTAATTTAACTGTGTCCCTGATGCTTATTTTATGTTTAGATTTATTTCTAGTATTAAAGTTTGTGTTTGGTAGGAAGATACCCACTTGGGCCAGCACCATTTATTGTAAACTTTAGGATTCATTCACACAAATCCTTTCATATAGCCTCTAAATTAAGAAAACAGTCACTTCCCATATTTGTACAAATCCAGAGCACCATTCCCTGTTACATTTATTAACTACTTTACTCTGATTGGATTTTGTGATTGTATTTAATACTGTTGTATTCAATCTTTCCACAGATCTTTGTTTCTTCTAATTAATGGCATTTTTTATTTTTGCCTTTCTTCTTGAGATAATATTTAGAAATTTTGTGGTCATCATTTCCTCTTTTCCTGACACTTAGGATTCAAACCTACAAATTTCCCCTCTAAGTACACCCCTATGTGCATTGCACAAATTCTAACATGCTATTGTTTATTCCAAAATGTTTTGTAATGTTCAGTCATGTCTTTTTTCACACATGTTTTATGGCTATCTTGCTTAATTTCCATGTATGAATGTTTCCTAATTTTTGTGTTTAATGTCCTCTGTCATTCCATTTTGGTGTGAGAATTCTGAATGATTTAGTCCTCTGAAATGTTTTCAGACGACTTTTACCCAGCATAAAATACTATGATCTAAAATCTGATGGCTATTAAAATGGTATTGGTGCAGGTCATGTGTGTGTGGGGAAGGCTAGCTTCATATTGTACAAGTGGGTGCTGGGTGGGACTTGGGTGGACAGAACTTTCTATTGAACCCAGAGCTTTGTGCATCCCAAGGCAGAATTTTACTACTGAACTTCACCCTCAACCCAAGATTCTTCAGCTAAATCATGAAGAATGAATTGCATTTAACAGGGCAAGCTGGGTAAACCATTTGAAAATGCTTTTGAGGTATTGAGGCAACACTCAACTGGAGACATTCAGTATTCCTCAGAATACAAAAATTACCTGGCTTTATTTAACCATTGCTCTCATAGCAAAGGAAATTCCACCTGCTATAAAATGTTAACCACAGAGGACCCCATCTATAATTGGAGAAGTTGAATAAATGGTACTGTACTGCAGACATGTACTTGGAAGAAAATATTCATCAACCCCTGCAGAACATACCTGAAAACCGATTGATACAACCATCCCTTTTCCAGTAAAAAGAAGGAAAAAGCAGGAGGAAGCTGCAGTTGTTTGAATACCTCTGCTTATCTCTGTGCAGTCCAGAAATGGTGTCTCATACTCAGTGGGTCAACAAACCCTAAAGCATCTTTCAATTTATATATTAAACACACACACACACACACACACACACACACACAAAACAAACAAATAAACAAACACCAGTTTGCTGAACTTGGGAAGAAAGAAAAGGCAGAGTTCTGTCCATCTTGCTTCCTGGGGAAAGACCTCACAGTGCCTCCAGCCTGATCTAGGAGTACCTCAGTTTTACCCACTGGAATGCAAGCTACTATGTATGTGACAATTACCAAGCCCTAAGCCACTCCAACTGCTGACGGTACTCCCGATTTACTTGCCTTCCTAGCCACAGAAAACCCCAAGCTTCAAGATTTTTCGAATGTAAATGGTGCTGCTCCATATTTGCAATTCAACATCTGTTGATTCAGCCACCCATGCATCAAAAATATTAGGGAAAAATGTCTATACTGACTACCCACAGACTTTAATTCTTGTCATAACAATTTTAGATGGTCTTTACATTGCATTGATGTTCAAAGGAACCTAAAGATTATTTAAAATGGTTGAGAAAGATTGATTTTTTTTCTAGGTTATCTGCAGATACTTTTTTTGAGACAGGTCTTCTGCAAGAGCAGCCAGTGTTCTTAAACACTGAGCCATATCTCTGGTTCTTATGTACAAAAAAGGATCCATTTTCATTCTTTCTGTATTATAGTTAATTTTGACCATCGACTTAATTGGATTAAGGAATGTGTAGTGAGCTGGGCTTGACCCAGGCCTGTAATTCTAGTTCTTTGGGAGGCTGAATGAGTAGGAGGCTCATTAGTTGTAACTGTCAACTTGGTACAACCTGGAATCATCTGGGAAGAGATTCTCAATTGAATTATCTAGATCAGGTTTGTCTGTGGGCATTTCTGTGCCAGACTGTCTTGAGTGCTAATTGATCAAGCCCAGTCTGGGCAGCACCATTTCCTAGGCTAGGCCCTCAATGTACATGTGTGAAGAAAGCTAGCGAAAAAGCAGCATGGTGCATTCTTCCTGCTCCCTAACAGTTAAGGATGTGGTGTGATCAGCTGCTTGAGTTTCTGCCTTGACTTCCCCATAATGAGGACCTATAACCTTGAATGGCAAGCCAGATTAACCCTTTCCTTCTCAAAGATGCTTTTGGTCAAAGTACTTTTATCATATCAACAGAAACAAACTAGGACACTGTTCCTTCTCCATCATGTATTCTTGGCATCTTTGTTAAAAATTTGTTGACTTTGCCAGGTGTGGTGGTGCAGGGCTTTGATCCCAGCACTCGGGAAGCAGAGGCAGGTGGACCTCTGTGAGTTCAAGGCCAGCTTGGTCTACAGAGTGAGTTCCAGGCCAGCTGGGGCTATAGGGAGATTCTGTCTCAAAAAAATAATAAAATAGTTGACTTTAAACTGGAGATCCTCATGCTGTGTGAAATAAGTCAGACTTAGACAGACATTATACATTTTCTATTATCTGTGGAATCCATGGTCATATATGTCATGAACATAGAGTTGGAGGAGCTATTTGAAGGTCAGGAAAAGGATCAGTGGGCGGGAGTAGAAGGGACAAGAAGGTACATGGGGGGAGTGAATATGAGCAAAGAACATGACACACTTCTAGGAGATTAATAATTTCCATAATGTTCTATACTTAATAAATTGACCTTAGATACTAGTCTAAAAAATAATATAATCTACAAGACATAGGTGTAGACTTCCTAAATCAGACAGCAGCTGTGCAAGAATTAAGGTCGACAATTGACAAATGGGACCTCATTAAACTCAAAAGCTTCTGTACATCAAAAGAAACAATAAAGGGAGTGAAGAGAAAACCCACAGAGTGGGAGGAAACTTTCACCACTGATACATCTGACAAAGCATTGATTTCCAGAGTATATAAACTACTCAAAAAACAAAGAAGAAAGAAAACAAATGAATCACTCAAAAGGTGGAGCAATGAGCTGAACAGAGACTTCATGAGTGAGGAAATAGAGATGGCTAAGAAACACCTTAAAAAGTGTTCAATGTCACTAATGATTAGGGAAATGCAAATTAAAACCACTTTAAGATATCATCTCACTCTGAAAAGACTGGCTAGGATCAAGAAAACAAATGATACCAAGTGCTGGAGAGGTTCTGGGGAAAGGGGAACACTCATCCATTGCTAGTGGGAATATAAACTTGTACAGTCACTAAGGGAGGCAGTGTGGAGAACCCTTGGAAGACTCAAAATGAGCTTACCACCTGACCCAGTTATACCATTCCTGGGTATATACCCACAAGACTCATCTTACCACAGAGATACATGCACAGCTGTGTTTATTGCAGCTCTGTTCACAATAACAAAAAGCTGGAACCAACCCAAATGTCCCTCAACTGATGAGTGGATAGAGAAAATGTGGTACATCTACACAATGGAGTTCTACGCAGCAGTAAAAAAAGACAACATCATGAACTTTGCAGGTAAATGGATGGAACTAGAAGATATTATGTTAAGTGAAGTAACACAGTCCCAGAAAAACGAATGACAAATAGTATCCCTCATCTGTGGATGCTAGCGCCAATAACCTAGTTGTAAATACTTCTTGTTGGGAGTGATGCATATTGGAAAGAACAACACCAACACCAAGAACAGAAAAGACTGCATCAAAGAACTGACTGAAACGGTGAATCTGGTGGGGTGGGGGGTGGAGGGGTTGGGAGAGGGACACGGGTCTAGATTTTATTTGTAACATAATCTTGTAATATATATATATATATATGTGTGTGTGTATGTATACATATATATAACAATAAATAAAAAATAAAAAAACACACCAAACCATGCTAAAAAATCAAGAAAAAAATATAATATTCTGGGATCATGTGAAAAGAATGTGTTTTCTCATTATAACATACAGAATATTTTACCAGGTGATTAAACAGGGTATTCGTATTACCTTAGCATGAATTAATCTTTATAAATTATTTATTATTATTTATTTATTCATGATGAATGTTATGCCAGCATGTATGTAAGTGCACTTTTGTCCTGCAATGCATGCAGAGGCTGGAAGAGGATGTTGGGTCCCCTATAACTGTATAGATTTGTTGTTAGCTGCTCTGTGGGTACTGGGAATTAAACTTGAATCTTCTTCAAGAACGGCTAGTTCTCTTAACCTCTGAGTCATAGAAAAACCTTTTTGCTCTTTATTGTTAATCTTCCACTATAATTACATAGTTTTGTTCCTCATTTTAATTCTGTCAGTTTTTGCTTAACATATTTTGAAGTTATATGGTTAGTTTCTTAAGATTTTTGAACCACCAGATGGTCTCAATATTATGGAATATTTAAATATTACTAATATTCTCTTTTCTGATAATGCTTCATGGTTTACAATGTCTGGCTAATCTCACATTTCAGCAGCCATTCCTGTTCTATTTAATGTTTGCTCAGTGCATCTATGTCTATAGATTTTTTTGTATTGAACTGGATTTTTTTGTATTGAAAATGTGTCTTTTATAAGCATTATTCTGCTATTTTTATTTTACATTTTGTGCAACCCCTATTTCTTGCTGGTTTTGACACAAGGTCTCCCTGTAGCCTCAGCTGGCCTGGATCTTGCTCTGTAGACCAGGCTGGCCTTCAACTCACAGAGATCTGCCTGCCTCTGCCCCCGGAGTGCTGGGATTAAAGGCGTGTGCCACCACACCTGGCCAACCCTTATATTTAAATTCAGATATATAATGTTTCTATTAAAGTAATACTATTGGATTTTTAGAACTCATGCAATAGATGTATTTTAAAACATCAGAAAACCATTTTGTGTTGCTCTGTGGGCTAGTTGTGGGGGCTCAGGTGTTAGGGGGTGCCTTCCTTTCTGGGATGCAGGGGGAATCTGGTTCTCTCCTCTCCTGGGTGGTGCTGCTGTGGGTGGCTCTTCTCATTTCTTAGCTTGGAGCATCTCACTAGAGTCTGTTTTGTCTTTACCTTGTGTTGTCCTTTTGTATCCGTCTCCATATTTCTGAGTTGATAAGGATTTGTCATTATTTGGGCTGCTTCAGTCCAGGATGACCTTTTCTGGCTATGTTTGAAATGATACTACTTCCAAATAAGGTTATAATCACAGGCCCTAGAACTTAAATATATATTATAAGGACAGCTTCCAATACACGCCTGCAGTGATATGTTTAGGATTATATCTGCCATCTTATTATTTTGCTATTTGTATTGCATTATATTGCTGTTTCTCAGGCTTCTTATTTTCTTTTGAATTACTCCAATATTTTCATAGGATTCAATTTCTATCTTCAATTAGCAGCTCACAGAAATGCTCTGTGACTGTTTTCTTAATGTTTATTCCAAGACTACAGCCTTCATTTTGTGCTTGTTATAATGCAGTATAAGCTTTTGACATAGCCCCATAGATTGTATGTTAAAGGCCCATTTGTGTGTTGAAGGTTTGGTGCCCAGTCCATGGCATTATTGGGAGGTGGTGTTCTGTTAAAGAGGTAGAACTTAGTGGAAGGAAGTTAGGTGCCTGAGAGAGTACTCTTGAAGGGGTTACTGGACACCTGTATCTTCTTTTTCCTGGACACCATGAGGTATTTTTCACGCCATGCTGTTATATACTGTATATATCATTATTATATACTGTGTCCTATAGGTAAAAACAATAAAGCCAAGAAACCTCAGAAGTCAAAATAAGTCTTCTTTCCTTTTAAACTGCATCAAGTGCTTGCCACAGTGATAGAAACCTGACTAACACACATGTCCTAAGAAAATTCTAGAACCTTAGATTATTTTTTTTAATTTTTTTTTTTATTTCTGTATGTGTATGAATGTACTGTCTGCATGCAGGTCTGTGCACCCGAGTTGTGCAATGCTGCGGAGGTCAGAAGAGGGTGTCGGATTCCCCTGGAACTGGAGTTCTCCTGGAATTGGAGTTTCAGATGGTTCTCTGCTGCCATGTGGGTGCTGGGGATCTGTTAGAGCAGTTGGCGCTCTTAACCGCTAGGCCATCTCTCCAGCCCCAAGAAACTTAGATTATTTTAATTCACTTTACTAGTCATTTGGACATTTGTTATTATTGTGACATGTTTTCATTCTATATTTTCAATTATTTTTTTTATTCATCTAGTTTTTCCAATGTCATGCTAGGTTTTGGGCACAGAGGAAAATTCCTGAAATCATTTAAAGGGGAAAGGTTTGTTTAGCTCATAGATTCAGATCTCTGGTTACCTGGCTTCCTGATTTCCGGGAGATGTCACTGAAACCATTTTACTGACACATGCTAAGAGACAATATTGCCCTTGGGTTTCTTTACTCCTGTAAGTGTGAAGTTCTTCAGACATTATTTACTGTGTAACTCCTTGCCTGCTATGTCCTCAGCTCTAGAGGGACTGTCAGTGAAGACAGGGATGAAAGATAACTCTGTTCTTCAATATTGTTTTGGAATAGAGATAAAAATTGTAATATAGTATGACAAGTATAAGGTAGATATGATTATAAAACTACATACTTTTAAAAAGCTTACTAGAGGTGATATATATTCTTTTACACCAGTAGACAATCAGTCTGGAGAATTTATGTGTTTCCTTTTCTGCACTTATTTTGAAAAGGATATATTACATTTTTTTTCTAATTTGATTAACAGCTTAAATGTTTATGAAAAGATGATATATAAGACAAAAAAAAATCCTGTGCTCATTGATAATTGGTAAGTCCTAGAGTCCATGAATTTTCATGTGTTTGCTAATATTTTATCGTAACAAGCAAATTCTGATGCAAAATAATAGGTTTTTTTAATGTATTTTATGTTATTTTAAAGATTTTTTTTAAATATATGAGCATTTGGCTTACATTTGTATACCTGTGGAGGCCAGCATAGGGTGTTGGATGTCCTTGAACTACAGTTTACAGATGGTTGTAAGCTTCCATGTACGTGCTGGGAGCTCAGCTGAGGTTCTCTGCAAAAGCAGCCAGTGCTCTTAACTGCTGAGCTAGGTCTCCAGACCCAAAGTAATATTTTTAATATTAAATAGACATTGCCTGTGTTTCAATGAAATACATTACAGATATTTGCAGTATTTTTTTTTTCTTTTAACATTCATTACCTTAACTTCACCCTACCAAACATTGCCTGAAAATTACTTTAGGGAAATTACTAATTTCAGTGAATAACCCAGAGCTCTGTACATTCCTGTGCTTTGAGACTTCCTACTTCAACTTTTCAATGTTTCCCACTTCTAGTTCTACCCTGGCTTCATTTTTTTTTCTTTTCTTTTCATGTTTAGGTCCTTAAACAGTGTGTTTTATTATGTTTCATGTGAAGCTATTCTATTCTGGCAGCTTTCTGTTGCCATAAAACCCTCACCACAACAACTTGGTGAGGAAAGGGTTTATTTCATCCTAAAGTTACAGTCCATGGTTGAGGGAAGTCAGGGCAGGAACCTGGAGGTGGGAGCTGAAGTCGAGACTCCAGAGGAATGCCGCATACTGCCTTACTGCCCTGGCATGCTCAGCTACTTTTCTTATGCAGTCCAGGTCCACTTGCCCAGAGATGGCACTGCCCACAGCAGGCTTCTCTCTGCTGTCAATTAGCAATTAAGAAAACGCGTCACAGACATGACCACAGGCCGATCCGTGGAGGGAATTCCTCAACTGAGATTCTCACTCCACAGCTTTCTCTAGTTTGTGTCAAGGTGACAAAAACTAACCAGCACAGACGCTTCTAATATTTTTCCCATTAAGGCATTCTGTTGTCCCACAGTTTATTAAGCAGTATATTTTTCCTACCGTCTTTTCTATTTAGGGCACAACCTTCTTTCACATTGATCTGTATATATCTAGGCCTTCCAGATTGTCCCTTACATTTTTAAACAAAGTAAACACAAAACCAATGGTATGAGGTATATATGTGTGCATGTGGAGACTAGAAACAGTTATTGGATGTCTCTCTATAGTTCTAAACCTTTTTTTTTCTTTTGAGACAGGATTTTGATCTGTATCCCCAGCTGGCCTGGAACTCACGAGGTGTGCCATGCTGGTTTTGCAATCACAGAACATGTCCTACCTCACTTGCTGGACCCAGAGCTCACAGACTGGCCAACAGTGAGCCCTGGGAATATATCTGTCTCTGCCTCCCAAGGGCCACAGTAAGACATGTACCACTGTGTCTGGTTTACATGCATATATATTACTGACTCAGCCCCTCAAAAAGTCATTATATATTATATATATGTATATATATATAAAGTATATATATTTATATATGTGTATATCTAATCCCTTTAATCTCATGTACATAATAATATATAACTTATATATATATATATCTAGAAAACTATATTATTATATCATATATATATAATTTCTAACCTCTTTGTCAAGTTTCAAAAGATCTTTACCTTTAGATTTTGGTGGACACAAGTGACAGCGATATGAGAATCATTTATAGAAATGGTCTTTTAAATTTTCACTTTTGAATTTTATATATTTAGCATTTCTATTCAGTTAAACATATGATCTACGTTCCTATGCAAATTCATGTTGATACATTTTAAAACTCATTTATTTTCTTACACCCCCCCCATGCATTTCAAACAAAATCTTCATGCACATCAAATTTATACTTCATTCAAAAATGTTTAGTTTTAGGAGTGTGTGTGTGTGTGTGTGTGTGTGTGTGTGTATGTGTGTACATAGTGTGGGGCCCATGGAGACCAGAGGCATCAGATCTCCTTGGAGCTGGAGTTAGAGGTGATTGTGGGAACTAAACTCTGGTTCTTTGCAAGACCAGCACACTCTTAACCCTTTGCTGAGGCATATCTCCAGCCCTGAGTTTTACCAAGCGTTGCCATTGCAGCCCTGTAGGCTTGCAGGGAAGCAAGCATCTGCTGTGAATGTGGTTTGTAAGCATTGGCCAATCTTGGCCTTTCTCTGCTTGCTTACTTTAGGTCTATTTTAGTCTTCTCCTTGTCATGCATGACTTCCACATGCTTATCTTGGTTTTTAGACATTGGCTTGTCAGATTCCAGGTACTGTAGGATCCTGGATTCATAGCTTTTACTGACACTGATGTTTTTGAGGCCTGCCTACGATGATTCTTTAAAACATAAAGTGTTTGCTTTAATGTTGCTTTTAATCCAGTTTCTCCTTTCTTCCTCTTCCTCTTCCTCTTCCTTAGTACAGTCTATGGTTATTTAGGAGCTGGCCATGTCCCAAGTTAAGAATGTGGCCTCTTGGCCTTTTTGGACCCTGTGTGGCTTCTCTGATAGCTCTTATTTGGAAGCAAGTAGTGAATGAGCCCCTTGTATTGTTTTTCCTTCCTGAGATAGTGATTATTATTAAGGTTTTCCAACCTATCTTTTCTTATTATCTTAGGAAACAGAGGGTGTGTGTGTGTGTGTGTGTGTGTGTGTGTGTGTGTGTGTGTGTATTTGGATTTCTCCCCAGTACTGAGATTACAGTCATGCACTGTAACACCAAATTTCACCTGTATTGTATATTGACCTACATTTCAGAAATATTTAGTAATCTTTAAAATTATTTAATTCTGTTGAGCACGATACTCTTTGCTCTTGCATAAGAAACAGTGAGCTCTTCAGGTTTTAAAATTTATTTTTACATTACCATCTAATCCTGAATTTATGTAACAGAGTAAGATGTTTCCCATCAAAATTTGAAGTTCTTTTAAAGAGTGTACTTAGAGAAGACACATTTTATGAACATAATTCTTTTTTAAAATTTTTTAAATTTTTTAATTAATTTTATTTATTTCTGTATGTGTATGAATGTACTGTCTGCATGCAAGTCTGTGCACCCGTGTCGTGCAACGTCGCGGAGGTCAGAAGAGGGTCTCGGATTCCCCTGGAACTGGAGTTCTCCTGGAATTGGAACTTCAGATGGTTCTCAGCCGCCATGTGGGTGCTGGGCATCGAACCCGGGTCCTCTGTAAGAGCAGTCGGCACTCTTAACCACTAGGCCATCTCTCCAGCCCCCTTTTTTAAATGTTTCTGTGTATGTGTATTGCCTGCATGTGTATAAATACACCCGTGTTGTGCAGTGCCTGTGGAGTTGAGAAGAGGTCTTCAGATTCCCCTGGAACTGGAATTTGTAACAGTTGTTATCTGCTATGTGGGGGCTGGGAACACCCAGGTCCTCTGCAAGAGCAGCCAGTGCTCTTAACTGCTGAACCATCTCTCCAGCTCCATAAACATTTTTTTAGCTTTTTTTTTTTTAGCTTTTTTAATTGTTATTAAACTTTTTCCATAGGTCATACATCATTTCTCAATCGAATATAGAATCACTTCACTTTCCATGCCCTCCACCCCACCTGAGTCCCTGCACTCTGCCATACATGTCCTGTATCTTTTTTTTTTTTTGTATGTGTATGAATGTACTGTCTGCATGTAGGTTTGTGTACCCGTGTCGTGCAATGCTGCGGAGGTCAGAAGAGGGTCTCGGATTCCCCTGGAACTGTAGTTCTCCTGGAACTGGAGTGACAGATGGTTCTTAGCCGCCATGTGGGTGCTGGAGATCGAACCCAGGTCCTTTGCAAGTGCAGTCGGTGCTCTTAACTGCTAGGCTATCTCTCCAGCCCCCTGTCCTGTATCTTTTTCTGAGTTTGCAGAGTTTTTTTTTTCAGTTCTTTTTTTGTTCTCTCCAACTTGTATTGCTACAGTATATATATATAGTTATGTATACATAAATATATGCATATACATACATACACATATCACTTGAATTGTAGGATTTTTTTTTCCTAAAAGGTATCATGTTTTCCTTAAAGAAGTGCTCAAAGTTCCTCCTTGGCAATCCCAAACAATCATCAATCCTGCACTTTTGCTCCACATTGGGGTCTTTTCCTCCCATGGTTCTCCCAAATGAAGTCCAGTAAGCATGTATCCTGTCTCAATCCCCCCTGCACTGGCCTCCATGATACAGACCAGGTAGTCCAACAATGGCAGTCTACACTCTGACGAGGCTGACATCCCCTTAGCTGTTTAGTCCATAAGCTGGGTATTTCAGTAGTCTCCATCTGGCATTGAATATTTGGAGGATTCTTGGAGAGACATGAGTCCTCAGTCCATATTGGAAGGTTACAAAGCTGTGTCTCATGTCTTTGAGGAGTGCCAAAAGTGGTGGCAGCCACAGAGTTGATGCACTTGCCAGTAAGAATTGAAGACAGGCCAAACAACAGTACTCTCCCTTTTTTCTTTTTGTCTTTTTACCAAGATCTCAAGTTCTATGTCTGTAGTACAGTTTCTCTAGTCTTACTGATTATTTATATCTGGTTGTACTTTCCTTTTGGATGCTTAAGGCCACACAGTTAGCCCGGATTAATCAAGGTTTTTGTTTCCTCAAGGTCAGTTGAGGATCTGGTTCTCAGGGGTCTCTTGGGGTTTTTTGGGAGGAAGGAGGGTGGGAGCGCCTTGCTCCTTTCAGCTTGAGCAGACTTTCCTCTTTATAGACTGGACACTGGCTGAAGTCTTATTAGTGGCTCCCCAAGACCTCCCTGAACAGGAAGACTGGTGACCCACATTTGCAGGACATTTCAAGAGATGCATAGTCCCCTAAGACTTAGTTGACCTCTGAGGGCAAGGAACAAAGTTATCCCTTAGGCCCCTCAGCCAAATTGGTATGGGCATTAATTATGGTCATTAAGCACCCAGAAAGGCTAAGTTTAACTAATACAAAAAGACATATTTTCAATTAGCCTACTCGTCCAGTACTTTTCTTCTTAGATCTTAGTAGGTTAATGTCACTGCATTCATGCAATGCAGAGACAATGTTTGATGAGCAACTAAAAGATCTGTCATTTTTGGAGAATGCATGTAGTTTAATGGTAATTGCATTAGGTTACATCATCTAAGCTAATTAGCACCACAAAATTTTTTTTTACTTTTAAAACAAGTTGTTAGCTGAAATTGAATACTTCGTACGACAGTGACGAGTAGTGTACTGGGACTAGCCAGCCACAGGCCGCTATTTCAGGATTTCCTGCAGTGATACTGAAAATGCAAACTCTGGAGTTCCTGTTTCCACCTCGGTGTGACAGGCTATCCAGGTGTAGTAGATCCTAAGAATTCGTGGACTCAGGCACACAAAAGTATTGCAGAGGGACTGTTTTCTTTTATGTTTTGTTTCTTTTAACATTAACTATCATGACAGCTGGTTTTACTTAAAGACTATAAAGTGCGCTGAGTGTCTAGCATGCATAAATGCCAACGTAGTTTATATCATGTCAGTGTGGAGGGCAGACATTAGGAGAATGATCCCCAGCATCTTTGGCAGAATCTTGCACGTGTTCTGCGTATCCTAGTTAGGCTTACATTATCCAGACACTAAACCCTGTAGGAAATAGGTTTTGTGATTTGATTTATAGTGTTTTGTTATCAAATTACTTCTGGGGAAGGTGTGCAGGCAGTCTTTGTTTAGATTATTAGCCATATTTGCATCAGTCATTTTTCAACAGTTTAGACATATATGCAATGCTTTCTGGGATTTTCATGTTCTACGTTGCTTCTTATTTATGTGCTTGTTTGTCAGAGAAGATCATTGGCCTGTGACAGATAGATTTATTGTTTCATTGTGTTTCTTATAAATATTGGTCTACAGTTGGTTTAAAGGAAAGCTCTTAGATATTAAGATTTTAACATATAAAGTACATAAAATATTCACTCTTTATTTAGGTGCTTTGACTTAACATTATATCTAGGAGATGAGATCTGTCCATGTTGTTTCATATCATGTCAATTAGTTCTTTGTTGTTTTCTGCAAATTTATAGTAATTTATTCATCCAGTTTCTTTTCTGGTTTTATATATTATATATATATATATATATATATATATATATATATATGAATATTCTTATTATGTATTAGAGTAGGTTTACATATGGGCTCATTTCTGATTTTTTACATAGGAATAGAGCCGATGAGTTATAGAAATGCCATGTCTGTGTGTGCATGTGTGTATTCATTCCATTTTAGTACATAACATCGAATAGCTGTATCTAGACCCTGCATTCCTCCCAAGGGCCCCAGATCATCAGTAGCCTATTTATTCCTTACTATATCAGTTTTTATTTTCGAGTTTTAGCCATTGCAGTGGGTATGCTTTGTGGTTTTACTTTTATTTTTCCAGATATCTATTTGAAAAATTTCAAACACACACACACACACACACACACACACACATGGGGGGAGAGACAGGCTGTTAGAACATTTTTCTGAAGCACAAGTGGGGTGTCTGATTTGTTCTTGTTTTTCTAGAAGTACTTTAAATATTTGGGTGTCAATTCTTTCTCAAATATGTATGGTGACTATTTCCTCCAGCTCTGTGGCTCAGTAGTGTTTGACTTCAATATGTATAATCTTCATTGTAAAGACTTCACGTATTAGTTATATTTTTCTCTAGAAATGTTTATCTTTAATATTCCTTTAAACAATATCTTTTCATTATCAGTGATGTTAGCATCTCATTATTTGGTGTTAATATAGAAATGATTTTATTTATTGCTTTGTGCTCAGTATACTTCATAAATGCATTTGTTAATTTTAACATTTACTCAGTAGATTGTTTTGGATTTTGATATAAGGAAGTATGCACCTGAAGACAGTAAAGTTGTTTCGTACACATCATTATTCTCTTTTGCTTTATTTTCTTGTCTGATTCAGTGAGTTTTCTTTAGATTTTTTTTCCTTTTTTACATTGTGTAGGACTTCAAATGATTTTAGACTATAAATTTTAGTGAGTCGGAAAAGTTACAAAGAAGAATCAATGAATGTTGAGGAGTAGCTGGCAAAGTTTAATATAATCCATGTGATAAGGTTGAGTATCCTTTATCCAAAATGCTTGCGACTAGGAATGTTTCAAGTTTGGAACATTTTCAGACTTTGGAATATTTGCACAGATTTTCCTGGACAAATGTCTCAAGCCCTAATCCAAAAATATAATATCCAAAATGTTTCTAAATGCCTCAGGTTTAGATTTTCCAGTTAGGGAGGCTTAACTACAAAATAGTGTATGTCTCTATTTATGTATCATTTATATAACTGTGTGCCTGCTCTTGGATGTATACTTTGTCTCCAGGTTTTTCTATTATGTTTTAGTTTTTATTAGCATATATTATACATAATAATGGGTTTTATGATATTTGTGTACCTGTATATGATGTATTGACATATATTTACTCCTATTATGGTCCCTTGTGTCTGTCCCACTCTGCTGAGCCCCTTCCTCCTCTCATAATTCCTGCTACTCTAATATTTTCCTTTATTTTCAGGTACCAAATGCCCTTCATTAGGATTGTTTGCCAGGAGCATGGGCGGATAGGGATTGAGGGCCATGTGAAGCTTTCCAGTGGCTGTACTATAGAAAGTACGACTTCCCTTCCTCTAGCAGCCATTAACTAATAACAGCTCTTCAGGGGTGGGTGTAGTCTAAGGTACCCCTCCTCCATTCGTGACAGCATGTTGATGGGCCCAGGTCCAGCTTGTGCAGGTCTTGTGTAGGTAATCAGATTTGTTATGAGTTTAAAAGGGCAACTGCCTTGTCGTGGCTGGAACACAGTGTCCCGCAACACTCCACGCCATCCTCCAGCTCTTACATTCCTCCCACCCCTCTTTCAGGATACTGTTGGTTTTCTTTGATAATATTACTTTGATTGCTATTGGAAACCTCAGTGGCAATTACCTAGTTAGACTTTAATTTTTTTATATTTTGCATATTGAGCCATTATGATTAATTTACATCTCCATTTTCTGTAAACCTACATTACTTACTGATTTATTCACTCATTGATTTGTTTAAAGAACAGTTACTGATCACTTACTGTGTATGAAGATGATCCAATTACCTTTAAAGTACATTTTTGCATTTTAAAAATGGACTCAGTTGTTAGGCGTTTTGTTTTCGTTTTTGTTTTTCTTTTAGTCACAATCTATTCGGCGTGCCAGGAGGATTTATTTCTGTCTCTCTGTCAAATGTACCAGAATTAATAGAGGATTCTAAAACAGATGGGATAAAAGTGTATAAATTTAGGCTGGGAGATGACTGACAGGGTAAACAGGAAGCATAAAGACCTGAGTTCGAATCTCTAGAACACACATACGAAGCTGGAGGCGTAGCACCAGCAGCTGTAATCCCAGGATTTCTACAAGGAGATGGGGGGGGGGCAGAGACAGAATCCTCAGAAGCTGCAGGCCAGCTTCTCTGATGTATGACCTGAAAAAACAGCAGAGATGTCTTGTCACCAATGAGGTGGACTTCACCTGCAAGCCATGGCACGCACACACTCTTGTTCACTTACCAAGCATGCGCATAAGTGAAGGGTTCATATATCACAGGCTTCTTACTTGAAGATAATTTTATTGTAATAATTATTCTATAGCACATAAGTTTTTAGCCCTGTTTTATGATGCTGTGTGCTGTGGTCATTTTAACTGAGATTATTCTTTGCTCTGCCTAGTACTTACTCTCTCTTGTCTAATGAACAAAATGAAAAATATAACACATGAATTTGCCCTTGAATTTGGGGGACTGAAGTTTTGACTTTACAAACTTTAGTCACAAGTGCTCTGGAATTCTGATTAGAATAGATGAGGAGAAATAGGCTAATGTCTTGAACAACAAAGACGTTGAATAGTTCCTTTAAATATTTTTTAGATATTATTTTATTCGGGCAAACAATTTTGTAGGCTAATGAGATTAAGAAAATGCCAAGACTTAATATATAATATACAAATTAGACAAACTGTTCTAAAGAAATAATAAAATAGGAAATAATACAGAAAATATTAGGTGATTAAATGCTTGGTCCATTCCAAAAGATGTAGGCCCAATAAAAAAGGAAATTTTCACTGCCAAAAGTGTTTGGAGTTATATATAAAGAAGATAATTTAAAGAGCCAAGCTCAGGGTAGACACAGAAGGCAGAAAGTTAGAAAAGACCTACTTTACCATACAGCCTCTGGGTGTAGAAGCAGTGATGTGCTGGAAAGCGGAAGAACAGGACATCTCAAATCATTCTCAGAACTTGGTATTGATGTGAGGAGTAAAGCATAGCAAAAATGGCCTCAGGTTCTGATTGCCTGGAAAAGAACCAGGAGACTGTGGGAAGAGGTACTATGTGGGGGTAAAATAATGCTTTGAAAAGACATTGGAATGTCAGTGTAGAAATAAATGTCCTCCAAGAATAAAGAGTGCATTGAAACTCTGTGACTGAAGGATTTGTGTGAGGGACTGTTTGTAAAATGCAAAGAGAGCCTTGAGTGGTTCTCAGCCAGTAGGTGAAGAGAATAGGATCTCTCAAAAGGCCATCCCTAAGAATCCTCTGGAAAGCAGAAGAATGAACTATAGAGCTGAAAGACTGCATGGGTGAAGAGAATTTGTGATGATCCATTCTGTAATAGACTAGAAATATAGAGAATAGTCTATGAAGAAGGGGAAGGAAGTCTTGATTGGACACAGTAATGTTTATTCTTTTCTTATAGCTTTTGTTGATCTACAGTGGATTTAAAGGAAGCTCTCAGATTTTAATGTATGCAGTATATAAAATATACTATATAAAATACATTATTTACCTTTTATTTTGGTGTATTTACCTAACATTATGTCTAGAAGATGTGATCTGTCCATGTTTTATGTAATAGCAATTAGAAAAATTAAAAAAATTAAAAATCTTTTGTGAAGATACAGCTCTACTAACTGAAACTCAAGTTGAGAGAAGTAGGTCAGAGGCTCTACAGGTTGGGGTGTAGCGTTTACTACATGACACCACATTACAGTTATGCCTGAACAAAACAGCTTTGCTCTTCGCATCCATTTTAAATCCATTTTCAGCCACAAGTGGATCCGAATAGCTAAGAACTTGTTCCTTCAGAATTCTCTCTGAGCTGTGCTCCATAACAAAAGGCTCATTCTTGCTGTTACTCAAACTGTATACCCAGCATGAAATAGGGAAACAAAAGTTGGTCCCATGTCTTATCAGAGAAGAATTTTGCCATTTTTGAGCCTATTCACTTTGACCAACACATGCACAACCCTAAACAGATGTTATCAATTTCTCTCATAGCTTTCCATGAGGTAAGTGCTTTTTGCAGCACTTTGATACATGAAACATACATACACGCATTCCTATATTATTCTGGGGCAAGGGCAAGGAAGGATTATGTGGGATTAAGGACATATGGTAAGGTCACAAGAGGACCACATGGCTCAGTGTGGATGCCTACATTATAAACAAGCTAAGATTAAGATTTTGGGGTGGAAGGTTAGATAAAAGTTATTTGTCCAAAGTATATCCATATGGTAAAAGTAACTATCACAGTTCCCTCTTTCTAGTTTTTTTTAAACATCACTATTTTTTTTTTATTTCTATTTATTTTCTATGTATACGAATGTACTGTCTGCATGGAGGTCTGTGCACCTGTGTCGTGCAATGCCATGGAGGTCAGAAGAGGGTGTTGGATTCCCCTGGAACTGGAGTTAAAGATGGTTCTCAACTGCCATGTGGGTGCTGGGGATCGAACCCGGGTCCTCTGCAAGAGCAGTTGGCACTCTCAACTGCTAGGCCATCTCTCCAGCCCTCTTCCTAGTTTTATAAATAAAGATGTAAAAGTCTGTCTCACATTGGGGGGTGTGTGTGTGGAATTTATTACACTATTAGGTAGGCAAAAATCCATGCACTTCTAGGATTGTCTAAACAAGTGCTCAGAGTAACTCATGGAGTTTATAAAATGTTACTTGAAAGCATCTATCACATAGTAGGTACTCAGGATATGTTTAGCAAATGAATGAGTAAACAATTATCTTTATCTTCTATATATTCTACACCCTACACCTTATTTATTTATATATTCACAGGTGATTTTAGCAAAGAAAAATAAAGTTGAGAAAGTGGCAAGCCAAATGCATACATCCCTTAAGAATTGAGAAGGAAACAAAGGTACTCGCAAGTAAAGAATTACAAAAGCAGAATCTAAAAGTAGGAGGATCTTACTGAGTACTAAGAAATTCTCCCTGCATGGATATGTAGTTGAGGGACAGTTTGTGAAATCATATATATATATGTATACATATATATATATATATATATATATATATAGAGAGAGAGAGAGAGAGAGAGAGAGAGAGAGAAAGAGTCAGTTCCAAGAAATTCAAACCACACTAGCTATTTTAAGTATGAAAGGATCTAATGTAAAGAATTAAATGTACATTAAATTTTTGGAAGGAATAGAAGAGTAGCTTCTAGTTTTTGACTCCAGGACTACTGCCCAGAATGGCAGAACAGACTGGCCTACCCATGTGCTATTATTGTATAATAGAGAACAGGAGAATGAAGTAATTGCCTCTGGACAACAGCTTTCCCTCAAAATATTATCCAAGAGTAACAAACCATTGCTACTGCTCCTACACCTCCCTTTCAAGGTCCACTCAACTGTCTACTTGACCTAGGACTCTGTTCCAGAAACCACCACCACTAGTTTCTCCATAACCATATCCACCTATGCTACTTATAAATTCTAAATCACAACCTGGGTTCATTTATTATCTTTCATATGTAATCTTCAATACTAGCCCATTGGGAAATGTAGTTCCAGCTTGTATAGGCATGTAGACATCAAGGAAATCAGATGATGACCACTCTCCACTCCAGCCTCCACAGCTAAGAACATCACTGCAACAAAGACAGGAAGGAAGCCTTGCCACCCCAGTGTCTTTGTCGTAGAAATCCAGCCCTATGTTCTAGACTGAAAGAACAATAAGTAAGGTGTCAGGGTAGTTTATTGTTCAAAGTAGAACAGTTTTCATTGAGAAGGACATTGCTAATATTTGCTTATGATAATAGGCATGGCACAGAATGACCCAGAAAAACAAGCCCTAAACCCATCTATGGAATATTTAAGATTTTACTGATCTTGCTTCAACCTTCCTTATGAACTACATCTTCCCACACAAATCTTCACATGCTTCACTTCCATCTCCTTTGAAGCTCAGTTCTCATGATGTTGCAACACATAGCTGGCCTTCGGCATGTGTTACACCCACTGTCTGGACTAACCCTATCTATTTACCCACACACCTGATTTCTGTACGTTTGAAAAATTCAGCCCAGATGTCACCTCCTTTGTTGAAACATTCTCAGATTCTTTCAGGTAGGGTAAGCCGGTCTTCCTCAGCTATGCACTTATCTTTCTGTTAATACATCCTTGGTTCATTCTAATCTGTAATCTCTTTGATAACAACTGAACTTACTCATATTGGGTTTTAGAAACTATATCAGGCACTGTGCTAAAAAGATTCTAAAAATTTCTGGAAATGCATGGATAGAGATAAATGAGACAAGAAAAAGGGAGAAGGAGTTGGGGTGCCAAAAATGGACAAAGACGGGGAAGGAAGACATGAAAGGCCAGTAGGGAGGAAGATGAGGAGCCTTTTCTAGTCATTCTGGTCTTGTCATGTCTGGTGATTCTCTGCAGTGAAACCTATTATATGCTGAAAACTGCTGAATGAATTGCGATATAGAATCAGACACTCCATACAGTCTAGTTTCCTCTTCGGGTATATGAAAGAAAAATGCTATTTTTGACTTTGACACTGGCCAGTGATATTGTTTTCACTACATCCATGTTAAATTATCAAATGTCATTAATCAATTTGAATTAAACACATAAATATTTAAGGATTTTGGAGTAAAATTGCAACACATTTTAAAATCCTAAAAGTGAGAGTTTAGATATAAGAACACCCTGCTCCCTGAATCATTCTTTTGGAACATTCTCATTATAAGAGGGTTCTTCCTGATTTTCTTGCTCTTGATTTTAAGCGATGGGCCACGATGAACCCCAATATATAAAATTCTTGCCTCATCTGTGAGTTTTTAAATTCAACTCAATTTTCTATCAACTGAATACAATTTTACAAATATAATTTTCTAAAAATCTCAAGCCAGAACATATTCAGTGGACATTACAAACCTTGAGCTGTGAAGCACTATCTGTATTTGCTACAGTACGACTTTTTGAACGGCTCCTGTGTTTGTTCTCTATCACCCTAAGCGGCTTCCACCATCTTCTTGGAAGCAGTTTTCCTATAAATATATTTGCAATACTTTTGACTCTGATAGCTTTTAATCAATCGAGAAGTTCATATTCATTGTGAGAAAGGTGAATATATTTTTTTGGCTTTTTGACTAAGTGATGCTCAACCTTAATTCTTTATCTTTCATACAATGCTGTCAGTATTACAATGATATATTCAAAGATGTTTGATGTTTTAAACTTTGTAACTTTTATTATCAGAATATTATCAGGGCTCACACTGAATATTTTGTTGGTACATGACATCCACTGGTTTGGTTAGATTGTATAGAAACTTATTCAGGGAGTGCTGAATGAAAATTATAAGTCATGTTACTGATACAGAGAGAAGTTTTAACTTAGTGGTTCTAAGCCACTATATTAGCCAGTTTTCTGTTGCTATGACCAAGGGAACTATAAAAGGAGGAGTTTATTTGAACTACAGTTGATGGTTCTAGAGGAATTAGAGTCCATCCTGGCAGGAGGCATGGTGGAAGGAGGTGCCAGAACAGGTCCCAAAGCAGAGCTTCACATTTTAAAGCAGGCACAGGGAGCAGAGAGATCAACAAGAGATTGGCAAGGCTTTTTGAACTCAGCCCATCTCCAGTGACATGGTTCTTCCAGCATGGCCACACCTTCTAAGGCCTCCCAAAACAGCACCACCAACTGGAGACAAAAGGTCCAAATACTTGGAGCCTTATGGGGGACATTCTTATTCAAACCACCACAGCCACCAGAGATTTCTAGCAAAGCCAATTCAAATGGCCAAGAGATACTCACAGGGCATAGTTTACCTTCCTGATTTCAACAGCAAGAAAAATGAATGTATGTAGAACAACAATCCGCATGATAATGGATATCAGACAGAGAATGAGGGACCCTGAGAGATGAGGGAATCATGAGGAGAGCTTCAGGAGCACTCAGGCTTACTGTCCTCAGAGGTTCCAGGCTGAGTCTTAGGGCACAGGAGCCCAGGTAGAGCTTGGCAAACTCCCAGAACTACGAAGCCAAAGCTTATAGGACCAAGGATGAAAGAGAAAAGCACTATACACAGCTAGAATTACAAAGACCCTACAATGTCTTCCGTAGTCGGTAGCTGAGTCCTGATCAGACACACTAGCAAAGCTGGAAATCTCCATCTGAATGGATGAGAGCCAACATGCCTACTGCCCCCATGGAGCTGTCAAGGGCCAGATGCAGCCTCTCATGATTCACATGGCACCAGAGAATGCACAGAACAGGCCTGCCTCAGTAGTTATGTTAATTAGTTCTGGAGAGAGAAGATACATTGGCCCTGACTAGTAAATCTTAAAAGCAACACCTGAAAAGAACAAATTGTTTTCAAGTAATTTAACTGGATCCAAGAAGAAACTGAAGAATATTTATAGGAAGACAAGTATATTCAGCCGCCAGAAAGATAAAATTCACAATGTGAAATCTCCAATAAAAAATTACCAAGTATGCAAAGAAGTAGAAAAATGCAATGAATAATGAGAAAATGCAGTCTTTTGAAACTGGCTTAGAATTGACAGAAATGTTAGATTTAGCAAATAAAAACATTAAACAACTAGAAAAGCTAAATTCTACTTACTTTTTTTCAAAACTTGCATGATATAAAAAATTCAGTCTCTCCCTCTCCTCTTCTCCCTCACCCCTCCCCCTTCCCCTCCTCCCCCTTCCCCTCCTCTCCTCCTCCTCCCTCTCCCCCTCCTCCTCCTCCCTCTCCCCCTCCCTTTCCTCCTCCCCTTCCTCCTCCCTCTCCCCCTTCTCTCCCTTCCACTTCCCCTCCCCCTCTACCTCTTATCATCTTTCCCAAAATCACAGTTAGGTGACAATGTAGCTGAACTTGGATCTCATTTCATGTTCTGCTCAGTTCTTTTATGGTTCTATTGCTACATAATTTAATTGCCACAAACTTAATGGTTTAAAATAATACCCATGGTTTGGGTTCTCTAATTGTGAAGTTCAGGGTCCTCAACTAATTCTAGGCCCATGATATCACACAGCCAAATTCAAAGTGCTAGCTGTATTGGTTCATTTTTAATCACTGAGATGAAATACCCTAATTAAAAGCAACTTATAGAAGAGTGGGTTTATTTTGATTTAAGGTTTCAGACAGAGAGTCGATAATGTCCAGGAAGGCGTGGTAAGAGGAGTGGGGGAAGGACAGCAGGGACAAAGCTTTGTAGTCACATTTCATCTACATGCAGGAGAGAGAGAGAGAGAGAGAGAGAGAGAGAGAGAGAGAGAGAACAGGAAGCAAGATAAGCCTATAATCTCTCAAGCACACCCCCAGTGACATAGTCACTTCAGGAAGACCATGCCTCTTAAAGATTACATAACTTCCCCAAACAGTGCCACCAAGTTGGACAAGTGATTAAATATTCCAGCCTATGGGGCACACCCTGCTAAGTGGAACTTCTGTCTGTCTGTTTGGACTGAGGACCTCTAAATATTGGCAAGCACACTACCAACAAGCTACATCTACTGTCCTCCTTATACTTTTTATTTGGGAACAAGGTCTTAGTATTTTGCCCAGGTTAGCATTCTGTAGCCCTATCAATCCTTGAACTTCTGATCTTCCTGTCTCAGCTGGGATTATAGGCCTACATCACCAGGCCTGTTTTTTTTTTTTGTTTTGTTTTTTTTTTTCTCTGATCTGGAGGCACTGGGGAATAGTGCTTTCCTATTGGCAGAATCCAGGTCCTGGTTTGAGTAGACAGGAGATGTCTATTTTCTAGCCAATTGTTGAGTATTGTCAACTCAAGGACTTTCTCTGATTCCATGTTTCCTTCAGAAGCACAAATACACAGAAACTCCTTTTAGTTTGCATTCCTAACATCCCCTTCAGCCACCAGTCAGAAGACTCTCTGCTCTTAGTGACTCAGGTTCAAACAAGGACCCTGGATAATGTCTCAGTGTTCTGATCAATGATAGTATATATACAGTCATATTAACATATTAATATATTCATATATCCTATATACCATAGTATGTAATACATGCATATTTTAATATAATATATTATATGTGTAAAATCATGGATAGATATCTGATAGATAGATAGATAGATAGATAGATAGATAGATAGATAGATAGATATCCACATGTCCGGTACATTAAAGTGGTACGCCTTTGTGAGGAAATTCTCAAAATCTGCTCACTAAACACTTCAATATATTTATTTTTTCTTTATATTTTGCAATTGCTTTTCTTTTTTTTAAAGCCAATTTTCATTGAAGCTTTGTGCATTTCATGCAAAATTTCCAATCAGGTCTAGACCCATTCCTCATTCCTTGCCCCCGCCCCCACCCCACCAGAGCTCATGCATTCTGCCAAACATTTTTTCATCTTTTTCTTAGTCTCTTTTAAAATTTTCGATGCAGAAGTTTACTATTTTGAGCAGAAGTTCACCATTTCATTCAGTTTTATGACCCAGTCCTTGTTGTTGTAGTTGTTGTTCCTTCCAATCTGCATCACTCCAAAATATGCATATATGCATGCCTACATATATTTTTTAACATCTTCAGCTTATGATTTCTTTCTTTGTTTTTAATTAGGCTGAAAGATGTTGTATTAGTCAGGGTTCTCTAAAGAAACAGAAGCAACAGGATGAATATATATAACTATATACAATTTATTGATTTGCTCACATGACGGAGCTCAACAGTAACGCCGACCTGGAGAGGCCGGGAATCCAGGGAACTGCTCAGTCTGCAAGGCTGGATGTCTCAGGAGTCCCAGTCTAGTGCTGAAGGCCCGAATGGATTCCAGGAGATCTGCCAGTCTCAGTACACGCTGGGATCCGAAAGGTTGATCACAGCAGCAAGACAAACTCACCAGATGAGAGAGAGGCAAGCCGCAGGAAGAAGGAAAAGGGACCAGCTCCCGCTGCCGTGGCCTTAAATACTGCCTGCCGGCAGAAGGTAACACCCACATTTGGGGTGGGCCATCCGGGTTGAGGTGGTCCAATCAGAAGACCCTTTTCTCTTATTTGTTCCTTAGTCCAGTCAAGTTGACACCCAGGATTAACCATGACAAGTCCACCCCTTGTCAACTTGACACCCAATAAATAGCCTCTGCTTAAATGTCAATTGCAAACGATGGCAGGGTCATAATTCCACCTAACATGTTATAAGTATCTCATGTGCAATAGCAAAGCATTATATCTTAGAGTAGGTGGTAATGTCCTTGAGAAGAACTTAGTCCTTCAGTATCTAATAACCTAAATATGACAACACTTAACACATATCTCAGTTGCACATTCAAAGGGGAACACAAGTATCCACTTAATATACATACATATATACATATATATATATACATATATAAACAAGCACATTCTTAACCAAATAGGACGAAGGTTAATATCTATTATAATCCACGTTTCTGCAACTGGTCCCGTGGCTTCAGCTGATATTTATGACTACCTTCTTCTACTACCCATTCTGTATTTCCTCCGCCATCAGCAAGCACCTCTGCAGGTCTTGGCTCTTTCCCTGGAGGAGTGACCCATACCTTCATCCCTGAAGGGTCTGGGCCATTTATTGTCCTGTCTGGTTTGGGTTGTTGGAGTTTCCCATTGACCTTAATCATAGGACATGGTAGCACCAGAAGGCGCCCTACAGCATCTCCTGCCTTCCAGACATAATCTTCCTTGCCCCCATTGTGGAGAAAAAGTCCAATTTCCCCATGGTAGTCTGGATCAATCACTCCTCCTACTACTGTTATTCCTTCCTTAGCCTGTTGGCTTAAAGGCAGTAGAAGCCCGAAGTGGCCAGGGGGAAGTCTTAGCTTCCAGTTCAATAGAACGTTTGCTGTATCTCCTGGCAAAAGCACTCCCCCCATTGGAGCCAAAACGTCTAGACCAGCAGAACGCAAGGTCGTGGGTACAGGAAGCAAAAATTTTCCTACTGGGTCACTAGGGGTGATAGTGAGTGGAATCATTCCCACTTCCACCCCTTGGTTCCTGGACCCATGAATTCTGGCTATAGGAGAAACAGTACCATATAGTGGACGCTGATTCAAAGCATATACTGCTTGCTGGAGAACCTTGCCCCAGCCCTCCAGGGTATTGCTACCTAATTGGCGCTGTAACTGTGTCTTCAAGAGGCCATTCCATCGTTCTATCAAGCCAGCTGCTTCTGGGTGGTGGGGAACATGGTAAGACCAGTGGATACCATGACCATGGGCCCACAGTCGCACTTCTTTGGCTGTGAAGTGAGTTCCTTGATCAGAAGCAATGCTGTGAGGAATACCATGACGGTGGATAAGGCATTCCGTAAGTCCCTGGATGGTAGTTTTGGCAGAAGCATTACGTGCAGGAAAGGCAAATCCATAACCAGAATAAGTATCTATTCCTGTAAGAACAAAACGCTGTCCCCTCCATGATGGAAGTGGTCCAATGTAGTCAACCTGCCACCAGGTTGCTGGCTGGTCACCCCGGGGAATAGCACCATATCGGGGGCTCAATGTTGGTCTCTGCTGTTGGCAAATCTGGCACTCGGCAGCAGCTGTAGCCAGATCAGCCTTAGTGAGTGGGAGTCCATGCTGTTGAGCCCATGCATAACCTCCATCTCTGCCACCATGACCACTTTGTTCATGGGCCCATTGAGCAACAACAGGGATAGCTGGAGAAAGAGGCTGACTATCCACAGAACGAGTCATCCGATCTACTTGATTATTAAACTCATCCTCTGCTGAGATCACCTTTTGATGAGCATTTACATGAGACACAAGTATCTTCACATCCTTTGACCATTCAGAGAGCTCTATCCACATACTTCTTCCCCAAATGTCTTTCTCACCAATTTTCCAGTCATGCTCCTTCCAAGTCCCTGACCATCCAGCCAAACCATTGGCTACAGCCCATGAATCAGTATATAATCGAACCTCTGGCCATTTCTCCTTCCAGGCAAAATGCACAACCATGTGCACTGCCCGAAGTTCTGCCCACTGTGAAGACTTTCCTTCACCAGTGTCCTTTAGGGTTGTTTCAGAAATTGGCTGTAATGCTGCAGCTGTCCACCTCTGGGTGGTGCCTGCATAGCGTGCAGAACCATCAGTAAACCAGGCCCTAGTCTTCTCTTCCTCAGTCAACTGATCATAGGGCAAACCCCATGAAGCCATAGGTGCATGCTTAAGCCCAGGAGACATTGTAACAGGAGTGGGAACCATAGGCATTTGGGCAACTTCTTCATGTAGCTTGCTTGTGCCCTCAGGGCCTGCCCGGGCCCTGTCCCGTATGTACCACTTCCATTTGACAATGGACTGTTGCTGTGCACGTCCTACTTTATGGTCTGGTGGGTCAGATAACACCCAGCTCATGATGGGCAGCTCAGGTCGCATGGTGACTTGGTGGCCCATTGTCAAACGTTCAGTTTCCACTAAGGCCCAATAGCAGGCTAAGAGCTGTCTCTCAAAAGGAGAATAGTTGTTTGCAGATGAAGGTAGAGCCTTGCTCCAAAATCCCAAGGGCCTCCGCTGTGATTCCCCTATGGGAGCCTGCCACAGACTCCAGACAGCATCTCTATCTGCCACTGATACCTCAAGCACCATTGGGTCTGCTGGATCATATGGCCCTAGGGGCAGAGCAGCCTGCACCGCAGCCTGGACCTGTTGAAGAGCCTTTTCCTGTTCCAAGCCCCACTCAAAGTTTGCTGCCTTACGAGTCACCTGATATATGGGTCGTAGTAACACACCCAGATGAGGAATGTGCTGCCTCCAGAATCCAAAAAGACCCACCAGACGTTGTGCTTCTTTCTTGGTGGAGGGAGGGGCCAGGTGCAACAACTTATTCTTTACCTTAGAAGGAATGTCTCTGCATGCTCCACACCACTGAACTCCTAGAAACTTCACCGAGGTAGATGGCCCTTGAATTTTAGTTGGATTTATTTCCCATCCTCTCATGCGCATATGCTTTACCAACAAGTCTAGGCTAGCTGCTACCTCCTGTTCACTGGGTCCAATCAACATAACATCATCAATATAGTGGACCAGTGTGATATTTTGTGGAAGAGTCAGGCGATCAAGATCCCTTCTAACTAAGTTATGGCACAACGCTGGAGAGTTAACATACCCCTGAGGTAAGACAGTAAAGGTATACTGTTGGCCTTGCCAGCTGAAAGCAAATTGCTTCTGGTGGTCCTTATGAACCGGTATTGAGAAAAAAGCATTGGCCAGATCAATAGCTGCATACCAGGTACCAGGAGACATATTAATCTGCTCGAGTAAGGACACCACATCTGGTACAGCGGCTGCAATTGGTGTCACTACTTGGTTGAGTTTTCGATAGTCAACTGTCATTCTCCATGATCCATCTGTCTTTTGCACAGGCCAAATTGGAGAGTTAAATGGAGATGTGGTAGGAATCACCACCCCTGCATCTTTCAAATCCTTGATAGTGGCATTAATCTCCGCAATCCCTCCAGGGATACGATACTGTTTTTGGTTCACTATTTTCCCTGGTAGAGGCAACACCAATGGTTTCCATTTGGCCTTTCCAACCATAATAGCCCTCACTCCACAGATCAGGGAACCAATGTGGGGATTCTGCCAATTTCTAATTATATCTATCCCAATTATACATTCTGGGACTGGGGAAATAACTACGGGATGCGTTCTGGGACCCACTGGGCCCACCGTGAGTCGGACTTCAGCCAAAACTCCATTTATCACCTGACCTCCATAGGCCCCTACTTTAACCGGAGGGCCACAATGCTTTTTAGGGTCTCCTGGGATCAGTGTCAACTCAGAACCAGTATCCAATAGGCCTCGAAAAGTCTGATTATTTCCTTTTCCCCAGTGTACAGTTACCCTAGTAAAAGGCCTCAGGTCCCTCTGGGGAAGGACAGGAGGAAGGCAAACAGCATAACTCTTTGGTATTGTGACAAGGTCCTTCCTCACTGGAACCCGGCCACCCCTTCATTCAAGGGGTTCTGGGTCTGTGAACTGTCTCAAGTCTGGAAACCGGTCAACTGGGCGGGATTCGCTACTCCTAAAATCAAATGTTGACTTCCTGTCATTCGTTCTAGAGCTTTTCTGCTTATACAGATCAAATAAAAACTTAGTAGGCTTCTTATGTATTTGGTTCCTGGGAACACCATGATTAATTAGCCAGTTCCAAAGATCATTTCGGGTCATGCCATTATAGGTATTGTTTTGCCTTTGCCACCCATTATGATAATTACTGTAACTACGCTCATCTGGCCTTCTGCGATTCAGTGCTGCCACCTGACGCCTACCCTGAGGTCCTGTTAGACCTACTACGTGTACATTTAATTTATGCAAACGAGCCACAACTTCTCTAACTGTAAGATCTGGCATAAGAAATAGAGCAAAAACAAAGCTCTTCAAATGTTCTGGTGTCTCTCTCAGTACTTTCCATCTTATAAATTCAGTGAGTGGCATGTCCTCTGGGTCCTCATATTGTGGAGAATGTGGTTTTACACTTCGAATCCACTCGAGCATGCCCATCTGCCTGACCCTCACAATCCCTTCATCAATACTAAGCCAAGGAATATCAGGCATCTCTAACTCGCTGTTAGTAGGCCATGTTTTAATAAATACATCAGCCAACCATTCAAATAAACTTTTAACACCTTTTTTAACTGCTCGAGCTTCCATGTTAAACCTAGAATCTCTACTCAGTGGGCTCATATCGATAAACTCAGTATGATCCAATTTTATATTCCTTCCACCATTATCCCACACCCTTAAAATCCATTCCCACACATATTCCTTAGGCTTCTGCCGGAACGAATCAGCAAACTCATTAATTTCTTTAGTAGTATATCGCACCTCCTCGTGGACCACACTTTCTATCTCACCTTGAGGGGCTTGCTTAGACTTCAATCTGGTTATAGGTCTAGAGGCAACAATTGTTGGGCCCTGAGGGACATCAGCTCCCACTGGGAGGGGGGGATTAATTTCCTCAGGCAAGGGTGGGGAGGAGGGATCTGCAGGGTGTGGATTCTCTGCTGAGGGTGGGGAGGTTAATTCCTCAGATAAAGAAAATCCCTCAGAATCCGAGGGTTCAAAATCCTCATCATCATAGTTCTCCCACACATCTCCATCCCAAGTTTCAGGGTTCCACCCTTTCCCCACCAGTGCTCTCACTTTAACTGCTGACACTTTTCGTGGCTGGGAATTAAATTTGCGTTGTAAATCAGCCAACCGTATAATAAGGGCTCCAGCTTGATTTTCTGCTGCTTTAGCTCTTTGGCTGCTGGAGAGAAGATTCTCTTCCAGAGCACACTTGGAAACCTTTAAACTGTTGTTTCGAATCCGGAGCTGGTCATTTTTATCACCGAGCTCCATATTTTCGTCTAACAGTTTATCCAGACATGCTAGGAGCAACAAGGCAACATCATTATTTTCCTGATTTTTCTGCAATTTCTCGAACGTTTTATATATAGAGTCACTAAATTCCTTGCTTCTCACAAGAGGTGAGTTAGGTGAGTCAAATGGATCTATCTTCATAATTAGATCAAATAGTCTGCACCAAGGATTATCATTCCTCTTCATGCCACCAGGAGAGCCTTCAGTAACTCTAGGCTTCATTGGGTTGGAGAGCTGGCTCCAGAGGCTACCAAGCCCACTAAAGAAATTCATCCTTTCAATTCTGTTTCTCTAGAACCACTTCTGGTACCAAAATCTGTATTAGTCAGGGTTCTCTAAAGAAACAGAAGCAACAGGATGAATATATATAACTATATACAATTTATTGATTTGCTCACGTGACGGAGCTCAACAGTAGCGCCGAACTGGAGAGGCCGGGAATCCAGGGAACTGCTCAGTCCGCAAGGCTGGATGTCTCAGGAGTCCCAGTCTAGTGCTGAAGGCCCGAATGGATTCCAGGAGATCTGCCAGTCTCAGTACACGCTGGGATCCGAAAGGTTGATCACAGCAGCAAGACAAACTCACCAGATGAGAGAGAGGCAAGCCGCAGGAAGAAGGAAAAAAGGGACCAGCTCCCGCTGCCATGGCCTTAAATACTGCCTGCCGGCAGAAGGTAACACCCACATTTGGGGTGGGCCATCCGGGTTGAGGTGGTCCAATCAGAAAACCCTTTTCTCTTATTTGTTCCTTAGTCCAGTCAAGTTGACACCCAGGATTAACCATGACAGATGTCATGTTTGAAGGCTCCTCCTTGGCAAGCCCAAACAACCATCAGTCCTGCTCCACACTGGGGTTTTCCCTTCCCATGGTCACCAAATGAGGTGCAGTAAGCACCCCGTCCTGTCTTGATCCTTCTGTACTGGTTTCCATCATACAGCCTGGGTAGTCCAACAATGGCAATCAATACTCTGAAGAGGCTGAAACCCCAGTAGTTGCTCAGTCCACAAGTTGGATGTCTCAGCAGTCCCCATCTGACACTGAAGGTTTGGAGGATTCTTGGAGAGACCTGAGTCTTCAGTCCACATTAGAAGGTTGAAAAGCTGTGTCTCATGTCTTTGAAGGATGGCAAAAGCAGAAGCAGCCACAGGGTATATGCACTTCCCAATAAGACAGGCAAAACAACTTTTTTACTTTTTGTCTTTCCACTAAGATCTTAAGTTTTATACCTCAAGTACAATTTCTCAGGCCTTGCCAATTATTTGTTTCTGGATATACTTTCCTTTTGGATGCTTAAGGTCACACTGTTAGCTCAAATTAATGTTTTTTCAGGGTCAGTTGAGGATCTCGTCCTCAGGTTTTTTGTTTTTTTTTGGGGGGGGGGAGCCCCTGGCTCATTTAGGCTTTTCATTTACCAGTTCCATCCATTCACAGACAAAGTCAGGTCTTGCTAGACCAGGCTTCTCTTTTTGAAGCATGAGCAGACTTTCCTCTTTATAGACTGGACACTGGTTGAAGTCCCATTAGTGGCTCTCCAAGATCTCCCTGAACAGGAAGACTGGTGACCCACATTTGCAAGACATTTCAAGAGATGCCGCCATGCATAGTTCCCTAGGACTCAGTTGACCTCTGAGGGCAAGTAACAAAGTTATTTCTTAAGTCCCTTGGCCAAATTTGTATGGGCCTTATGTATGGTTGTTAAGCATCCAGAAAGGCTAAATTACACCAGCCTGACACTTTTAACTACTGTGTAATATTTTAGAAAAGGCTTGGACAAAAGCTCAAGCAGCATTGTATAAGAAATACTAAGAAGTCCTCCCATAAATTAGATACAATGGTTAGACACAATGTCATGACAAACTAGTTTTTTTCCCCTCATTCTTTTGATTTTGTGCATACAAACCCTCCACCAATATACCCAAACTGCCTAAGTCTGAAAATAAATGGTAGCTTAATTCTAGAACCTGTTAAGGGATTCACAATAAAAAGAGCACAGTTGTTTCAGATCATGGGGAACATAACATTAACATTGCTTAGTTTGCCTTACAACTAGGTACTTGGCACTAGCATCCACAGATGAGCGATGCCATTCATCGTTTGTTTTTCTGGGACTGTGATACTTCACTTAACATACTCTCTTCTAGTTCCATCTATTTACCTGCAATGTTTATGACATCATCTTTCTTTTTTTTCAAAAAGACTTTATTTTATTTTTTTATTGTTATTAAACTTTTTCCATCAGTCATACATCATTTCTCAATCGAATCTAGAGTCACTTCCCTTTCCATGCCCCCCACCCCACCCAAGTCCCTGCACTCTGCCATTCATGTCCTGCATCTTTTTCTGAGTCTTTCCAGAGTTGATTTTTTTCAGTTCTTTTGTTGTTGTTCTCTCCAACTTGTATTGCTGCAGTATATATACATATATGCATATATATATATATATATATATATATATATATATATGCACATATCACTTGAATTGGAAGACTTTTTTTTCCTAAAAGATATCATGTTTTCCTTAAGGAAGTGCTCAAAGGTTCCTCCTTGGCAATCCCAAACAACCATCAATCCTGCACTTTTGCTCCACATTGGGGTCTTTCCCTCCCATGGTCCCCCAAATGAAGTCCAGTAAGCACGTGTCCTGTCTCAATACCCCTGTATTGGCCTCCATGATACAACCCAGGTAGTCCAACAATGGCAGTCTACATTCTGACGAGGCTGAAATCCCCTTAGCTGTTTAGTCCACAAGCTGGGTATCTCAGTGGCCCTTATCTGGCACTGAAGGTTTGGAGGAGTCTTGGAGAGACATGGATCCTCAGTCCATATTGGAAGGTTAAAAAGCTGTGTCTCATGTCTTTGAGGAATGCCAAAAGCTGTGGCAGCCACAGGGTAGATGCACTTGCCAGTAAGAATTGAAGACAGGCCAAACCACAGTACTCTCTCTTTTTTCTTTTTGTCTTTTTACTAAGATATCAAGTTTTATGTCTGCAGTACAGTTTCTCTGGTCTTACTGATTATTTGTTTCTGGTTGTATTTTCCTTTTGGATGCTTAAGGCCACATAGTTAGCCCAGATTAACCAAGGTTTTTGTTTTCTCAAGGTAAGTTAAGGATCTGGTCCTCAAGGGTCTCTCTGTGTTTTTTGGGATGAGGAGGGTAGGAGCCCCTTGCTCCTTTCCGCTTTTCATTTACCAGTTCCATCCACATGAGGACAAAATCAGGTCTTGCTAGACCAGGCTTCCTTTTCTGAAGCATGAGCAGACTTTCCTCTTTATAAACTGGACAGTGGCTGAAGCCTCATTAGTGGCTCTCCAAGACCTCCCTGAACAGGAAGACTGGTGACCCACATTTGCAGGACATTTCAAGAGATGCACCCACGCATAATCCCCTAAGATTTGGTTGATGTCTGAGGGCAAGGAACAAGGTTATCCCTTATGTCCCTTGGCCAAATTGGTATGGACGTTAAGTATGGTCGTTAAGCACCCAGAAAGGCTAAGTTGCACCAGCCTGTTACATTGCACCTATGTTAAAATTGTATCCTTTGGAAACAAACTGCATGCTATTTCCAAATCTTATTTCTTGATTCGCATCTTTCCATTTTAATCCCATATTACTCTAAAAGATGCACACATACCCTCCATCATATACCAAAAACCCAAGGTCTGAAAATAAATGTATGTCAGCTCTAGAACCTTTTTAGGGATTCATAATGCAAGAGCAGAGTTGTCTTTAGATCATGAGGAATATGTCTATTTACTGCTGCACAGAACTCTATTGTGTACATATACCACATTTTCTCTATCTACTCCTTGGTTGAGGGGCACTTGGGTTAGTTCCAGCTCTTCGCTATTGTGAAGAGAGCTGCAATAAACGTGACTGTGCATGTATCTCTGCGGTAGGATGAATCATGTGGATATATACCAGGAGTGGTATGGCTGGGTCAGGTGGCAAGCTCATTTTGAGCCTCTTAAGGGTTCTCCACACTGCTCTCCATCGTGGCTGTGTGAGTTTACATTCCCACCAGCAGTGGATGAGTGTTCCCCTTTCCCCACAACCTCTCCAGCATTTGGTGCAATTGCTTTTCTAAAAAAACTCTGTAAGACAGATATTAGTGTACTTATTGTAGTACTCAGATTTTGTTACTTCAACAGAACCCTTGAGAAAAAGCTGCTCATAAATGAGGTTTCTTTAGCTGATGATTTTGGAGGTTGACTATCATGCATGTGCATCATCTCTATTATGGCAAAGGCTCCTTCTCTGCATCAAGTGGTGGTAGATGGTAATAGCAGGAATATGTATGTGTGTGTGGGGGAGATCACATGTTAACCCATGAAGCCAGAGGTCAGCGGGGTTCTCACAGTCCCATATGAGGACATGGCTCCATGGCTTCCCACTGGACCCTGTCTCTGTAAACTTCTATACCACTTTTCATCACCCCAGTTAAGACTAAGCTTCTGACACAAACATGTAGGAGACAGACCACATCCAACCATAGCCCTTAGCACATGTAAACAGTTGGCTTATATCTCATGAAAATGTGACTCTGGTATTCATGTGGCCCCTCAAGCATGGTGCAAGGTGTCTGCCTATTTCCTTTCTTCTTTTGAAAACCCCACCTAAAGTTGGGCCTCTTCACTCTGTCCCTCTTGTTCTCCTTGTGCCATTTTATTCTTCTTGCCCTATTTCATTACCATGATAGTGCAGGCTCTGTGAAGGAAAGAAACATGTTTACCTTGTCTGCTGCTGGACTCTAGTGCTTAGAACAATGGCAACGAAAGTGTCTGGATTCCTTAAGTATTTATCAGAAAGAATAAATAGAAAATGTTAGTTTTAGTAGTTTGGCTATGATTACTTTTGTAAATTTTTGTTAATCAAACTATGTTTTTATAGAAAAAACTAGTATGATTCATGTAGAATTTCTGGGTATGTTTAATGTGGGGAATATTTATAGTGTTTTTCTCTTAACTATTGTACAAAAGTTACATATATAATATATGATAGAATATAATATAGATATTAATATCGTTATGTTTAATTTTGGTCTTTTGAGACAGGGTCTCTCTCTGTAACCCCAACTGTCCTGGAAATCACTATGTAGACCAGGTTGGCCTTGAACTTACAGATCCACCTGCCTCTGCCTCCAGACTACTGGGATTAAAGGTGTGCGACACCACACCCGGCTTATATATATTTTTAATAAGGAATTACATGGGGAGAACTGGTATAAAAGAGATGAGATTTGAAATCGACAGCTGTGAAATACAATACCACCTCTCCTCTATGCAGCTGGGCTTTTTTGAAATCCTTCTTCTAGAGTAAGGTGAGTAGAGTTTAAATTGGGTATGATCATCTCTTCCCTCACCTTCATCACCTCCTTGATTTAATAGAACTGGACTACAGAAACCATAAATAAAAAAATAATACAATTCAGTAAATAGGAAGAGAAATGTTAAACACTGTTAAATATGTAGACTAGTAAAATGTGAGAATTATATAAAGTGCACTGCCCTTGAAAAATTAACCTTAAAATTTAAGTAAAAAAAAAAGATTCCGTCACTGATAATGAAGTCTTTAAAGTGTAATAGAGGTAAAATAATCAATTCAGAAGATAAACTAGAGTATAAAGTCTGTTTCATGGGCTATGTAGCCTAATGATGTTTGTCTAAAGAATATTGGGAATGGAAAGAACGCTATTGATGACTGTGTGAGGAAGGATAATGAACAGATTAAGCACCAAGGCTTTGTTAGTTTCAAGTGTGAGTAACTCACATTAAACTGTCTTAGGTAAAAGTATAAGAACTAAATGAGATAGAATAGTTTCTGAGCTCATTAAACCGAAAAGACCTGGAAGGGTGGAATGGGGAAGAGATAAAGACTAATTCCATGCAGCTGCAGGCATTACTGGGAGAGCTTCCTCATGGCGAGGGTTGCCAGATGTAGCAAATAACAATATGATGTTTTATTATAAGTTGAATATCTTTATTATAAGTTGAAAAATTGAATATATTTTTAATCAAAATATGTCACATTCAATATTTAAGTCATATTCTAAAATGTCATTTAGCCTACATTTACCTTTAATAGGCAAGGCTATAGTTTTTGTTACTCATACAAAAAGATTTTAGCTATTAAAAAAATGAAGTTGGGAGGGAGATGAGAGAGATTTGGGGGGATATGGAAAGGGAATGAAGGGAGGGAATTGGGAATGGATATGACCACGATACATTACATACATGTTTGGAATCTTAAAGAAAGAGCTAATATGAAAAGGCAACAATGATAAGCATTTTCTACCAGGGTAAGAATGAAGGACTATGCCTTTCTAAAGATACTGAAAGGCCAACAGAATGTAAAAATGAACGTAGGCAAATAGATCACAATGGGTGAAATTAAACACAAAGTGTACAAATGCAAATTGTGAATAAAAGATTCGATAGAAGATTATGAGGGGATGAAGGAAGAGCCAGGGCTGAAAGAATACAGCAAGCAGGTTGCCTGCTAAGTGAGCATGAGTTTCTCTCCTCTTTTATAGAACACCTTGATATCTAAACATACACTTCAGAGGAGCTGGCCTCGGGCCCAAAAGTCAATTTTCAAAATTTTGTTTGGGACAGGCATAGGGGTTTATTTTTTTCTTATCTAGGGTTATTTTAAATGCATGTGATGAGATTCTTGCTACTGAGAAATATTTTAATGAACCAGAAGAATCTAGTAAAGTTTATTTCCTAAGAAAGACATTCGGATGTGGGAACATGTCTGTTGGACCAGCTCTGATGCAGGAATTGGTGAAGCCATTTTATTTTTAAAATTTATTTATTTATTATTTTTTATGTGTATGAATGTACTGTCTGCATGTAGGTTGGTGCACCAGTGTCATGCAATGCTGTGGAAGTCAGAAAAGGGTGTCGGATTCCCCTGGAACTGGAGTCAAAGATGGTTCTTAGCTGTCATATGGGTGCTGGGAATTGAACCCGGGTCCTCTGCAAGAGCAGTCGGTGCTCTTAACCACTGATCCATCTCTCCAGCCCCGAAGCTGTTTTAAAGGGATAAAGTTAATCTGAAGACAAAGTGTACAGACCAGCAGTGTAAGATATGGTGAGATGGAAGGCCCTGGATCCTGATGACCTGGTGATGGATTCACCCAGGAACCACCCTACTTCTGAGTCTCTGTGCCATGCCACTCACGTATTTCCTTATTGCTTACTTAAGATGCTTTAAATAAAGTGGCATTTTATTAATATTTGAAGCTAAAACATTCCAACATGTAGAAATTTTTATTAAAAGTTTGGTTATTGACATTTTACATTTTTTTCATTAACCGACTACAAAATGAAAGCATTATTACTTTTTACACAAAATGTAAAATTTTCCACTTTAAAATGTCATATATTATCCTTTGAATTATTTAGTAGTAGTTAAACAAAATCAAGCACATACATTTTACCCATAGAACTTTGGGGAAAGGAAATAATGGAAAGTAGTATTCATTAAATGGTAATGGTAATGTCTGTTTTAAAAAGTAACAATTCCTTCGTGTGAAACTTCTGAGTTGACATCATAAGTTGGCTTGAGTTTAGTTCTTTAAACTATCTTGGAATTTGCCAGTTAGTCAAGGTCTTTTATAGGAGATTTTATATCTTGGTACAATTACACATTCATGTATTTGCAGACATTGTTTTTATACCTGGCTAGAAGTAGCACTTTAACTTTAGAAAATAAGATGTTGATGAAAAGGTCACTGTCGTATAATACCAACCTGTCCACATGATGAAGTCAATTGTCCTTTGGTTTTGATACTAGCAGATGGTCACTGTCATATAACACCAACCTGTCCACATGATGAAGTCAATTGCCCTTTGGTTTTGACACTAGCAGATGACATTTGTTGGATTTTACATCTGTTTTTAGTTCTGGTCATAGGCCCTCTCCACCTTCTCTTGGAAAATCCAGCTTGTGGTATTCCAGTGACTTCATTTTCTTAACAGTATTCTATTCATGAGGAATGCTGAATTTCTATGTAGACTTACTCAGTGTCTATTGTTACAGCAAATCAATATGATTCTTCCTCATTTTCTAATGTAGATGCAATATAAGGAAAGGTGGGATTATTTAATTAGGCAAAGTGAATCTTCATCATTCACATTATTAACATGGAAGGTAACTTGTATCTTCATAGAGAGTAGGGATACAATAAAAAGTTAATCAACAAAATGAAATGTTGACAATGTTGCATATGTTAGGATTAGACTCTGGCATATAAAAAGTGGCCAATCAGGATAGTAGATTGCAATCAGGATAGAAGGTTCATCTTGTGGCCCCCAAAACTCATGAAGTGATCAGATCCTTTCTGAGTACCCACTCCTCCTTTCTTAGCACCTGCCTTCATCCCAAGGCCACCTCCCCAAGTTCCTGAAGTCATGCTTCAGGGAGCAGAAGGGAAGAACCAAAGGATCACCTACCAAGCCTTCTATAGAAGCTGACACAGGTCTTCTGTTAAGTCACCAATGTATAAATAGGGCATCTGCTTAACTTTTACTATCGTATCCTTAGTCACATGTACTGCTTAAGCACAAGAGAGATGGGAATGACTTTTAGCTGGGCTTACTGCTGACTTAATAAAAGAAGCATTCTGCTCTTTGGAAGAAGAGGGTAGTTATTGAGCACAAGATTTTATCACTGTATCACAGGGTGACCCTTGCCTTTCCAGCCCTTAAGCTATTTGTGTAAAATGCAGGCCTTCATCAGAAAGTATAGCTTTGTCTCCTTTCAGACACTAGAAGTTTTATTTGAGATAGGAGAAAGTTGACTAATACTTCACTTGGAATTCCTGTGAATATGACTAGCCATAAAATAAGTCATATTCCTTCTTGAAAATATTTCAAGTCCAAGTGTTCATAGTAATACTGTGTTACACCATACTTAATAAGTTCAAGATTGTGCTTCAGCATTGAAAAATCTATATTTAACATAAAACTAGCTGTACTTGTTCTAACTTAATTTGTTCAGTTATATGTTCCCTCAAAATCCACTCCAGTGTAATAGAGTAAAATCACTTTTCTGAAAATTAATATATAGCTGTTGGCAAACTAGTAGGTGACCAAAAAGTCAATAAAATATTTCTAAAATATTAATTAATGTTTGCAAATGATTTCCAAGGTAAGTTCCAAAGATTTACTGTTCCTCAAAAGGAAAAAGCACTTTCAGGGTTTACCTGTGATATTCTGAAAGAAATGACTAATGCAGTGAAATTCCTAATTAAAGAACCCCCATGACCATTAAGCTCACAAGCTTTACTTTTCATGGTAGCCCCCCATTTACTGTTTGACTTCCTACACACTGACCCCTAATAAACATAACTGTACAGACCCTGTTTATTCTGGCTCCATGCAGCTTGTCAGTCTACTCCATTACATGATTAGGATGAGCATCAAACTTTAAATAGAGACTAAGAGGAGCATTATGCACTAAAACAAATGATGTCCCATGAAGTACATATGATCCATTCTTTGTCTATCTTCTTTCCTAATAAGCAGATTGTTTACTCTGTCAACACTTACACACAAGAACATATATGATTACTTCTACCAACATGAGCCCCAGCCCTATGATTTATCTCCACACTAACAGAGATTAAGGGAACAGCCTTTGATCTAACAATAAGAGAAGCAGAGTTAGAGTCAGAATCTAACCTTGACTATGCTGCAGGTCCATTTGCTCTATTTTTATTTTTTTTTTATTTTTTTTTTATTTTTATTTATTTCTGTATGTGTATGAGTGTACTGTCTGCATGCAAGTTTGTGCACCCGTGTCGTGCAATGCCGCGGAGGTCAGAAGAGGGTCTCAGATTCCCCTGGAACTGGAGTTCTCCTGGAATTGGAGTTTCAGACGGTTCTCAACCGCCATGTGGGTGCTGGGGATCGAACCCGGGTCCTCTGTAAGAGCGGACGGCGCTCTTAACCGCTAGGCCATCTCTCCAGCCCGTTTGCTCTATTTTTAAAACAGTAACACCAATATAATAGTAACATTAACAGACAATTTCCTAGGAAAATTTTATAATCTTTACTCATCAGAAATTTTCACCATCAATGAAACAGTTGAACTCTATGCATTATTGCTGCATGTTTTACAAATCCAAGAACCATATGCTCACTTCCTAAGATGACCAATTGATCCATTTGTTATGAAAAACTTTTCTAACTTTGACTTTAGCTTTATGTATATGACTTTTCTATATCTATCATTACATCAAACATTCGTTCCTATACATAAAAATACATCCAATGAAAGAGTTACTTGATGGAGAAAATAATACAGGTTTTAGCATCCTTATTTCTAGAATTAGAGAAACTGAACTTAACCCTAAGGAGTCTAATTTTTTTGTGATATCTTTTACATATTCTATAATCAGGCCAGCTAAATAAGCTCTCAGCCCATACCCCCAAAATATTGGCTTATATTCTTCACAGAGCAATAAATCTCTAATCTGTATTATTATCATCTTAATTTCTATTGTCCCAAGTATCTCAATTATTACATTTATTTCATAATGCTTACATGAATTAGACTAGAAATAAATATACTAGCCACTATCTTTATTCTTACTGACAAAACAAATCCACAGTCAATGAAAGCAATAACTTTCTTTTTGGTCTTTTAGAGATAGTGTCTCCCTGTAGCCCCAGCTGTCCTGGAACTCACTTTGTAGACCAGGCTGGCCTTGAATTCACAAAGATCCACCTGCCTCTGCCTCCAGAGTGCTGAGATTAAAGGCATGTGCCACCATGCCCTGATGAAAGCAGTAACTTTTAACATAATCAATATCTTGTATAATAAGTATGCTAGCCATTATAACTCCCTAAAACAGGATGGAGGAATTCTTGAAAATATAATTATAAATTAATACATATCATAATTATATTAGCATAACTGATAAAACTAGGCCTAACTCCATTTCAGTTGTAACTACCAGGATTGACTTGAGAGATTCCCATAATATCAGGAACAAGACTATTAATGGGACAAAAGTTGGTGCCACTTTTTATTATTTTTCAAATTGCCCCTCCCTTAGCCCCACCTTAATCCTTAATTCTTTGATCTCATCTATTTAGTAATAGGATGCAGTGGACTAAAGCAAACTCAGCTATGAAATCCTAGTATATTCATCTATCACAGATATGGGATGAATAATAGCTGTTATTACCTATAACCCATCATTAATATTCCTATCTCCATATATAGATATCCTATTAACCATTTGTTTCTTTTTTTTAAAGCTTATTTACTCTCTTTTTTAAAATTTTATTTATTTTTGTATGTGTATGAATGTACTGTCTGCATGTAGGTTTGTGCACCTGTGTCATGCAATGCCACGGAGGTCAGAAGAGGGTCTCGGATTCCCCTGGAACTGGAGATCTCCTGGAATTGGAGTTACAGATGGTTCTTAGCCGCCATGTGGGTGCTGGGGATCAAACCCAGGTCCTCTGCAAGAGCAGTCGGTGCTCTTAACCACGAGAATATCTCTCCAACCCCAACCATTTGTTTCTTAAGCTTATTTATTATTGTGGGGTGTGTGTGTGTGTGTGTGTGTGTGTGTGTGTGTGTGTAAATGTAAGTACACATGCCTTCTGTAGTATATGCTTGGAGATCAGAGGACATCTTATATGAGTTGCTTTCCCTTCTACTCTGTGGAACCTGGGATTAACTTTAAGTCATCAGGCTTAGTGACAAGTGCCTTTGGCCACTGAGCCACCTCACTAGCCCCTATTTCAGTATTTCATGTCATTTATATTATTTCAAATATGACTGTATAATCATTATTGTAAGTCTGTGAATTCAGTTACCTGTCAAAGTTTCACTCGGAGTGAACCATAGAAAGAGTAGCAGCACTGTACCTGGGGCAGTCCCTTCCTCTCTTTAATCTCAGTTGAGAGGATATATTGTTAGGAAGCTCCTCCTAGCTTAATTTTCCTATTTTGTACTAGTTCTGTTTCTAGGTCTCACTCTGTGCTACCTATTGCAGCTAGGGACTCTTAACACATCTATGGCAAGATGTCAATAGGATGCAACAAAGGATTGATCAATTTTGACACTCGGTACAAAGCTCCACTTTGCTTCCCTGATTGAATTTGTTTATGCTTTTTTTCTCTCTCCTAATCAGGAAATAGATCAGTCAGAGAATGTTAGAACATGATATCATGACATTCCCCTTTTCTGTATCTTATAAGGAACATGGAGTCTGTCCAAGAATGCATAATTTTTTAAACTAAGACTTCAGAAAGACACATGCTCTAATACTCTGACAGGACAGCCCACACTAGAAATCATGAAACTGATGCCTGCTTGTCACTCCCTGAAACAAATCTATTTCCTCTACATATAAATCACTTATGATGCGTGGTTCCTAGCGTTGAGAGGTCAGGTGTGAAGAGTCCCTCTGCCTGGGGAGGCCTGTGTTTGCAGGCAGCTCACTGTGTGCTAAGTGATGAGAGCTGGTCATGAGCTGCCCTGTAGCCTTTCAAACTACTAAACAACCAAGTACCATCAGGTTTGATTCTGATTTTTTTTTTTTTTTTTTGGTCTTTTTGAGACAGGGTCTCCCTGTAGCTCCAGTTGTCCTGGAACTTGCTCTGTAGACCAGGCTGGCCTTGAACTCACAAAGATCCACATGCCTCTGCCTCCCAAGTGCTAGGATTAAAGCGTGCACCACCATGCCCGGCTTGATTCTGATTTTAACTGAAAGCAAACAGTCCGCAATCTTCTCTCCTGCCTCCTATATGCTCTTCAGCAGACACAGTTTCATTCTTTGTAAAGTTACCAGCTATTTCAGATTTTCCTTCATTGGGTCCAGGTATTTTTTTTTTCTTGCCCCTCTTTTGAAAGGCTGTAATTATATAATTTATAGTATAAGAGCTTTTAAAAAATGTTATTTTTATTTTATGTATATGAGTGTATTGCCTGCGTGTGCTAAGTGAACCCATATTGTGCAGTGCCCAAGGAAGTCAGAAGAAGGTGTCAGATCCCTGCAACTGGAATTATGGACAGTTGTTAGTCATTGTGTGGGTACTAAAAATTGAGTCCAGCTACTCAGCAAGAGCAGTCAGTGTTCTTAACTGTTGAGCCATCTCTCTAGCCCCTTAAGAGCTTTTTTTAAAGCAAAGATTTTCTTAATGGGAAAATCATCCTAGGTAACAGCAATAAACACCATTTGTAGGAGAATTTGCATGCAAGTATTATGCAAAGTGATTTTCTCCTCCAGTAGCCTATATGAAATCTTCTGGGACTAGGAAAGTAGTCAGCAAGGGGGGAGGCTTCTAGCTCAGTTGCAACTTGGGTTTCTTCATATCATGTGACTAAGGCGTGTGGTGTCTGTGGCATTAGGGTATTTTCCTTTAGCTGTGGTAGCCAACCAAGAGGAATGGCAAGAGCATGTATTGTTTACAGGGCCCCTAGGACCTCGCTGCCCAACAACTCATGAAAAAAATAACCCCACACTTGGTATTTTGGTTTTTGTTTAATAAGCCATAACTTTTAAAGAAGAGATTTTTTTCTCCAGCAATGCAAGGTATCTCCTTTCCACCCTCTTGGTTTTTTTACATGAATTATGTTTTGTAGTTTGTTTGTTTGTTTGTTTGTTTGTAAGATAGTAGGCTTTCATATGGGTTTGTTTCCTCTGCTTCACTTGGCCAGTCCTCCTCCCTGCCAGCCCCTTATCTCCCTAGTTCCACTGCTTCTCTGTGTAGCTCTCTCACCCTCAGGGATCCCCCCTCTCTACTTGCATATTACCTACAGTTTACTACCTCCTGTCTTTCAGGCCTCTTTCTAGATTTCTCACAAAATTAAACTTTCAAGGTTATGATGTACATACGAGGAAGAACATTTTTGGGGGCACGTGTGTCTGCGCATGTATGTTGTATGTGTGTGGCACATCTGTGTGGTATATGTGCCCATGTGTTCTTGGAGAGGTCAGAGGAGAATGTCAGGTATTCCGCTTTATTATTAGAGACCCTGTCTCAAGGGAATAAGGCGAACAGTAATACCCAACACAGATGATTGGAAGTCCGGTTTCCTTCGCATCACTCTCTGCCTTATTCGCTTGATGCAGGATCTCTCTCAGTGAACCTGGAGCTAGTCTGGCAGTCAGCCAGCCCCAGTGATCCTGTACACACCCCCTCCCCCCAAGCAAAGCACTAGGGTTACAAGATGCATGAAATTGGCTTTTTTGAACTCTGGTCCTTGGGTTTATATAGCAAGCACTCTTTTCAGCTGAGGAATTACCCCAGCACCCAATATAGGCAATATTATTATTCCATTTCATAAATGAGAAGACTGAGCGTCACAGTGGTTACACATCTTAAATAAAACAACAGTTAGGATGCATCATTAAGATTTGAAGCTACACATTTCTGAGTAGAAAGTCCATGTTCATTGGGTATAGAAGCCCATACCTTTCATCTGTGCACTTCAGGATGCAGAGGCAGGAGGAGTGCAAGTGTAAGTCCAGCCTGGGTAAAACAATGAGACAGTGAGACTCTGTCTTGTGGGAAAAACCCCAAACCCATGCTGCTAATAACTTGGACATTCTATTGAATAGATGGATACTAAGGGAAATTAATAATGAACAGAGATATTTCACAGCTTCTGAGATGAGCAGAATTATAAGGACACTTAAAAGTAAAAGGTTCCAGAAGTTGCTTTATGATTTGACATTATCCATATTCAGAATCATAGTAAATAAGATTATATAGGGCAAAGAAGTGAGGGACAAAAGTGTTCTTTTTTAAGGCTCCTTTCTTCCTTCCTGTGTTCCTTTTCACACCATCTATTTAAGAAGAGAGGCTGAATCCAGACTGGAAAGTGAGAGGAGAATAAACTCTCTTTTCTCACCATTCTTCATTCATGCATCAGGCTTAAAGATATGATGCTGCTGCTAGTATATTTCCACTGGACATGGCCTCTGACAGTTCTGCCAAACAAACCATTTTTAGAACCCATCCATGAATCTCCTATTTGTACACTAGCTATCATGGCTCTCACATTCTCTAGTGTGTGAAGAGACTAGTGAGGCTGAATAGCAAAACTGTGCAAGTGTAGTCTCCTACCCTCTGTGTGGGTTTACAACTCTCTAAAAACAACTCTGGAGGAAGTTTCCTGTTTGATGTGGATGGTGGTAAAAGTTATTTATACATTGTGGAGCCAATGTGAGTCCTTGGTGATGAGAGAATTCCTAGCTAATGAGTTACCAACTGGGTTTGGGTCAAAGTAAAGTACAGTATAGCTTTTATACCAAATATGCCTGGCTTGCACCAGTACACGTGGGGCAGGGGTGGGTGTTTCTATATACTTTTGAAAGGTTGAAAGGGTATGAATGGGATCTGGACTTCCACTCCTCTAATCCCATGTGGCTGAAGCTTGGTCATCGCCCTTCTTGGCCAAGAAACACGTTTTCCTGCAACGTTACTAAAACCACAAGGTGGAGAGGAAAATGCCTATTCATTAATGTCAAACGCTGATTCAAATGGTTCATAGGTCTCAATACAGCATTAAATAAACCTCTATATAAAGCATGAGTCAGACATGGTTCTATCAAACTTGTTTTAAACATCAAGGCACTTTATAAAATAAATTCCTTTTTGAGTTTTATGGACTTGAAATAGAAATGAATATACCTCTGGTTTTCTCTACCAAGAGTTGAATGATCTCTTTTACATTTTATCCAAATGATATTACTTTTTTAATTCACCAAAACATTTTCTACACTAAATATATGCTCATTTGATGGCAGAGAATTTAGGTCTTTAAAAACCTAAGAATATGCCGGGCATGGTGGTGCATGCCTTTAATCCTAGCACTTGGGAGGCAGAGGCAGGTGGATCTCTGTGAGTTCAAGGCCTGCCTGGTCTACATAGTAAGTTCCAGGCCAGCTGGAACCCTGTCTCAAAAAGACAAAAAAAAAAAAAAAAAAAAAAAACCTAAGAGTATCTCCCTCACTCTCTCTTGCATCTCCCTGTGTGCATGTGTTTGTATCTGTATATGAAATGTCCATTGAAAAATTAAAAGAGTTCTTTGAAATGAATACAAGCACATTTTATTTATAACTTTATTTTTCTTGAAATTGTAGTTGTTTTCTGACTGTTTGCCCTATGGTGTCAACTCAGAATTCAGATACATAGCAATGGATTTTACCTGCTATCAGATGAGAGCCAGTCTGGATGTGGAGAACTTTCATATGATGTGGTTATGCATCAGGTGTCTGTCCACTTTCACCTTTGCAGCACTTATCAGACAACCATAATCCAAAGCAGTGAAGTAATGCAGCCACCATATCACTCTAACGATATGATCAATAATTGTATCATGAGATGTGGTGCCATTGCTGTGTTGCTATGCCGGAATTTGATTTTTCAGTAAGGGCACTGGGACGAGGAATGATTTACATTCCTATAGCACAAATTCTCTATCCCATGACCTTAGATGAACCAGGGTTAACATACTGACACAACACCTATTCAGTCTTTAGTGAGTGATCATATAATTGACCTCTGCTCTGTAGTTCTGCTACTGTCTTGCTCTCCTCTGGGATGCAGAAAAGACAACCACTCTTATGCTCATGGAATACTCAGCCTGGTGGTGGGACCACTGTATTTGTGTGTGTTGCTTGAGTATTGAATTCGTTGGAGGTCATTCTAAGCATATCATTGCCTGCTATTTACAAAACAAACCGAAAGCAATATCTTATTGAGTTTGGATTGTAATGTGAGACCCTAAAAAGTCATTTTTCTAAGAAGGTACTGGAAGGCCTATTGGGGAAACTGAAATGCCTGGGTTCCTTTTGTTTCTCAATAGAGCCGGATGTGGACGGCCTTGATGATCTAGGTACAGTTTACAGCAGCCTTGGGCAGCAGCTGAACGAGACAATGAGGCGCCGCAGACATGCAGGAGACAACGATTACAACATCGAGGTGCTTCTAGGAGTGGATGACTCTGTGGTCCGTTTCCATGGCAAAGAGCATGTCCAGAACTATCTCCTCACCCTGATGAACATTGTGAGTAGTGACTCCTTTTGGGGGGGCTTTGCGGTTGTTTCAGTCGTTTTCTTGTTTTGTTAGTTTCCTTTGGACACTGACATGAAAACCACCATATCATTTGCTCTTCACCCAAATCATGTGCTTAACAATATTAATTCAAAATTTGATCGGTATCTTTAAAATATAAGAATTAAAAATCAAAGGAACCACGAAGTAAATGTTCTTTTTTGATCAACCTTCCAGTTTCTCATTACCAAATAAGTCACGTGTTTTAAAAGCCATCGGATGATACCGTAGTGTTGTTGACTTTTGTTTTGTTTTGGGACTAGTCAGTGCTCTCAGACCGTTAGCTTTCCTCCATGTGGGCCGTGAAGAATGAAATAGTGCTTTCCTTCACTGCTCTGCATCCTGAGATGATGGATGATTTATGCTTATACTGCTTGCAAACAAACCTGATGTTTCCAGCATTAAGTAGAAAGTAACAATTTACAAATCACACAGCTGCTGCCCCAGCAACTGCTAACAGCCCTTTCAAGTAAAGTGTCCTTTATTTCTCTTTTCTGAGCCTTAATCATATTCAGAAAAAAATTTGACAGCGTCCTCTAGTGGGTGCCTTTGTAGCTTTTGAACTGGCACAGGACAATTGCTGTCACTTTTTGTGTATTTTGCCTCACACAATCCTGTAATAGTATTGTATTGGTCTCACAAATTTGTTACCTAATTCTCTTCCCTATATTCTCACTTTCTGGTTTTGATGTTTAATTTTCTTTCTTTGAGCATCTGTGTCATTCACCTTTCCCCCATGCTTTGTATTAGATTTCATACAAAGATGTTTGAGAAGAAATATTTTAATTTCATGATTAACGACCTTATTTATACCAATACTTAAGCCTCTTAAATATATTTTTGTTCATTAGATATGACTTTATAAAATTACACCCATTTCAGGGCTGGAGAGATGGCTCAGTGGTTAAGAACACTGACTGCTCTTGCAGAGGACCCAGGTTCGATTCCCAGCACCCACATGGTGGCTAAGAACCATCTTTAACTCCAGTTCCAGGGGAATCCGATGCCCTCTTCTGACCTCTGAGGCATTGCATGACATGGGTGCACAAACCTACATGCAGAGAGTACTCTCATACACATAAAAAATAATAAATTTCTTGGGGCTGGAGAGATGGCCTAGCGGTTAAGAGCGCCGACCGCTCTTGCAGAGGACCCGGGTTCGATCCCCAGCACCCACATGGCGGCTGAGAACCGTCTAAAGCTCCAATTCCAGGAGAACTCCAGTTCCAGGGGAATCCGAGACCCTCTTCTGACCTCCGCGGCATTGCATGACACGGGTGCACAGACTTGCATGCAGACAGTACATTCATACACATACATAAATAAATAAAATTAAAAAAAAAAAGAAAAAAAAATAATAAATTTCCATGATGTCATCTTTCTTTACCACTGCATAATCTCCATTGTGTAGATGTACCACATTTTCTCTATCCACTAGTCGGTTGAGGGGCATTTGGGTTGGTTCCAACTCTTTGCTATTTGAAGAGAGCTGCAATAAACATGGCTGTATGTGTATCTGTGTGTTAAGAAGATTCTGATGGATATATTCCCAGAAGTGGTATGGCTGGGTCAGGTGGTAGGCTCATTTTGAGTTTTTTTTTTTTTAATTAATTTCTGTATGTGTATGAATGTACTGTCTGCATGCAAGTCTGTGCACCCGTGTCGTGCAATGCCGTGGAGGTCAGAAGAGGATGTCGGATTCCCCTGGAACTGGAGTTCTCCTGGAATTGGAGTTTCAGACGGCTCTCGGCCGCCATGTGGATGCTGGGGATCGAACCCAGGTCATCTGCAAGAGTGGTCGGCGCTCCTAACCGCTAGGCCATCTCTCTAGCCCCTCATTTTGAGTTTTTTAAGAGTTCTACATACTGCTTTCCATAGTGGTTGTACAAGTTTGCATTCCCACCAGCAGTGAATGAGTGTTTCCCTTTCCCCACACCCTCTCCAACATTTAGTATCATTTGTTTTTTTGATCCTTGCCAGCCCTGTCGGGGTGAGATTATATCTTAAAGTAGTTTTAATTTCCATTTCCTTAGTTATTAGTGATGTTGAACACTTTTTAAGATGTTTTTTAGCCATTTCTATTTCCTCACTTGTGAAGTCTCTGCTCAGCTCTTTACTCCATCTTTTGAGTGAGTCATTTGTTTTCTTACTTCTTTGTATATTTTCAGAATTTGTAATTTTGATTTATATGTGGAGTGTGTGTGTGTATATATATATATATATATATATATGCATATCTTAGAATAATATAAAATTAACAGGAGCAAAAAAAAGAGAGAAAAACCTATTCAAAGAACTGACCAAAACAGTAAACTTGTGCATCAAAAGGGTTATAAAAGACTGAGAAAAAGATGCAAGATACGACTTAACATGTAGAACAGAATCCATGAGCTCTGATGGGGAGTGGGGGAGCATGAGGGGTGGGCATGGATGGGAGAATGAGTCTAAATTTGATTAAGAAATGTTATATGAAATGCACTCAATAAAATTAACTTAAAAAATAAAATATCAAGAAATAAATAAGATAATGTAAAAAAATATTAAATTTAAAAAATTAAAAGAAAAATTACACCCATTTCATATCACTGTGAAATGGAAAATGAGTGGAGAATTTCTAACTCATTTATCTGTTCATTAGTGCTAATTCCTGTTATGAAGACAACACAATACACATTATACATTAAACAACCTGCTAGGCCTGGTAATTGGGAGATGTCCAAGCCATTCTTGGTGAATTCTATGAATGTCTTCACTGCTTGAATATCAGCTTCTTTATGCTTGAAGAGGCATGACTCTGGGCATTCTCCTTAGGGTCTCACTGTGTGCCTTAGTCTCCTTACCTGTGGAATGAAAAAAATAAGATCAGTAAAAGATCAATTGAGTAAGCACAAGTCATGTTCTTCATACAGTGGTGTGTGTACATGAATGAATGTACAACCATGTTTTAGTTTTCCATGACAACTTTTATTTTCAAACTTATGTAAAGCTTAAAAGTTCCTCGCCAGGCGTGGTGCGCACGCCTTTAATCCTAGCCCTTGGGAGGCAGAGGCAGGCGGATCTTTGTGAGTTTAAGGCCAGCCTCGTCTACAGAGTGAGTTCCAGGACAGCTGGGGCTACAGGGAGACCCTGTCTCAAAAAGACAAAAAAAAAAAAGTTCCTGTGGCTGATGCTCCTACTTGCATCATTATCCTGTTTGGCAAGTTTCTCCTTCTACTTGAGAGATGATGGCAGTATAGACTAAGCTCCTGACTGGTGCTAAAGTCTACAGCGTGCTCTAAGAATAAGATATCAGAGAGTCAAATAGTCTTTGTCCTCATACACTGTATAAATAATGGGGAATAGATACTTGGGAAATTAGAAAAAAAGCTAAATAAAAAAGCATGCCACTATTAAAATGTGTATTATAGGGCTGGAGAGATGGCCTAGAGGTTAAGAGCACCGACTGCTCTTACAGAGGACCCGGGTTCGATCCCCAGCACCCACATGGCGGCTGAGAACCGTCTGAAACTCCAATTCCAGGAGAACTCCAGTTCCAGAGGAATCTGACCTCCGCGACATTGCACGACACGGGTGCACAAACCTACATGCAGACAGTACATTCATACACATATGGAAATAAATAAAATAAAATAAAATGTGTATCATAGGCACTATAATGTAAATATTAGAACATTTCAGAAAAGGGAACTATGGCCAAGGTAATCCCCTCATGAAGGGATGGTGCAGACCTGCTGAATGAGGCTTTCGTTCCAGCCTTGTTACTACTGGTCAGTTTTGTAACCTTAGAACAATCACAATCCTTCCTGGTACTTAGTTTCCATGTTGACAAAATAAGACTCAACATAATGTTCATGGACTCCATAATTCTTCCAGAAGCTGGGAGTTAAGCTATGTCTTGAAGGATCATTTTTGCTATTGTTTCTTTTGTTTAGGTTAAAAAAATAGTTTAAGGTTCTGAAAGTATGTTGTACAATTTGGTGAAGCTCACAGCTAGTCCAGTGGCATAAATAATCTGGTGCTATCTGACTTCAAAACCCTTCCTTCCCTTAAATGCTGCTCTGCAGAGTTTCCGGCTAAGTAGGTCAAGGGTAAGGGAATGAGGCCATTTCATGTAGACTGGTGTCAGATTACACAGCCCTTAAATGCTGTGCCATAGAGCATGTACTAGATTCTACAATAAACAGTGGGGACACATTGTCAACTCTTAACATCAGAATTCTGGTTGACTCCTTGGTAGGAGGTTGGGTCAGATAAGCAAGACTGCAGAAAGTTAGAGTGCTTAAAAGGACGATTCAGAGCTGCAACATGAGAATGAAAAGAATGTGAAGAACATGGGAATTTTGTTTTCAGCAACTGTGTTTGCAGTCTTGTTTGGTTAGGACGATAATCATTTTAAATGTTAATCATTGTAAATGAACTGGCTTTATTAACTGAACTATATATACAGTAAAAGCAGCAATCATTATTAGTTTACTTGCAGCTATTTTGTAAATGTATTTCAAATTTGGAATCATAAACAAGTAACAAAACCCTTAAAGTGGGTTTTAAAAACAACCCTCAAAGTTGGCATTAAGTTCTGTGATGATACAAATATGCCTATTGTTACAGTGTAGAATTTTTATTAATATCTCCAAATTTGCTGGTATAGTACTTGATATTCTAATTTAAAGGAAGTTGTGATTTAATCTTTTAAATACGTAGAAAATATTTGAGAAAGATATTTTCTGGAAGGTATTTTCTGTTATTATAACCTTCAGATGGCATGGAGATCAGAGTTTAACCATGATTTTTTTTTTTTTTTTTTTCTTTTCGAGACAGGGTCTCCCTGTAGCCCTAGAGATCAGAGTTTAACCATGTTTAGGCATTGCCCATGGAGACCTTTTTGTTTGTTGTAAAATGTTCCCATCCAAAGAGTTGGTGGTGGTGTTCCCATTCAAAGAATTGGTGGCTTGAGGAAGGTAGAAGAGAAAGGAGGGAAGAGGAGAGAGGGTAACATCTGAATCAGAAAACATTATATAGTCAGTTACAATGATTTTGATGAATTTTGACAGGAATTTCAATTTTAGAATAGTATACTGAGGTATCAATTTTATAAGACAAGTTTTTAAATGAATGTACCTTAATAGAATTCACTCTATATTTATCAAACTTTCAATTCTTCTCAGGGTCACACAAAGCTTTGCACAGGGTCTTATCAAGTGGGGTTGGGGACTTTTGTTCACAGTAGGTTACAAACCAGAAGTGCCTACGCGTTTTGGTGATGGTGGTTTTAAGCATCACTGGCTCCTGCTCCTGCTTCTTTGCTTCTTCCTGTTCAATGCATTCAGTGACAGAATAAAAGAAAGCCAAATATTCCCACATTGATAGAAATGAATGTACCTACCTGTATTTGTACTCTCACTATCTGTAAATTAGCTATTTGCACAATCAACTGGCATCAGGATTTGAAATTCATATATATTAAAACTATTATACAGGATACACACACACACACACACACACACACACACACACACACACACACCAGTGCAGTTGTCCTTGCCCTCTAGATAATTACAGTTCAAAAATACTCTGGGCTGGAGAGATAGCCTAGCGGTTAAGAGCGCCGACCGCTCTTGCAGAGGACCCGGGTTCAGTCCCCAGCACCCACATGGCAGCTGAGAACCGTCTGTAACTCCAATTCCAGGAGAACTCCAGTTCCAGGGGAATCTGATACCCTCTTCTGACCTCTGCAGCATTGCACAACACAGGTGCACAAACCTACATGCAGACAGTACATTCATACACATAGAAAATAAATAAATAAAATTTAAAAAGTTCTAAGAATCATAAGCTTTTATATTTGGAAGGACCTTGACAGGTCTATTAATCCAACCTCTTCACTGTACAGCTGAGGAAGTATGATTAGTTTTGCTGATGGGACACTGGCCTCTATAAAATAATGTGTAATAGAGATGGTAATGACTTCTCTCTTGTGCCTTTTTTTTCTTTTTCCTCTAGAATAACCTTTGTTTTTTTTCCTGTCCATGTTTCTAGTCTTTTCTAGAGGCATTTCAATATCAAGACTAGGATCATTTCTGTAACCCTTTCGTCTATCCTTTCCTCCTTGCTGTGAATATTGTGAATTCTTGTGAAATCTCATCTTTCTGATCGGCTGTTTGTTTGTTCCTCGGGTATAGTTTCTGTGTGTTGTTAAGCTTCATATGTGGAACATTGAAAACTGCCTGCCACATCAGAAATGTAATGGAATTTTAATTGGTCCATTCTTTTTAGCAGAGTAATAAACACAGTCTTATTTCCTGCCTTAAGTAAACTTACAGACTAGAGGAAAAATCGTACCTATCATTGGTTATTTAATAAGAGCTCTACAAGAATCAGTGATTTGCCAGGAAAAAAAGGATGGAAAACAAATGAGTGATAAGGTTTCCACCGATGCATGGTAGTCAAGAAAGCCTTCTCTCAGAGAGACATGGTTGAGGTGGATAGTAAAACAGCCAGCCATTGGACATGGGTATGTGTTTTAGTGATGAAAACAAAAGCTTTGTAGTTTAAGGCTGGTACACAAAGAGTCATGGGGAACTGGGGAAAATCAAGCTCTTCATAAGCCATTAGAGAACTTGAAATACAAAGTCAAATGCAATGGGAAACTTTTGAAGGTGAGTACTTGGCTCTCTGACTTGTGAAGAATAGATTGATAATACCTAGGGCCACTGAAAGCAGACAAATTACAAATAAACTGGAAATTTCTAAGCCAGTGGTGATTGCAAAATCGTGGAGGGTTTATGGTAGGATTTGCCAAATGCTCTCATGAGCTGAAGGAGAAGAAGAGAAGCCACATATTATTTGGGGCTTGATGATCTGGCTGGATAGTATGTTCATTTATGTAGTTAAGGGAGTCTATGAAAAAAATAGATGCAGAGTCAGAATTAGTAATGAAATCTTTAGTGTTAAAAATCAGCAAATTCTAGGCCCAGATTCGAAATAAAGATCTAATGTTAAAGATTTGAGACTAATATTTCAGCCTTGTTCTGTGTCTGGTTTTCTACTAAATACTTTACTTGAAGTATTGAATATTCCCAGTTCTAAGATATCATTTTTAGTTCAGTTCACAAGTGAGGAGGTTGAGATTTTGGGGTCAGACAGCTAAAAGTACATGGTGTTCAGGACTTTAAACTGGGCAGATCTCTAGGCCTCTGAGCCCAGTGCTTTTCTTCCCTAAGCTTTCCTGCCCCTCATTAGCAAAGACTAGTGTTTTCTCTATCCCTTCTCAAATTGCACTGGGTACAGATCAGCTCAGATACTTCTTATATAAACATATATACCACAAAATACGTTGTATCTCTCAGCCTAGAAACTATTCTCCACATCACAGGTTAAATTAACACAGGGTATTCACATGGGCTTGTTGCCTGAGAGTTCTCTTTGCTTTTTTAAAAATACAAATGGAAAACTCTGTGTTCCAATCCTATTGATAAATTTTCAATTTTTCTGATCTTGAAACTGGCAATGGGAGGAGAATTTTGTGTTCCCACAGGTAGAGGTCACCAACCTCAATGCCTGAAAACATACAACTTGTGGCTGTACAGGATGGACTGGGGAAGGCCAGCAGAGAGGCTGACCCATCTGAACATTAAGGAATGAGGAACCTCAGACTGCCTGAGTCACGGACACTGAGCATCTCTCTGAATAATATTGGGGTTGACTGTTTATAATGGGCCCTAATGAAGTTTACCTTCCAGATGCTGGGAAACCTTCCTACCTCTCCCCTTTATAGGAAAAAGAGAAACATGATGGTAATGAAACCACTCCCTGACTGTAAACTGGAGCCAATTGTTACAGTGGTGGTTTCCTATAAAACAGGCATAATGTATTAATTGATTGATAGGCATAGGAACTGTGAAAGGATGTTTCTCTATCTAGAGCCAAATTCAATAGTAAAGTGTTTATAAGTTGTGTAATTAAGCAAAATATATTACTACAGGAAAGCTCTGACATCAGCAATGAATTATTCCGCCTAGGAGATGTTGGCTAGCGGATTCAAGCCCGCCCACCCCCAAATTACGGGGGCCTTTTGCCTATAGGTGGGATATGTGCAAGGAGAAGGGTAGTAAGTCCCTGTTGTCGAAGACCTGGTATGAGCATGAAGGATGTTATGAGACGTCACTTGCTAGCATATGGCTGGCCTCTGAGATGCTAGAGAGCATTACCGAAGGCCACTGGGGCAGTGCAGCAGAATGTTGGTCTCCCTGAGACGGGCAAGACTCCTCCATCAATATCAGCTACACCTCAACAGCCTGGTGATACTGTGCAACAGTGGCAGACAAGTGTCTATATATATCCCAAATCTATTTGGCTAATAGCTCTCTCCTTGGAGGAATAACTCACAGCAGATGCCACAAGCTTATGTCCTCTAGTGGTTAGGAGATGTTATAAGCCACAATAAGAACTTGTCACCCTTTATAGAGAAGCCACAGTTTGCAGATTGGCATACCATCCAGGCATCTGTGTCTATGCTCACAGCTTAGCTTGACATAATAAGTGGTACTGCTTAGATGCCTGTGCATCCAATAGCTTGTGCTTTGTTAGTATGACTAGAAAGGGTATCACTGGGAAGGCTGTCAATCCATGAAAGGAAACAACCTGAACAGACTGGAGTCCAAGATGACAACTCCAAAGAAATTGGACTGTTTTCTTCTCACCCACTTGTGCCCCTTTCCCAAGGCCCAGGGAACAGACTGCGGAAGAGGAGGCATGGTAGATTGTAAGGGCTGCAGAGAGATAGGGGTGAATCATGAGACTACAGGAATGTGGTCTGGACTCCTGATTGATCGGCATGCCTGTGCATACAGGCTTCTCCAGCTGGACTGTGGGAACCTTGGGTTGTTCGGAATTTGGACATGGATACTTGCAAGGTGCACTGATTGCCTAATTGTATGACATGCTGAGTGACATCAGTGTTGTCTGCAAGCAGCTGTGTCATTGTGTTGTGGAGTCCCTTAAAAATAAAAAAAAATAAATTAAAAATATTTCTTTATTTTTTTTTATTTTTCAACAATAAGTAATAATTTATGAGTATAAGCTTCCTTCATGTAAAACCAATTTGCAAGCAGTCGTGCCCAAACCCACACAGCCCAAGGGTCCCACCATCCAGCTGGGGGGGGGCTGTATGTTCAATCAGGTTGATCAGATGAGTGTCCAGACTATATTGCTGTAGTTTTGTCATTCACCCCAATCGCAGCCCTTACATTATACCATGCCCCCTCTTCCACAGATTGTTCCCTAGGCTTAGAAAAGGGGCACAGGTGGATGAGAAGAAAACAGTCTACTTAATCTAGAGCTGTTGTCTTGGACTCTGGTCAATTCTGGCTGTTTCCTTTCATGGGCTGACAGTTTGTCCAGGAATAACCTTTCAATCCTGCTAATGAAGCACAAACAAATAGATATATAGGTATTTAAACAGTACTAATAGTTATGGTAGGTTACTTTGGTATAGACACAGATGTTTGGATGGTATGTTAATCCATGAATTACGTTTTTTCTGTAAAATATGACAGGGTCTTACTATGGCTTATAACATCTCCTAACCACTAGAGGATGTAAGCTTGTGGCATCAGCCATGGTTATTCCTCCAAGGAGAGAGCTAATAGCCAATTAGATTTGGGATATACAGCATATGGCTGCCACTGCTGCATAGTATTTCCAGGCAGGTGAGGTGTAGCTGGTGCTGGCGGAGGAGTTTGCTTGACTCAAGGAGACCTATATTTGCTTTATTGGTTTAGTGGCCTTTGGTAACACTGTCTGGTATTCCAGAGACCAACTGTACACTTGCAAGTGTGGTCTCAATGCATCTTTCCCATGTTAATGTCAGGTCTTCGACAGCAGGGCCTTATCGCCTTCGCCTCTGCCTCTCTTCTTTCAGGTATCCCAGTTTACAGGCAAGAAGCCTTTACCTTTGGGGGGGGGTGCTGGCTCCCCTGGCCAACATCTTCTTGGTAGAATAATCCACTGCTGATATCAGAGCTCTCCTGTATTAATATATTTTGCTTAAGTGCATAGCTTAAGGAGACTTTAGTATTCTATTTGGATCTAAATAGAGAATAATCCTTTTCACAGTTCCTATGTCTATTAGTCAATTAAAGAAGGCAGTTTTACCAGTTTTATGAGATTACCTCTATAACATTTGGCTCCAATTTACATTTAGAGAACTACCTCATCATCATGATATTTCTCCTTGTTCTATGGGGGGGGTGTTAAGAAAGTCTCTCGTATTAAAACCTCGTGGCACCTAGAAGGTAAGTTTCATTAGGACTCATTATAAATAGTTGCTACAAGTAGGATCCACCAAGGGGTTTGATGTCTATAGCAATCTGAGGCTTTTCTTCCTTTCAATGTTCAGACAGCCCAACCTTTCTGCTGGCACTTTCTGGTACATCCTACACAATGCAAAGCTGTATCTTTTCTTTCTCAGCCATTAAGTTGGTGACATTTTGACCTGTTGGAACATACAAATCTTTTCCTGTAGTTAGTTTTAAGATTTGAATTGCAAGGTTTTTGAAGAGAGATTTCATATCTATCTGTATCCCCCTTTTTTATTTTATGTTTTTGTTTTTTTGACCTATGAGTCTCAAAAAGGCAGTTGTAATACACATACCTACAGGCTGGAATCAAGGTCCAGATTTCATCAAATTCACCCACGTTGTTTTGGGTGACGGTATGTGGTTAACTTGGGAAGCAAACTTAATTTTTTAAGTTAAATCATCCTACAGGTAAAAGAGAATGCTACAAGGTGATACTGTACAACAGAAAAATTATAGAGAACATTTGTATCTGCCAATCCCAAAGTTATTGTTATACAGATTTTAAGTAAAACAAATGTGGACAACGACAATTTATATTTCCAATTAACTCAGGTGCATTACCGTTTTTATCAGAACCTTTAAACCAATGTTGTTTAATATATACATATTTACTTTTATTTAGTCCTAAAACACCATGTAACCTGTAGACAGAGTCTTGGCAAAATTGGATACTTGTTGAACTCACGTCAATTAAATATGTATTAATCAAATATACACCTGTGTCCCTCTCCTGCCCCTCCCACCCTTCCTAATTAACCATTTCAGTCAGTTTTCTGATGCAGTCTTTCTGTTGTTGTTCTTTTAATATGCATCCTTTTCCACAAGAAATATTTATAACGGTGTTAGTGGCACGAAAATCCACATAGGAGGGATACCAAGTTGGGTGTTTGTTTTTTCTGGGACTGTGTTAACTACTTCACTTAATATAATGTCTTCGAGCTCTCCAGTTACCTTCAAAGTGCATGATGTGTCTTTCTTTGGCGTGCATAGAAGTCCATCGTGTACATGTACCACATTTCCCTCTAGCCACGCATCAGTTGAGAGCATTTGGGTTGGTTCCAAGCTTTTTGCTGTGAACAGAGCTGCAAATAAATATAGCGGTGCATGTATTTGTGCAGCAGATATAGGATGATCGTGTGGGTAATACCCGAGCAGTGGTATGACTGGGTCAAATGGCAGGCTCATTTTTGAAGTCTTCAAGGGTTCTCCACCAGTGCTTTTCCATAGTGGCTGTACAAGTTTACATTCCACCAGCATGGATGAGTGTTGTTCTTTCCACAACCTCTCCAGCACTTGCTTTTGTTTTTCTTGATCCCTGGCCAGTCTTATCAGAGTGAGATGATATGTTAAAGTGGTTCTAATTTGCATTGCCACTAATATTAGTGGATGTTGAACAGTTTTTTAAATGTTTCTCAGCCATCTCAATCCTCCTCTGTGAAGTCTCTATTCAGTTCTCTGCCCATCTTTTGAAGATTCATTTGTTTTTTCTTTCTTTCTTTGTTTTTTGAGTAGCTTTGTATACCTGGAAATAATTTTTGTCAGATGTATGGCAGTGAAGTTCCTCCCGTCCGCTGTGGGTTTTGCTCTTCACTTCCTTATGGTTTCTTTTGATGTAACAGAAGCGTTTTGAGTTTAATGAGGCCCATTTGTCAATTGTGATCTTATTTCTTGTGCAGCTGCTTCTGATTTAGGAAGTCTTTTTTCCTAAGGCCTGATGTCTTGTTGTCTGCTGCCAAGTTTGTTCTCTTCTGATCACCTTCCAGAGTTGGGGTTTCACACGTTGAGGTCTTTGATCCATCTGAATTGACTTTTTGTACAGGGAAGAGACGGAGGGGTTTAATTTCATTTCTTCTACAAGTGGTGATCAGTTTTGCCAACACCACTTACTGAAGATGCTGTCTTTCCTCCATTGTGTTTCTTGGCCCCCCTTGTCAAATATGAGGTCAGCTGAAATTATGTGCTCAGGTTTGGACTTTCAGTGTTCATTCCATTGGTCAACTGGTCTGTTTTTTGTGCCAGTACCAGTGCTTTTTATGACTTAGCCCCTGTATATAGTTTGGGTGTCGGTAGAGTGATCCCCCCTTGTATTGCTCTTTTCGCACTGGTTGCTTTGGCTATTCAGGGTCCTTTTGTTTTTCCAATTGAAATTGAGGATATTTTTTCCAAGCCTGTGAAGAAACTCTTGGGTATTTTGATTGGGATTGCATTAAATCTGTTACACGAGTTTTGGTAGAATGGAAATTTTAACTTATTATTTTCCCAATCCATGAGCAAGGGAATTTTGTCCATCTTCTGAGCTTCTTCATTTCCCTTTTCAGGGGTTTAAAAATTTTGTTGTAGAGATCTTGGTGTCTTTGGTTAGGTTTTGTGCCTATATTTTTAATTGTTTTTGAGGCTACTTGTGAGTGGGAAGGTCCCTTGTAGTCCTTCTTCAGTTTTACTTGTTGTTGGTAGTAAGAAAGGCTACTGATTTTCTAGATTTAGTTTGTAGCCGGCGCACTTTACTGAAGCCTTTAATCATTCTAGGAGTTTTCTGGTGGAGTCTTAGCATCCCTTAGGTAGACAATCAAGATCATCAGGCATAAAAGGATAGCTTGACTTCCTCTTTACAATTAGAACTCCGTTTAATTTCCTTTTCTTGCCTTAATTGCCCGAGTAAGGGTTTTCAAGCAATATAATTGAAAAGGAGGTGACAGGGGGCAGCCTTGCCAGTTCTCTACCTTTAAAGGGAATGCTTCTGTCGATTTCCCCTTTTAGGATGATATTGGCTGTGGATTTCCTGTATATGGCTTTGATTACATTGAGGAATGATCCCTCCAGTCCAATTCCCTCTAGGACTTTAAACATGAAGGGATGCTGGATTTTGTCAAAGGCTTTCTCTGCGTCAATTGAGATGATGGTGTGGTTTTTGTCTTTCAGTCCATTTATATGCTTGATGATATTTATTTATTTTCATATGTTGAAGCATCCCTGCATCTATGGTATGAATCCAACTTGGTCATGGTGGATGATCTTCTTGATGTGGGTCTGTATGTGATTTGCCAATATCCTGTTTAGAATTTTGGCATCTGTGTTCATTAGGGAGATGGGTCTATAGTTCTCCTTTTTGGTTGTATCTTTACCTGGTTTTGGTAATAGCGTGATACCAGCTTCATAGAAGGAATCTGGGAGAACTCCCTCCGTTTGTATACTTCTAAACAACTTGAGTAGTAATGGTTGGTCTTTTTGAAATATTTTATAGAATTCTTCTGTGAAACCATCTGGGCCTGGGCATTTTTTGGTTGGAGGCTACTTATTACATCTTCAATTTCTTCCTGTATTATTGGTCTATTTAGGCTGTCGATCTCTTTTTGGTTGAGCTTTGGTGAGTCCCAGGATTTCAGATATTCATCCATTTCTTCTAGGTTTTCAAACTTAATAGAGTATAGGTTTTTGAAGTATTCCCGTATGATTGTCTGGATCTTTTCATTGTCTGTTGTGATATTTCCCCTTTGATCACAGATTCTATTGATTTGGAGTTGTTCCTTCTTTCTTTTGGTTAACTGGGCTAGAGGTCTGCCTATCTCGTTTATTCTCTCAAAGAACCAACTTTCGGATTCATTGATTTTTTTGTATTGTTTTCTTTGTTTCTATTTCATTGATCTCTGCTCTGATTTTTGTTATTTCTCTTGTCTGCTGTGTTTAGGGTTCATTTGTTGTTGTCTCTCAAGTATTTTTAGCTGCAGTATTAGATCATTCACTTGTGCTGTTTCTGTTTTTTTAATGTAGGCACTTAGAGCTCTAAACTTCCTTCTTAGGACTGCTTTTAAAGTGACCATAGGTTTTGCTGTGTTGTTTTATCATTGTCATTCAGTTCCAGGAATGTTTTTATTTCTTTATTTATTTCTTCCTTGACCCATTCATTATTCAGGAGAGTGTTGTTTAGTCTCCATGTGTTCTTGTAGGTTGTAGGGTTTATCCTGGTGTTGATATTGAGTTTTAAGTGCACTGTGGTCTGATAGAATGCATGAGATTATTTCAATCTTTTTGTATTTGTTGAATTTTTTCCTGTGTCCCAGCATATGGTTTATTTTGGAGACTGTTCTGTGTATTCTCTGGTGTTTGGGTGAAATATTCGATAGATGTCTGTGAGGTCCAATTGGTGTATTGTGTCATTTAGTTCAGATGTCTCTCTGTTTATCCTTTGTCCTGTTGATCTGTCTAGGGGACTTAATGGGGTATTTAAGTCCCATACTATTTGTGTGCTGGGGTTAATCTGTGCCTTGAGATCCTGAAGAATTGTCTTTATAAAGTTTGGTGCACCGGCATATATATTCATGATTGTGAGATTCATCATCAATTGTTCCTTTAATAAAGATGTAATGGCCTTCTTTGTCTCTTTTGATTTCTTTTCCTTTGAAGTCATTTTGTCTCATATTAGAATAGCAACACCTGCTTTCTTTTCGGTACCATTTGCTTGGAATACTTTCTTCCATCCCTTCACCTTAAGTTGGTGCCTATCCTTGAAACTGAGATGGGTTTCTTGTAGACAGCATATAGATGGGTTTTGTTTCCTAATCCATTCTCCCAGTCTATGCCTTTTGATTGGGGAGTTTAGCCCATTAATATTTAAGGTTATAATTCAAAGATGGATGTTGCTTCCTTTCACTTTATTATCCATTTGGACTTCTAGCCTCTGATTTTGCTCCTATGGTTATGTTTTTATTAGTTTCTTTTCCTAGGTGTTTGAGGATTGTTGTCCCTCTCTTCTGCCCTTTGAATTGCTTCAACTATTTTATGAAGAGTTGGTTTTCCAGACATGTATTCTATCATCTTGTTTATGTCATGGAAGATTTTTCTCTCTCCTTCCACTATAGTCGACATTTTTGCTGGGTAAAGTATTCTGGGTTGGCATCCATAGTCCTTTAACACTGGGAATGCTTTGCTCCATGTTCTTCTTGCTTTCATGGTTTGAGGTCAGTTGTAATTCTGATGGGTTTCCCTTTGTATGTGACTTGTTTTTCTTTTGTAGCCCTCAGAATTTTGTCTTTGTTTTGGGCATCTAGCATTTTAACTATGATATGGCGTGGGGTGTTTCTTTTCTGATCTTGTCTGTTTGGGGTCCTATGTGCTTCTTGTATTTGTATGGGTTTGTCTATTTTTAGTTTGGGGAAGTTTTCATCTATTATTCTGTTGAAGGTCTGATCAATACTATTCTCTTGAGATTCTTCACCTTCCTCTATTCCTATGATGCAGAGGTTTGATCTTTTCATAGTGTCCCATATTTCCTGATTGTTCTACTTTTGTGTATTTTTAAATTTTTCATAATATTTATTTTAGCTTTTTAGTTGCTCTGTGTTACCTTCCAGATCTGATATTCTTTGTTCTGCTTCCTCTATTCTACTTCTGAGGCTTCTTCCTTTCCTTTCTTCTTGATTGGATGAGTGTTCTAATTCCTTTTTGTTTCATCCTGTGTTTTCTTTAGTATTTCCATTTCCTTTTGGAGCTTCTCAATCTCTTCTTGGTGCTCCTTACTTCTTTGGTTGGCTTCCTTTTTCAGTGTTTCTACTTCCTTTTGGAGTTTGTTTTTTCTCCCTCTAGTTCTTTCTGGAGTTTGTCAATCTGTTCCTTTAGTTCTTTCTGAAGTTTGTCATTGTACCTCTAGGTCCTTTTTGAGTTTTTCATTCTCTGTCTTTAGTTCTCTGAATTCTTCTTTATTTTCTTTAGTTTCTCTGCATAGGTCTGCAATTATTCCTCTAAGATATGTTCCTTGGGTCACCTCCAAGGGGATCCCATTGTAGCTATCTCCTACAGGTTTGGTACAGCCTGGTGCGGGATTATCCTGTGCCTTTCCCATGTTGTCCCTTTTTCGTGTCCCTGGCATGTGGGTTTCCCTTTTGTGGTTCAAATCACAAATATCTTTTCACTATGTTAGAGGATGGTTTTGCTTGCCTCCTTCTGATGCTTTTTTTTTTTTCTTTCCTCCTCCTTGTTTATGGAGTATTTACTTGTGTAGGTTTCAGGCTTTCAATTTTGTTTATATATTGGATATTGGAAGCTTAAGTCACTCTTCTCTTCCTGTTCTGAAGGTTCCAAAAAAAGTTCACTTGGATACTCTCTCACCAATTCCTGTTGGCGGGGGTGGGGGGGGGGCGGACTTGCCTGACCTAGCCCGTGCTCCAGTACCTGCCTGTGTGACTTCCAGCTTCCTGTGCCTCAGGAGCTGGCCAGCACAAAGCTGCAGAGGCACCAAACCCAAACCTGACCCGCTGGTCACAGCTGCAAAGGTGAAGGGCGGTCCTGCCCATACGGTCACCCCCTAAGAGAGGGCTCAGAGTTGCGACCCCCTTCCAGGAGCCCAGGAGACAGTCTACCCCAAAATCTACCTGCCTGAGTGACTTCCGTCTTCCTGTGCCTCAGGAGCCGGCCCGCACAAAGCCGCAGAGGCACCAAACCCCTCTCTTTGCTTTTTACAGAAGCATCTATTTCCTCTCTTTTTCTCCTTCAGTTCTGCACACCCAAATTCCTTCCCAGAAACTATAGTTATCAGATTGATCTTGTTTTCTGTGGTGTACCCCAGTTGTTATTTTTCCTAGTTTCCAAAAGCATAGACAATATTTTCAGCTTGTTTTAAGAGCCACCCCTTCAAGTTCATGAAGGACTGGAATTAGTTCTACCTGGGCTCACTGTTTGAGTCTGTGGTTACAAAGACGAGAGAGTGTCTGCAGCCTTGCTGCTAAATGCCTACTTTTCTTTCCTCTGAATTTCATGATGTGTAAATAATGTGGAAGGACAGGTTCCTGCTTGTTAAAGCAACCATCTAGGTGATGATCTTTCAAATACCAGCCTGTGCAGAAGGTTTAAGATTACTGTGACAATCCCAGTGAAGTGGATGAGCATCAAGTTGCTGGAGGTTGATGTGCACTTGTCAGAGAAGTGTCATCAGGGCTTGGCGACAAACAGATTGACTCTAATACTTGGAGAAGAGGTGGGAATCAAAGATGGCTTAGGTGTTATCAGTGGTGGGATTTCGGAAGAGTACAAACCTGAGGGAGAAGGTGAGCGCACTTTGAACAGAGCAGATAGACTTCTAAATAAAGAGGCGTCGGGGGGGGGGGGTTGTTAAAGTGTGGCTCTGTGCCAGGACACATGATGAGCATTTAACCCAGGGAGTCCCTAGGCCTTCTTGGGTTGAACAGATGGCTCTCAGAGCATGAGAGAGATGATTTGGGAGTAAACATTTGAAATTCTTCAGCCTCCAGGACTGGAGAGCAAGAGAAGTGAATAAAACACAGGAGACAAAGCCAGTGAGAGAAGAGGGCTGCAAACACAACTGTCAGCTCCGATGTCTAGATCGAGAATCGAGAGAGGAGCGAGGGCTGCTCAGAGCAGGGCAGCGTGGCTGCAGATTATCCTGCTAAACAGCACCGAACGCCTAAATCATTGTAGGTCGATTGTTTTTCTTTTCCATGAAGGAAAGTTGGAAAGAAAAGTAAGTCCTGGGGGAGAGAGCTCATATTAGACACATGAGATGTTTGGGGGGTTGTTTTGATTCTTGGAGCAAATGGGAGAAAGCGAAGAAGAGAAAAATAAAGGGGAGACTGGACTCCCTTCATGATGAGTGAAGGGAGACAGGTGCTGGCGTCACGGGCCCTGTGGATTAGAGCTCTGCTAATCATGTGGGGAACATCCTGAGGGGGCGATGTCTCTGGGTCTCAGTTGCCCTACATGCTAGTGACAAGGATGGCCCCTCTCGAGGGTTAGGAGCCGCCCATGTACATTGAGCTTTTGTGTTGACCCTTGGACTTGCAAGGATGGCCCTTTCCCCCAGAGTCCCACTTTCGTTTCCTTGCGTTTCCCTGACTCACCAAGCACCAATAGTACTAGCTACACCCTCCCTCTTTCTTTATCTTGTTACTGGGAATTGTTTCCATCACAGCTCCTGTTTCATTTGCAGTGAATTTGCTTCCCTTTTTTCCAGCGTTGGCGATCAAACCGAATTCTGCATACCAAGAAAGCACCTTACATCAGTGACATCAGCTCAGAGCCCAGCCATTTCTTCTCATATTTACATTCTCCATGCTTTTACGTCTATGTCTCCCCCATTAGAACATATATTGGATAAGAGTGGATTCAAACTCATTTGCTCTCCAGTTCTACAGATGTTTTGTCCCTTGGGCAACCATTCAATAAAAGTTTGATAATAATATAAATAGTAATTAAGAGCAATAGCTGCTCTTACAGAGGACCTGGGTTTGGTACCCAGTACCACATGGCAGCTAACAACCATCCATAACTCCAGCTCCAGGGAATCCAATGCCTTCTTCTGGCCTCCACTGATATTGTATGACCTGGGTGAACTTATATACAAGCATTCAAAACAGTCAGACACATATGAATGAATGAATAAATAAATACATTTAAAATATTATACTGATTAGTTATTATTAGTGTTAGGCTGAAGTTTGGGGAAGAAATGCTGGTAGCAGAGAAATAGCTACCTATTCTGGATGATGGGAATATTCTAAAGACAGTTCAGAAGACATATGGTTATTTGGAGCTTATAGCTACATAAGAGATAATTGTGGAAAGTGATTATTTTTCATGGGTTAATTCACAATTCTTTCATGTCCAGCCAGATTACCCAGGTTGTCCTTTCTTAAAAATTCAAATACATGTACTGCTTATTTATTTGTCTATGATAACAGCAGTAATTATGCCTAACAGGTGGAGTATTTTTTTTCTCAAGCACAAATTCAAGCACTGTCCATGGAATTCAACAACTCTGTTAAGACGATCTGTGACAGTTCCATTTTACAGATAAGGAAACTGAGGCACAGAGACAGTGAAATAGCAGCCGAGGGGCACAGCTAAAGCCTTACCCAGACACTTAGGTTATGGCACCCATGTCCTTATCTACTCTACCACCCTGCCTCCCAAGACCTAATTGAATTGACTTCAGAAAGAAAAACGAGTGTTGCTTTGTTGCTGCCAGACAGAGCTGTTCATCAGCTCGTCCCACAGAGAGGTCAGCTTGTCCTGCCAGGGAAGTGTCCTGGGAGAAACTGCCCTGTCCTCGAACAAACCTGGAAGGAAATTTCTTTTCAAGGAAAGGAATACTTGATTGGATTGTTACCTTTGTATTCTCTCCACATCATTGGCAACCTCATCAAAGTCAAGGTCATCTGAAAATTGAATTACTGTTCTGTTTACCCCTTCTTCCAGAGCATTTAGTGAGGACTCTGGGCTCAACCCTGAACCCCTCATTTAACCTTTCTGTCCAGAGGCCTGTGGGTTGGCGCTCAGGGTGAATGGAAGTTCAAACTTGCACTGACACTTTGATCGGCATTATGTGTGTCAAATTCATGCCTTCTAGCTCTGTCTGTGCTTAACGTTTCTTTTATAACCAAAAGCACTGAGCCTGCCTATCTTTTTTTCCTGTCCACTTTTCCACTGATTTTCTCCAGCTGCTCTTTATGTCTCTCAGTATTTGTAGTATCTAATTGTACTGATAAGGAAGACATTTTTATTTGTAATAAATTTGGTATCCAGCTCCTCCTTTCTTTAAGATATATCTGTAAACAAAAATGACGAAAAGCAAATGACAATGGTACTTTTCTTCCCCCAATCTAATTCCATGCAATATTTGTAGACTCAAGGTGTGAATAGCTGTTGTTCTGAAGTGAAATCTTTTATGCCAGTAACATGGTCTGCAGGGCTGTGGCAGTGTGCCAAAATGGTTAAATTGCTTACTGCAGAATCAGACTGTCTAGGTCTCCCTGCTCACTGTGGGATGTGGGGTAAGTTAGTGAACATCCCTGGATCGCAGTTTCCTTAACTATAAAGTGAAGATAATGCCTCTTCTAAGCGTGTCTGAAAGATTCCTTGATTTAATATAGGATAAAGTGTTTAAAACAGCACCAGACCTCTGGCAATGTGTATTTGTTGATGTTGCTTTTACTTAAAAAAAAACGAGTTACAAAAAGTTATAGAAGTATTTACTTAACAAATGTGACTTTGTCTTTCCTGATAGACTGAAGTTGATGATTCAGATGGTACACTTTCTTTTATGTGGCATTCTTTGAATGGTGAGTCTAGGCACCTCCTGGGGACCGTCTTTAGGCCTCTCATAGAGTAGTGTAATTAGATAACATAAAAACTTATTTTACTTTGCTTTTTAGAGTCAGATAACTAGGCATTCAAAATGGGGGTTTCCTCATGGTATTTTGAATTTTTTTGTCTGACTTAATGCGAGCTGTTTTATTTGTGTGTAAACATGGAACAGGCAGACAGATCAACTGGGATGTGGAGCTGAGGTGCAGCCAGCAGCTGGTCCTTCTTGCTCCACAGTGTGCACAGCGCCATCTGCTGGTACACCTCTCTGTCTCTTCTGACATAAAAAATTAGTGTCCAGATTTTTTTTCCAATGATTTTCTTGATAATTTAAATTGGATTTTTTTATTTGGTTGATATTTTAAAAGTCCAAATATAAGCATCTCAAAAGTCCCTGAAAAGCATGAAGTGCCATTTTTCTAGATAAAAGGCGTATTGTGAAAATATATCCACAAAACCTTTTCCACATACAGGCGGATGGGTTCTTTGGTGTTTTACTGAGGACAACTGAATTCCATCTTGCCCGAGTTAAGCAACTCTCCAAAGCAGGCAGGGCAACTATGGTTACAGTTTTCCAACGAGAAACCTGAGGCCCAGAGTGGTTAGTTAAAGACCCTCATATCGCTCAACTTTGTAGACAAGTTGGAGCCAGAATCCAGGATTTTGAATGTGGAACCCCACATGCTGGGCTCTACCTTCAATTCTTCTTATCCTCTGGGTGTTTCTGAGTATAAATACACTATATTTTTTGTACTAATATACAAAGAAGTTGAAAGCCACCAAATTATTAAACATATCTAAAAAGTGAATTATATAAAAGAACCAACTTTCTCAAGCTGTAACATATTAAGGAAGATCCAGAGCTTTTCATAGCATCAACCCACCATACTGTGGATTTTCACATCAGAATAATACTTTTGTTAAGAGCCTGACTGGTCTTCCAGAGAACCCAGGTTTAATTCTAGCACCCACATGGCAGTTAACAACTATCTATAACTCCAATTAAAGAGGAGCTAAAGTTCTCTTCTGACCTCCATGGGGTGCACTTACATGCAGGCAGTGTACTTAGACACATAAAAATAAAATAAAAATAAAAAGTAATTTAAAACATAAAAGTATCACAAAATAAATCTAGAAAAACTCCTATTTTGATTATTTTTAATGATATAATTAGTTTTATTTTTTTCCCAGTGCTAAATGACTTTTTTTACATAAATTTTTTTTAATTTTATTTATTTCTGTATGTGTATCAATGTACTGTCTGCATGCAGGTTTGTGCACCCGTGTCGTGCAATGCCGCGGAGGTCAGAAGAGGGTCTCCGATTCCCCTGGAACTGGAGTTCTCCTAGAATTGGAGTTTCAGACGGCTCTCGGCCGCCATGTGGGTGCTGGGGATCGAACCTGGGTCCTCTGTAAGAGCGATCGGCGCTCTTAACCGCTAGGCCATCTCTCCAGCCCCGGACACATCTTTTATCCCAGCAGTGGGTAGGCAGATGCCACGGGGAGCTCTTTGAGTTCAAGTCCAGCCTCTTCTAAGTACGGAGCTGCAGGCCTGCTGGAACTAAAGTGAGATGCTGTCTCAAAAAAAAAATAACAACAGTGGGTTGGAGAGATGACCTAGTGGTTAAGAGCGCTGACTGCTCTTGCAGAGGACCCGGGTTTGATACCCAGCACGCACTTGGTGGCTGAGAACCATCTGTAACTCCAATTCCAGGAGAACTCCAGTTCCAGGGGAATCCCACACTCTCTTCTGACCTCTGCAGCATTGCATGACACGGGTGCACAAACCTACATGCAAATGGTACACTCATACCCATAAAAAATAACGAAAATTAAAAATGTAACAACAAAAACAACAGATAAACCTGAATTATAACAGTAACAAATGCTTGGTTATCTCACTTTGAGCACCGACCTGAGCCATGTGTGGTCTGTGAAAGGAAATTTTGGGGGGCAATTTGCACCTGGAGTGAGATTCATCTGTTAGGATCAGTGACTCTTCTAGGGAGGACACTGCTTAGTTTCCCAGCACCCACAGTGGGTCCCAGTACTGCTTCTGGTATGTATCCTAGCTTATCGAATGTTGTGCTCTCAATTCTGTGAACAACAAGCATGCACAGCAGAAACCTACATATTTGCAGGTATGCCTATCCATGCAAAGGAAACCTAAGAACCCCTTGAAACTGTCAAAGACAAGCTTTCTGATTGAAGTAATTTGTCCTCATCCTCAGTACTGACCTCATAGGATACTGACATATTGATATGTTTTGTTTTNATGATATAATGATATAATAATACAATTAATATATATACTGATTAGTTATTATTAGTGTTAGGCTGAAGTTTGGGGAAGAAATGCTGGTAGCAGAGAAATAGCTACCTATTCTGGATGATGGGAATATTCTAAAGACAGTTCAGAAGACATATGGTTATTTGGAGCTTATAGCTACATAAGAGATAATTGTGGAAAGTGATTATTTTTCATGGGTTAATTCACAATTCTTTCATGTCCAGCCAGATTACCCAGGTTGTCCTTTCTTAAAAATTCAAATACATGTACTGCTTATTTATTTGTCTATGATAACAGCAGTAATTATGCCTAACAGGTGGAGTATTTTTTTTCTCAAGCACAAATTCAAGCACTGTCCATGGAATTCAACAACTCTGTTAAGACGATCTGTGACAGTTCCATTTTACAGATAAGGAAACTGAGGCACAGAGACAGTGAAATAGCAGCCGAGGGGCACAGCTAAAGCCTTACCCAGACACTTAGGTTATGGCACCCATGTCCTTATCTACTCTACCACCCTGCCTCCCAAGACCTAATTGAATTGACTTCAGAAAGAAAAACGAGTGTTGCTTTGTTGCTGCCAGACAGAGCTGTTCATCAGCTCGTCCCACAGAGAGGTCAGCTTGTCCTGCCAGGGAAGTGTCCTGGGAGAAACTGCCCTGTCCTCGAACAAACCTGGAAGGAAATTTCTTTTCAAGGAAAGGAATACTTGATTGGATTGTTACCTTTGTATTCTCTCCACATCATTGGCAACCTCATCAAAGTCAAGGTCATCTGAAAATTGAATTACTGTTCTGTTTACCCCTTCTTCCAGAGCATTTAGTGAGGACTCTGGGCTCAACCCTGAACCCCTCATTTAACCTTTCTGTCCAGAGGCCTGTGGGTTGGCGCTCAGGGTGAATGGAAGTTCAAACTTGCACTGACACTTTGATCGGCATTATGTGTGTCAAATTCATGCCTTCTAGCTCTGTCTGTGCTTAACGTTTCTTTTATAACCAAAAGCACTGAGCCTGCCTATCTTTTTTTCCTGTCCACTTTTCCACTGATTTTCTCCAGCTGCTCTTTATGTCTCTCAGTATTTGTAGTATCTAATTGTACTGATAAGGAAGACATTTTTATTTGTAATAAATTTGGTATCCAGCTCCTCCTTTCTTTAAGATATATCTGTAAACAAAAATGACGAAAAGCAAATGACAATGGTACTTTTCTTCCCCCAATCTAATTCCATGCAATATTTGTAGACTCAAGGTGTGAATAGCTGTTGTTCTGAAGTGAAATCTTTTATGCCAGTAACATGGTCTGCAGGGCTGTGGCAGTGTGCCAAAATGGTTAAATTGCTTACTGCAGAATCAGACTGTCTAGGTCTCCCTGCTCACTGTGGGATGTGGGGTAAGTTAGTGAACATCCCTGGATCGCAGTTTCCTTAACTATAAAGTGAAGATAATGCCTCTTCTAAGCGTGTCTGAAAGATTCCTTGATTTAATATAGGATAAAGTGTTTAAAACAGCACCAGACCTCTGGCAATGTGTATTTGTTGATGTTGCTTTTACTTAAAAAAAAACGAGTTACAAAAAGTTATAGAAGTATTTACTTAACAAATGTGACTTTGTCTTTCCTGATAGACTGAAGTTGATGATTCAGATGGTACACTTTCTTTTATGTGGCATTCTTTGAATGGTGAGTCTAGGCACCTCCTGGGGACCGTCTTTAGGCCTCTCATAGAGTAGTGTAATTAGATAACATAAAAACTTATTTTACTTTGCTTTTTAGAGTCAGATAACTAGGCATTCAAAATGGGGGTTTCCTCATGGTATTTTGAATTTTTTTGTCTGATTAATGCGAGCTTTTTATTTGTGTGTAAACATGGAACAGGCAGACAGATCAACTGGGATGTGGAGCTGAGGTGCAGCCAGCAGCTGGTCCTTCTTGCTCCACAGTGTGCACAGCGCCATCTGCTGGTACACCTCTCTGTCTCTTCTGACATAAAAAATTAGTGTCCAGATTTTTTTTCCAATGATTTTCTTGATAATTTAAATTGGATTTTTTTATTTGGTTGATATTTTAAAGTCCAAATATAAGCATCTCAAAAGTCCCTGAAAAGCATGAAGTGCCATTTTTCTAGATAAAAGGCGTATTGTGAAAATATATCCACAAAACCTTTTCCACATACAGGCGGATGGGTTCTTTGGTGTTTTACTGAGGACAACTGAATTCCATCTTGCCCGAGTTAAGCAACTCTCCAAAGCAGGCAGGGCAACTATGGTTACAGTTTTCCAACGAGAAACCTGAGGCCCAGAGTGGTTAGTTAAAGACCCTCATATCGCTCAACTTTGTAGACAAGTTGGAGCCAGAATCCAGGATTTTGAATGTGGAACCCCACATGCTGGGCTCTACCTTCAATTCTTCTTATCCTCTGGGTGTTTCTGAGTATAAATACACTATATTTTTTGTACTAATATACAAAGAAGTTGAAAGCCACCAAATTATTAAACATATCTAAAAAGTGAATTATATAAAAGAACCAACTTTCTCAAGCTGTAACATATTAAGGAAGATCCAGAGCTTTTCATAGCATCAACCCACCATACTGTGGATTTTCACATCAGAATAATACTTTTGTTAAGAGCCTGACTGGTCTTTCCAGAGAACCCAGGTTGTAATTTAGCACCCACATGGCAGTTAACACATCTATAACTCCAATTCAAAGAGGAGCTAAAGTTCTCTTCTGACCTCCATGGGGTGCACTTACATGCAGGCATGTACTTAGACACATAAAATAAAATAAAAATAAAAGTAATTAAAACATAAAAGTATCACAAAATAAATCTAGAAAAACTCCTATTTTGATTATTTTAATGATATAATTAGTTTTATTTTTTTCCATGCTAAATGACTTTTTTACATAAATTTTTTTTAATTTTATTTATTTCTGTATGTGTATCAATGTACTGTCTGCATGCAGGTTTGTGCACCCGTGTCGTGCAATGCCGCGGAGGTCAGAAGAGGGTCTCGGATTCCCCTGGAACTGGAGTTCTCCTGGAATTGGAGTTTCAGACGGCTCTCTCGGCCGCCATGTGGGTGCTGGGGATCGAACCCGGGTCCTCTGTAAGAGCGGTCCGCTCTTAACCGCTAGGCCAACCTCTCCAGCCCTATTTTTATTTTTTTATCAAATCTAGACCCGTGTCCTCCCCATTCCCCCACCCCACCAGAGTTCATGTATTCTGCCAAACATGCTTTTCATCTCTTTCTCAGTCTTTCTCAATATTTTCCATGAGGAAGTTGACTGTTTTGAGCAGAAGTTCACTGTTTCAGTCAGTTCTTCGATGCAGTCCTCTCTGTTGTTGTTTCCAATATGCATCACTCCCAACTGCTTTGGACAAAAGCATGCACAAGAAATACTTACAACTAGGTAATTGGCATTAGCATCCACAGATGAGGGATACCATTCGTCCTTTGTTTTTCTGGGACTGTGTTACTTCACTCAGCATGATGTCCTCTAGCTCCAGCCATTTTCTTGCAAAGCTCATGATGTCATCTTTGTTTACTGCTTCATAGAACTCCATTGTGTAGATGTACCACATTTTCTCTATCCACACATCAGTTGAGGGGATTACCTCAACTGATGAGTGGATATAATATTACCCTATGATGTTATACTTTATGTACCACAAATAATATTCTGTCTCATAATTGATTGAAGCACTCTGTTCTATAATTAGCCTAATAGTGACTTCTGTTTAAAAAATATTTTTCTTCAGGTGAATGTTAATATGACTTTTAAAACTTTTACTCAGTGAAAATGTTGATGTTGGTAATAAGAATTTTGACCAGTATACTTTACTGGCTCTATATTGACTCTAAAATTCACTAGGTGCAAATGAATTTACTATTCAGGGTAATCATAGTCCTCTTGATACCACCTCAGCTATAACAAGTTGCCATTGTTGCAACTTCTCCTTCACCTTGCAATGTTGAGGATTCTCCCATGGATGCTTCCTGAAGTCCCACTTCTTTTTTTTTTTTTTTTTTTTTTTTTTTTTTTTTTTTTTTTTTATTGACGCTTTGTGCATTTCATACATTTTTTCAATTCAGTTCAGGCACATTTCCCTTTCCCTTCCCCCACCCCCACCCCATCCCAGATCAATGCATTCTGCCATAACTGTCCTGCGTCTTTTCTCTCAGTTTTTTTTTCATTTTTTAGCTATAAGTGATAATCCATGAGTACAAGCATCCTTCGTGCAAAACCAATCTGCAGGCTGTTGTGTGCCCAAACCCCACAGCCCACCATCCAGTGGGGGGTGACGGGTTGTTTGTTCAATCAAGTTGATCAAATGAGTGTCCAGACTACATTGCTGTAGTTTCACCATTCACCCCAATCTCAGCCCTTACATTCTACCATGCCCTCTCTTCCGCAGATTGTTCCCTAGGCTTAGAAAAGGAGCACAGGTGGATGAGAAGCAAAACAGTCCACTCTCTCTGGAATGCCAGAGAGTGTTACCAAAGGCCACTAAACCAATAAAGCAAATACGGGTCTCCTTGAGTCAAGCAAGACTCCACTGCCAGCACCAGCTACACCTCACCTGCCTGGAAATACTGCGCAGCAGAGGCAGCCATGTGCCTGTATATCCCAAATCTAATTGGCTATTGGCTCTCTCCTTGGAGGAATAACCCATGGCTGATGCCACAAGCTTACATCCTCTACAGGTTAGGAGATGTTATAAGCCACAGTAAGACCCTTCATATTTAACAGGGGGGGAAAAATGTAATTCATGGATTAACATATCATCCAAACATATGTGTCTATGCCAAAGTAACCTCCCATAACTATTAGTGCTGTTTAAATACCTATATATCTAATTGCTTGTGCTTCATTAGTAGGATCGAAAGGTTATTCCTGGACAAACTGTCAGCCCATGAATGGAAACAGCCAGAATTGACCAGAGTCCAAGACAACAGCTCCAGAGAGAGTCCCCACTTCTTTAGTGTGGATGTCATGTCACGCTGTGGGCAGCTCTGCTCTTCTGCAGTAGTTGTGCACTGCCCACCTCCAGAAATTTACCCGCTTTTTCTATTTTCCTTTAAGTTGTCACTTTTGTTCGCCAGTTCTGCTTGTTTGTTAGCATTGTTTTTAACCTTTAAAAAATGAAATGCTTTACATCTCACCTCTTTTATACTAAGTATGTGCTCTAACTTCATGTGTAAAGCCATGTCTCTAATTAGAAACAGCCAGCTTACAAGAAGTCTCTTGGAATGTCCTTGAGTCTATGGATGAATGTGTCAACAGCAGGTCTGGATTTAGACTTTCATTTTTATTGGAACTATAATGTTAAGAATGTTCTTACCAGATAATTAATCCAAAAGTGAAGTATGGGGAGACTCAGCCTCCAGCTGGGCAGTAGGAAATGTGGTGTAAGACAAAGTAGCCTATAGGAATCACAACTTCTTTCCAACATTCAACTTTTCTGGATGTTGTATTCAAAACTGGCCCTTCAATAAAAAAATCAGTAGTTTGTAGTTTTATTTTCTATAGGTGTAGCATATAAATCTATCATTGCTCCATTTGACAGCTATTAAGCTTTGTGGATTTTTCTTTTCACTTTAGTTAATCTAAGGTACTTGAAAGGCCCTTCCCTCATTTTAAATCATGTTTGGGCAGTTTACTGGCATGAGCTAAGTCTTTTAGTTCTTTCCACAAGACTATGAGATAGTATTTTTATCCTGTCCATTTGATGGGTGCTCAGAGAAACGAAGAGCTCAGAAACTTTGAGAGACTCCCAAGATCATGTGAGACTAGCAGTCCTAGTGTCTGGGCTTCCAGGCACCACATCTCCACAGTCATTCTCATATGGCATCTTTTCTGGGTTCCTTGCTCTCTGTTCTTCCTTAAACAGCATTGTGTCTGCTGACGACATCTCTTATATGTCAGCCTAGGAATAATGAGTTCCACACCTAAGTGGAGCATCCTGGTCCTGAGGTACTTTCCTGCACTCCTGGGTAGCACAGGAGTTCATTCTAGATTTTTTTTGTCTTTTTGAGACAGGATCTCCCTTTAGTCCCAGTTGGCCTGGAGCTTGCTCTGCAGACCAGGCTGGCCTTGTACTCACAGAGATCTGCTTGCCTCTGCCTCCCCAGTGCTGCAATTAAAGGCATGCGACAACACACCCAGCTCATTCCAGAATGTTTTACAAATCTTGGCTTATTTTGTACACTTATCAAACTGGATCTATCTATTCTATGCCTGTGGTGTGAGTGGTGTGTGTGTGTGTGTGTGTTTGTATGTGTAGGTGGACACTTATAAATATATATGTATACATAGATTTTTCCACTTAAAAGAACTATACATCTTTCCTAGTTAAACTACACTTAGAAATATTTAGTGTGTTCTAGCTTAAACTCCACCTTGGTAGCCTTTTAAATGCTATTTAAAATTTAAGTCTGCCTTCAATCGACACTAAAGCCCTGCAGGTTTTAGGGTATTCCATGCATTCACACTGGAATCTTGAAACATTTAGATTGCAATTTCTGGGTCAGTATGGTAAGTCAAAACTTCGTGATTCATGAATTTTCTTGTTGATGGCATTTTATGATTCTTGAATTATATGTATTTTTAAGGCCCCTTTTCTATGGAATCATGTTTTCCTGCATGTTTTAGATATACAATGCCTACTATCCAAACTTCTTGGCCCTGAGGTAAAATTGTAGTTTCCCTTCCTCTTTTAGTTTCTATCTTGAATGTTGGGTCCTTGCACTTGGGAAGAGCCAGGAACTTTGTAGGCTGGCTAGGTAACGGTCCTTTCCTCATTCCTACGGGCATTTTCCAAGTCGAGTAGTTTTTATTTGCACTCACTTATCCAGAGATATAATCACAGTGCACTATTGATTCCTGTCTTCCAGGAACTCACTGTGTGGCTTTGGTTGTCACTTATCGTCTACAGGCTGCAGAGTTGGACTGTGGCCTAAGGTTGCCTTAATTCTAATAGCTACAATACTAAGTGTACAACATCACTTTTAGAAATTCTAGCCTAACTTTAAAAATTAAACAATGAACCAAGAATCAATTGAACTCTTCTGAGTTCAGGGCTGACATCTGATATGCACTTGCCAAATCTCTTTAATAACTCAAATACACAAGGGCGTCTATCTTATGGTAATTCTAAACAGTCATCATCCCAGCTGTTCCATCTTGGGAGTTACTAGGAGAGCCCTCTCCTTGCTGACTCCTGGGTAGACTGCCACAGCTTCTGAACAGAAGTCTCATAAACCATGTTTTTTTAAGCAGACTGATGGTTACCTAGATACCACAGTGAAGCATATCTGTCTTTCCCCACTGTGGCACAGCCACTCACAGGAAGCAGAAAACTCAAGACTCACCCTGTATTTGCTTTAGATGAGTGTTGTGTCTTATATATAGGTTCCTTCACACACGTAGAAAGAGTGACACAGAGAGAGATTATAAACAGAATCTAGCACTGGGGTCATTTAATCATTTGAACATATTGTCTATATCCATTTTTGTATTTACAAGTATCAGTAATTCACATATCTAAGAATGGATCCAAAATAAATTACTTCAATTCATTGGGTTCATCTTAAACTAAATGTTAAAAGACATAGTTTGACTTACCTGATTAGAGTGCTGGTGATTGGCATATCTAGTCTCTTGACTACTGCACATCTCTCGAAACCTTTTGCATTACTTTTATTGTGCAACTCTCTGCTTTGTTTTAGGTGAATGAAATTTACCACGATGAGTCCCTTGGAGTACACATAAATGTGGTCCTGGTGCGCATGATAATGCTTGGTTATGCAAAGGTAAATTATCTTTAAGTGAGTGTGCTAGGGACATTAGTGACTGGGTTAGCAAGTAGAAAATTGAATTGCTGAGCTACAGCCATCCCATGCCTCCTATAGATTCCTGGTTGTACCTAACTCAGTATCCACTGGAACAGGTGGAGATTTCCAACTCTGAGCAGATAATTTGTTATTGTTTGGAGGATTTTTTAAATTGTTTGTTTGGCTTGCTTTGTTTTTGAGACAGGGTCTCATGTAACCATTGGCATCCCTATGGGGTCAAGGGTGACCTTGAACTTCTGAACCTGCTGCCTCTCCTCCAGAGTGCTAGAAGTATAGGCATGCCTGGTTTATGAGTTGCTAGGAATCGGACCAAAGGTCTTGTGCATACTAGACAATCACTCTACAGCTGGACTGCGTCAGCCCAGTTATGATGTTTAGGTGTGACTGAATGAATAAGTGAACATGAACAGATATCATTAAGAGAAAAGAATATTTCCTATGCCTTGTCATCTGTATATTCATTCATTCACAGTGTCTATGTTGAACATCCGCGTGTGTGATAGTTTCTCTCAAAGCAGTTGGAATATATTAGTGAAGGAAGTGGAAAGATCTTTGTCTTGATTATTCAAACCAATACCACACACGTGGTTAGAGATATAGTATATAGAGAGATGTAATAGACAGATATATCTGTACGTCTTTCTTAAAAGTGAAGCATCGTAAGCTGGAGAGATAGCTCAGCAGTTAAGAACACTGGCTGATCTTCCAGAAGACCCAGATTCAAATCCAACAACTCACATGGCAGCTAACAACAGCCCATAACTCTAATCCCAGGGGATCAGATGCCTTCTTCTGTCCTCCGTGGGCATTGCATGACATGGGTGCACTTGCACACAAACAGGCAATACACTCATACACATAAAATGAAAATAGCAAGAAAATAAATAAATAAATAAATTTAAACCACCATGAATGCTCTTTTTCATTTAACAAAAACCTTAATACTTTTGAAAACAGAAAGTTGCATCAAAAGTATCCAGTAGCCATTCCATGGAACAGATTTAAGTAACCTGCTTTAGATTAACAGTAGATGTGCTCTGTCCTTGGAAATAATTAAATTCCTTTGAAAAGGTACTAACTTGGAAAATTTCTTCATGTTTAAAATAGTGGATGTCTCCTGTCATTAATCCTCCTGATTATGAAATACTGGAGAGTTTGTGCACTGAGGAAACCACAAACTTCCATGCATTTACATTTCATTACGCATTTACCATGCACATGTCATCATCTAAATAGGGTGTCCCTGATCTCCGGCTTCTCTCACAAACCTATCCTATGTTGTGTTGCTACCAAGGAACATGCTAACTCCATTGGAAAGTCCAATAACCTTCAGTTGGTCATTAAATCATTAGTTTGGAGAACTATGTGATTAGCTTATAACAAACCAAGCTAATTTTATTAGGAATGTAAACATTGATAATAGCATTTGCTGAAATTTAACAAAACTCTCAGCCCATTAACCAATTAGGACTTCATTTGCCCTTCTAAACTGAATTTCTCCATGGGTAAGCAACACTCTGGGAAGTGTGAGTCCTTGGTTCTTGGAGGATGGCCCTGAACTTTTAAACTCCAGACCACAATGTGAGAGTGGCAAAATTCCAAAGAACACAAATCTATACTTTAGAACTATGAGACCAAAGTCTATCATCATTATCTTGAGGTCCTAAAACTATCCCCTCCCCAGGTAAGGTTAATATAATTTGACTGTTCCCTGTAGTATAAAACGTGACCAGTCTTGCCAGCTTTTGGAAGAACTTCTTTTCCTTCCACATGTTGATTATTTCCAGCCCACCAAAATACACAAAATCCTTAACTAAAGTCTTAGAATGTCATATCTTTGGAAAAAAAGTCTCATGCCAGTATATTTCCCAGCATATTTCCTAAGTATTTTCTGTTTTGATGTCTGTGAAATTTAAAATCTGAGCAGAATCAGGAATATTTTAAGAGTTCTAAAATTCTTCCCCAAATGATTAATACCAAATTACTTCACAGTGGTAAATCCCGACATTTAACCTTGCTATGCATGGCATCTATTAATTTTCACATGGGTACATCATCACAGTATCACTCATGGACATTAAATATTCTTAAATCAAGGGACTGGAGAGATGGCTCAGGAGTTAAGAACACTGCCTGTTCTTACAGAAGACCTGGGTTTGAATCCCAGCACCCACATGGTCCATAACCCCCGTTCCAGGGGATCCAGTGCCCTCTTCTGTCCTCTGTCAGCACCACACAACATAGATGCACTTACATAATACTCATATACATAAAATAAAATAAATAAATAAAAAATATTATTTTAAAAAATTCATAAATCAAAGCTCATATGCTAAAGAATATTTTCAAATAAGAGTTGAAGTATTATAATTCCTAATTCCAACTTCAGAAAAAGTTATTAAAGGAAGGATTTAAAACAATAATGCCTGTGTCTTTAATGTTACTGTTTCCTCCTAGTCCATCAGCCTCATAGAGAGGGGGAATCCGTCCAGGAGCTTGGAGAATGTGTGCCGCTGGGCTTGCCAACAGCAAAAACCTGATCCCAACCACTCTGAACACCATGATCATGCAATTTTCTTAACCAGGCAAGACTTTGGGCCTGCTGGAATGCAAGGTATTACTATTAATACGTTAAAGAAAACTTAGGGCCTGTGTTTTCAAAAGTAACCCTAAATCATGCAGTCCATTCTAATTTCACATTGCCCTCCCCACCATCCACCATGAACCAGCCAAGCATACACCTTCTGCTTCTTCCAGGGACTTTCTGTGGAATTCACAATGTTAAATGTCACTTAAATACCACAATAAATTATACTTGCCTTTAAAAATAATGATCATGCATTTGGGGTGTGGAAGGGATGCTGTGAAATGCAGTGTGAGTTCCACTAACTGCTTGGAATGCGACTGGCTGCTGCCAAGGACTTCTCTTCCAAAGTCAGCTTACATTTATCTAATAAACTCTGATGTGGACTTTGGAAAAAGCAGACTGATGATTTTCTTTTCAGCATTGATGGAATTTCTGGCTCCCTTCATCAGGAGCAAGATATGAGGGACCATTTACTAAAACAGAAAGACAGGGCTTAGCTGGTGGTTAGAACAGAATGGTCACCCCAGGCCGTCCTTCCCCTTAGCAGAGGAGAAGTTCAGACCCAGTGAATCTTTACCATTACCTGTGGCTTTCCCGAGAGAACGTGGCCTACTGCTAAGGGAGAAATAATGCTGCCCCTGTTTGCTGAAGTACTTTTTTTTTTTTTTTACTTTTTTTTTTCTAGGCAAAGATCCAGTACTAATTCTTAATGAGTTTTTTTTTTTTATAAAATGGAAATAAACGTGATTGTCATTCTCTGCAGGATATGCCCCAGTCACAGGCATGTGTCATCCAGTGAGAAGCTGCACCCTGAATCACGAGGATGGGTTTTCATCTGCTTTTGTAGTAGCCCATGAAACTGGCCATGTGTAAGTTACTGTTGACAGCTATACAGAAACAAAAGAAGGTTTTCTTTGCTTCTTCCTCTGTTGTTCACTCTTTGGACAAAATGGACGCCAGCCTGTAGTTCTCATCCCTTGCCAAGTATGAGGGGCTGAAAACAGTAAAGGGGTCATGCACTAGAACTCAGTGAGTGGCTTTGTCTTGCATTAGAACTCAATGAGTGGCTCTGTCTTGCCCAGCACCCCTGTGCCTTTCATAGCTATAGAATAAGAGAGCCATTTCTGTCAGACTGGTTTCAATTTCAGTGTCTGCGACGTCTCCAAGGAGCTATGTTGACTTAAAAAAATATGTCTTTTCCAGCGTATATTATGAGAAAAGAGAGCAAAGCCCAAGCTGTGACCCTGTGATTCTCACCCCCAAGGCCTCCTCTCTGTTCTAGGTTGGGAATGGAGCACGACGGGCAAGGCAACAGGTGTGGAGATGAGACTGCCATGGGAAGTGTCATGGCTCCCCTGGTACAAGCTGCCTTCCATCGCTACCACTGGTCCAGATGCAGTGGTCAAGAATTGAAAAGATACATCCAGTATGTGCCCTGCTTCATGGCATGACATGATCCTTAGGCTACACATGACATCAACTCTTAGGACCTTAATCATAGCAAACTTCCCAGTAAATGGAAACTGTTGTTCAAAGTACACATTTTCTTACAACAAAGGTGTTGACACAAAAGAGTCCATAATGTCATCACGGTCCTTTAAGCCATGGATATAGAATTTCCATGCATTTTTAACTGCGATGGGATTTGCTTTGGGTAAATTCTTTGTGAGGATAGAGACAGGAAGTTCATATGATTCCTGCATTTGACCCCACCTATTCCCTTCAGTACAGGTGTCAGGATCTGGTCTGGCACAATTTGTGCAGGACCACTTAGTAACATGAATGAGGTGGCCACAGCTCTACAGCATCCGTGTGTGTGTGTGTGTGTGTGTGTGTGTATTGCTTCCCTGAATGAATCAGGATGAAGGATGAATGGAACAAAAGGCAAAAAACTCAGGACATATGCTTCTGTGAACTTACCCCAAGAGCTGATAAACTCCAGATCATTAAGCTAAGAGCCCATTCCCTGATTTCAGAAATGAATATTTAACCCATGTAATGCTTTCCTTCTTATAGTTCCTATGACTGTCTTCTTGATGATCCTTTTGAACATGATTGGCCCAAACTCCCAGAACTTCCTGGAATAAATTACTCCATGGATGAGCAATGCCGTTTTGATTTTGGTGTTGGCTACAAAATGTGCACTGCGGTAGGTGACCAGCTGTCCATTTGGATATTTTATCTTGAAGTCTGTTTGTATAGCTCCATTTTGGTTGGGCTCTGCAGATTAACTGGTGCAAGTGTAAAAAAGTATCTGCTGTTGTCTTTGTATTTGCTATATTGTTGCGTGCTGAACTAGATGCCTTCATTACATAACCTTAGTGAATCCTCATGAGAAACTAGAAGGGAGAGCATAGGCTTTTTTATTTTGCTTTAAAAATAATGCATGTTTATTCAGCAATGGTACACGTTAGAATTATAACATTCAGTGAAAAAAGTAAGTGCCCTCTATTCCTCGTTTCTCCCCTGATAAATCTAGTATCCTATGGTCCCACTCTCTTGAGCTTCTTTCCCTTTAGCCCCAAGTTTCCTTGTATAACCCTCCCCCCTACTCCCATTTAAATACCTCCATTTTACCCATTTCTCCCTTACTCACACCATCTCCTATTTTCTTTCTAAGGTTCCTTCTTTCCCTTCACCTCCTGGTTCTTTTCCACTTTCCTGATTCCTACAGTTACATCAGGATACATACACATATATAAATATTTGCTGCTATGATCCACATATGAGGGAGAACATACATCATTTGTTTTTCTGAACCTGTGTGACTTCACTTAACATAATAATTTCTAGCTCCATCCATCTACCTGCAAATCTCATTTCATCTTTCTTTACCTAAGGCTCATGCAACACAGAGCAAAGGGTAAAGAGGACACTAATGAATCTCTTAACTCTCATTAATGAAGCTCCCTCACACAGCACAGGGCTGGGAACACAAAAGGTCACAAATGGCAAAAGTGTAGAGACTAAGAGATTGTAGAGTATGGGTCCTTGGACAGGACTCCTATATTAAACTTCACTCACCCAGGGCTCAGGGACCATTGTGGAAGAGGGAGGTAAAAGATTGCAAGTGCCAGGCGGGTGATGCATAACCATATGGAAATAGAATCCCACGAACTCCTGGGACCGTGTTCATATGAACCTACAACAATGGTGTCAGTATGTACAAGGCTCATGCAAACTCAAGCAGACAAAACCCAGCATAGAAATGGTGAAACAGGCAGAAGGGGGTATAGAGATGATTAAGCTTTATGGAGATGTTCTGTATGAAGTACCCCCAAAATCAATAAAAAATTTTTAAGTAAATTTCTCTGTTGTGATGATGGGCAAAGTGTTCGACTGCTCTGAAAGAAAAATAAATAAATTTCTCAGTGTTTTCAAATTCCTTGTATGTTAATCCTTGAGGTTCAGGGACAAAACATCAGCATTTTCAGAAATTCTCAGGTATATAAAAGTTATGATTATTTTAATAGAGTTTAACAATCTTTAGCATCTCACTTTGTAGTTCTGGCTGTCCTGAAGCTTGCTGTGTAGACCAGGTTGGCCTCAAACTCACAGAGATCTGCCCGCTTCTGCCTCTTGGGTGCTGGGATGTACCACCATGACTTGCCAAGGCTTCTATTTTAAGGAGAAACAAAAAGCCAAGATATGCAGCTTACTCAAGCCACACACCTGGCAAAAAGGGAGCTTGACTTTGAACCAAGGCTCCCAGGCTCCAAATCTTTATGATCCATTCCTTCCCTGGTTTTCTTGACCTCCAGAGATGACTTAGAAGCATTCTGCAGCTTAGTGGCCAGAATTCCTTATGTTTATGACAATAGAAAATGGTTATGCAGAGGTATTATAAGAAGAAACTCCAATAGAACACCATGAGATGTGGTAGTGCCTGCCTATAATCACAGCACATGGGAGGCTGAGGCAGGTTGATCATGAGTTCAAGGCTAGATTCAGCTACTTAAGTGAATTCAACACTAGCCTGGGCTGCATATTGAAACTCTGCTTCAGAAAATAGAAACACAAAACACCCAATGATTGAACAATGTGATACAAACAACATCAACCACACTGAGTGGGTCAGATCTGACACTAAATATATTACTTTCGCTACCATGTTTAATATCTCTGGCTTATTATCGCATATCAAAAGTGTGGATAATTGAATTTCTTATGGTTTGAGGATTAAATGTGATAATGTAATTAACATGATTAGAACAACACAGGCACATATTAAAATGCCCAGTGAGTGCATTCAAACCAGTCTTTCATATAGAAATTAGGATTACGGGGCTGGAGAGATGGCCTAGTGGTTAAGAGTGCCGACCGCTCTTACAGAGGACCCGGGTTTGATCCCCAGCACCCACATGGCGGCTGAGAACCGTCTGAAATTCCAATTCCAGGAGAACTCCAGTTCCAGGGGAATCTGACACCCTCTTCTGACCTCTGCGGCATTGCACGACACAGGTGCACAAACTTGCGTGCAGACAGTACATTCATACACATACGGAAATAAATAAAATTAATTAAAAAAATTAAAAAAATTAGGATTAGAGACCTCATTAAGTTTCAATGCTGATCTTTACTAGTTTTTTTTTATAAAGAAAGCATGATTTCAATTTATGAGCAAACTTTCTTAGAGCAAGAAAAATGTATTTCTTAATGCTAAAATGAAGTTGCTCTGCTGCTTGAAATCTTCCATATTTAGTGCCTAGGCTGTCCACAAGATATACATAACGAAATCCTAATTACCTGCATTAATATTTCCAACATAAGAAGTCTTGAGCTTCAGATCAGTGTGGTGGAAAAGTACAGTCTCTGATTTAAGGAATAGGATTTATCACAAAAATATCCATGCCTGAAAATGAGCACTAACAAAAAATAGCTATAGGTATGGGGCTGCAGATGTGTCTTTAGCAGAGTGGGCAGTAGGTATATGGGTAAACTGCTTCATGTTGAAAAATACATTTAAAGAATGGTAAAGTTTTAAATTTGGAGAGAAAAAAAACAAATGAGCAAAACGTGTACACTTACATGCATATGCGTATGCTCACATAAATGTTTGAATATTATAATGCAATGTTTTTTAGGAAAGTAACATTTTGAAGAATGAGAAAGCCAAGATTGTAGTCTGGCTCTGGTACCAAGCTTTACCTGAAAGATGGCCTTAATTTGTATCCTCTCTTTCTCAGCCATGGGTTAGTGTGAGCATCAAGATGGGAGGTACTTTGTAAACTCTGAAAATATACAATGATATTTGCTGTACGTTGATACCTTAATTTACATAGCAGGTTTACAAATATTTACTGCTTTTGGTCAGTTAGTTATTATGAGCATTTTTATTTATAACTAGTTTATAGATACTAGATGTAGAAACATTTCAGTGGCTTGAGAATTATCAAAGCTTTATGAAAATACTTCACATTTAAGATATGTATAGTAACTGCTAACACATTCTAAAATGTTAATTATTTCCTATTTGAGGACCAAAAGATAGAAACAACATGCACAAACACTAAAGGTAATCAGAGAATGTGATACAAAATATTAACCTTATCATTGTTGTTTTAGGAGACAGTGGTCCGACTTGTAATTCTTTTTTTTATTTATTTTTTATTTATTTTTTGATTGATGCTTTGTGCATTTCATACATCATTTTCCAGTTCAGTTCAGGCATATTTCCCTTTCCCTTCCCCCCTACCCCCACCCCATCCCATATCATGCATTTTGCCATAACTGTCCTGCATCTTTCTCTCAGTTTTTTTTTTCATTTTTTAGCTATAAGTGATGATCCATGAGTACAAGCATCCTTCATATGAAACCAATTTACAACAGGCAGGTTGTTGTGCCCAGACCCCCACAGCCCCACCATCCAGCAGGGGTGAGGGGTTGTATGTTCAATCAAGTTGATCAAATGAGTGTCCAGACTACATTGCTTGATTTTCACCATTCACCCAATCTCAGCCCTTACATTCAACCATGCCCCCCTTCCGCAGATTGTTCCCGAGCTTAGAAATGGGGCACAGTGGATGAGAAGCAAAACAGTCACATCTCTCTGGAGCTGTTGTCTTGGACTCTGGTCAATTCTTCTGGCTGTTTCCTTTTCATGGCTGACAGTTTGTCCAGCAATAACCTTTCGATCCTACTAATGAAGCACAAGCAATTAGATAATGGGTATTTAAACAGCACTAATAGTTATGGTAGGTTCTTTGGTATACACATGTGTTTGGATGATATGTTTAATCTAGAATTACATTTTTTCCTGTTAAATATGAACAGGGTCTACTGTGGCTTATAACATATCCCAACCTGTAGAGGATGTAAGCTTGTGGCATCAGCCATGAGTTATTCCTCCAAGGAGAGAGCCAATAGCCAATTAGGTAGAAGACACAATGGAGGAAAGACAGCATCTTCAGCAAGTGGTGTTGGCAAAACTGGATCACAACTTGTAGAAGAATGAAATTAAACCCCTACCTCTCACCTTGTACAAAAGTCAACTCCAGATGGACCAAAGACCTCAACGTGAAACCCCAAACTCTGGAGGTGATAGAAGAGAAACTTGGCAGCAGACCTACAAGACATAGGCATAGGAAAAGACTTCCTAAATCAGACAGCAGCTCACAAGAAATAAGATCGACAATTGACAAATGGGACCTCATTAAACTCCAAAGTTTCTGTACATCAAAAGAAACAATAAAGGAAGTGAAGAGAAAACCCACAGAGTGGGAGGAAACCGTCACTGCAGATACATCTGATAAAGCATTAATTTCCAGAGTATACAAGCTACCAAAAACAAAGAAGAAAGAAAACAAATGAATCACTCAAAAGATGGAGCAAAGATCTGAATAGAGACTTCACAGGGAGGAATTAGAGATGGCCGAGAACACTTAAGAAGTGTTCAACATCGCTGATAATTAAGAAATGCAAATTAAAACCACTTTGAGATATCACCTTACTCCAATAAGACTGGCTAGGATCAGGAACACGATGATACCAATGCTAGAGAGGTTGTAGGGAAAGGGAACACTCATCCATTGTTGGTGGAATGTTGAACTGTACAGCCACTATGGAAAGCAGTGTGGAGAACCCTTAGAAGACGCAAAAATGAGCCTTCCATTTGACCATGTCACCACTCCTGGGTATATACCCACAAGACAACAACTATACTGCAAAATACATGCACAGCTATGTTATTGCAGCTCTGTTAACAATAGCAAAAAAGCTGGAACCAGCCCAGGTGCCCCTCAACTGACGAGTGGATAGAGAAAATGTGGTACATGTATACAATGGGAGTTCTATGCACAGTAAAGAGAGACAACATCATGAACTTGCAGGTAAATGGATGGAGCTAGAAGACATTATGTTAAGTGAAGTAACACAGCCCCAGAAAAACAAACGACAAATGGTGTCCCTCATATGTGGATGCTAGTACCAATAACCCAGATATAAATATTTCTCGTGGAGAGGGAGGAATAGAAAGAACAACAACAGAAAGACTGCAGCAGAAAATGGACTGAAATGGGGAATGGGGAAGGGGGGAGGGTGGAGAGGGAACACGGTGTATATTCGATAATGCAATATAATTGACGTGAGTTCAACAAGTACCCAGTTTTCCCTAGACACTGTCTACGAGGAACATGGTGTCTTAGGACTTAGAAAAGTAAATATGTGATATTAAACAACATTGGTTTACAGACTCTGATAAAAACGGTAATGCATCTGAGTATAATGGAGATATAAATCGCTGTTGTCCACATTGTTTTACATAAAATTTGTAGAGCAATAACTTTGGGATTGGCACATACAAATGTTCTCTATAAGTTTCTCTGTTGTACAGTATCACCTGTAGCATTTTCTTTAAGATGATTTAATGTAAAAAATTAAGTTTGCTTCCCAAGTTAACATATATGTCACCCAAAACAACATGGTGAATTTGATGAAATCTGTGCCTTGATTCCACCCTATAGTTTGTATAACAACTGTCTTTCTGGAGATTCATGGGTTAAAAATAAGGGGGGGATACAGATAGACATGAAACCTTTTCATCAAAAACCTTGCAATTCAAATCCTAAAACTAACTACGGGAAAAGATTTGTGGGTCCCAACAAGACAAAATGTCACCAACTTAATGGCTGAGAAAGAAAAGATACAGCTTTGCATTGAGTAGGATGTACCAGAAAGTGCCAACTGAAAGGTTGACCTGTCTGAACATCGAAAGGAAGAAAAGCCTCAGATTGCTATAAACATCAAACCCCTCTGTGGATCCTACTTATAACAACTATTTATAATGAGTCCTAATGAAACTTACCTTCTAGGTGCCGCAAGGTTTTGATATGAGAGACTTTCTTGCCTCCCCCCCCATAGAAAAAGGAGAAATATGATGATGATGAGGCTGACTTGTAATTCTTATGCAATGTTTATTTCTTATCATGTCACAACTTTGGTTATTCACTTTAAATGGAAATATCAAAGAAACATAATATGAAAAAATTGTATTGAAGGTTTGGTTGGCATAGCTCCTGATTCCTGCCAGTTCCCTGAGAGTTTGGTTCTTTTCCTTCTAGTTCCGAACGTTTGACCCATGTAAGCAGCTGTGGTGCAGCCATCCTGATAACCCATACTTCTGTAAGACTAAAAAGGGACCCCCGCTTGATGGTACCGAATGTGCTGTTGGAAAGGTGAGTACATCTGCTTATACAGTAAAGATTTATGATGTGCTGCCTGGGTGTCTTTACAATTCTAAGAAGTAATGGACATCACTGGGGTCATTTAACAACTTATCTGAGTAAATGCTACTTTTTCCTTTGTATGATTCACTTTTATTATTTTTATTGATGCATGTGTGTATGTGTGAGTGAATGCCATGTATGTGCAGGTGACTTTGGAGGCCAGACAAGGACATTGGATGCCCTGCAGCAGGAGTTACAGGCAGTTGTGAGCCACCTGATGTGGGTGCTGAGAAATGAACTTGGGTTGTTTGCAAGAGCAGCAAGTGCTTTTAAGGGCTGAGCCATCTCTACTGTCCCAATTCTTTAATTTTATGTTTAACAGTGTGAATCTAAGTTATCTTTCTGATAGGGTGCATTGGTAGTGCAAATACCTGTGGATATCGTAAATGGTTATTCACCTAGGGTGGGGAGGGAAATAAGTGAAGACCCTCAAATAAGTCATTCTTATATAATCTTCAGGTTTAGTATATATAAGAGTTCCATAATTCTCTTTTGTCATTTTCCTAAGTGGTGCTATAAGGGGCATTGCATGTGGAAGAATGCTAATCAGCAAAAGCAAGATGGCAATTGGGGATCATGGACCAAATTTGGTTCCTGTTCCCGGACATGTGGAACTGGTGTTCGGTTTAGGACACGCCAGTGCAATAATCCCACGTGAGTATAGTCCCTAGGTTTCCTGTTATGTTTTGATAGACCTGAAAAGAGTTCAGTATTCTGTTATTAGTGCCTTGCTTCTTTTGTCCTATGTATAAAATATAGAAAACATTGTTGACAATCGACAGGCCAGTGTCTTTTGGGTAAATCTTACCAATCTGGTGGAGTAGTCAGTAATGAAGAAGAGATGCTCAAATGAAGAGGAGAACTTGATGTTTGGGACTAGTAGGGAGGTGAGCAGATATAGTAGATACTGTGTGCCATAGGCCCTGTGGGCTGGGAAACATCAAACAAGAAACAAAGGGGCATTGAATGGGAGCAGTACCAACCACATTGATTCTGCCTAGAAGGTAGGTTCAGTTGCTTCAGTGTGGAGCAACAGAAATGGTGGCGGACTGCCAGGGACGACTAGGGGAAAAAGCATCCATTCACCCTGTCGGTCAGACAGATTCATTCAGCCCTGCTGTATGCTGTTTTTATTTTCTGAAGAAAAACAATGGAACCATTAAGCTTGGATATTCTTACTTATCCAGCTGGGGTTCAATATGTGAGTAGGCTTTTATCTGCTTCTGGAAGGAGGAAGACTCTGAGACTCTGAGCATGAGTCTAATAAAAACTACTGGGGGGCACATACTTTCTTGGTGCGAAGATATGATAGCATTACAAGTACCAAAACAATCAAAAGTAAGAGTAACCAAGGCTCATAGTGAGCCAAGGTCTCTTCTAAGTACTTTAAGTATGTTATCCCACTTTCCTCTTTCAAATATATTTTCATTTGTATTTTATATAGTAAAATTTATGTCTCCTTTTTTTACAAAAAGGAGACATAAAACCATACCATGAAAGTTTCTTTGAGTTTCATTATATATTTTATGCATGGTAGAAAGCATCATTTTCCTGGGTTTCATGTGCATACTAATTTTCATCTTTGTATTCTTTGGTCATAAATAAAGCATACTGTTTCCATAATGATTTAGTGGAATTTTAGGGATCTTTTATCTCACAGCAAGGAGAGAAGGGCGCATTTGGAGAGTCACCAGATTTAGGAAGCTCATTCAGTCTCGCCGGCAGCTCAGAAGGACTGGCTCTCTGCCCTGCAGCTCTGAATCTGCAGGCCTCAGCTGCTGGGCCAAAGCCAAGTAGCCTTTTTAAAAATGTTGTCTTTTCTTTAGGCCCATCAATGGTGGTCAGGACTGTCCTGGTGTTAATTTTGAGTACCAGCTTTGTAATACAGAAGAATGCCAGAAGCACTTTGAAGACTTCAGGGCCCAGCAGTGCCAACAGCGTAACTCCCACTTTGAATACCAGAATACCAAACACCACTGGTTGCCACACGAACATCCAGATGGTGAGTAGATGCTCTTCTTTTTCCTGCTATGTGGGATATTCCCTGAGAGTTTAATCTTTGTCAACACCGAGTCCTTGGACTCTGGGGCTCTATAGCACAGGAAACAGGGTGCTTCCAGAAGTAAATCATCCTGGGTTTCCTAGAGTCAGGCGAAAGGACTTTCTTTTTCTGGAGAGGTAAGGGTTATGACAGACAGCCCTGTCACTGTCCACATGGGAACCAAGATTCAATCTCCTGATTCAGTTGAAATCAAACTGTAAATTAACCAGAAAAAAATACAATTGGTTTACAGCTGAGACAGGATGAAAACAACAACAACAACAACCCAAGAATGTTGCTTAATAACAAAAGGCAACTCATAACCATTTTATAAACTAGTTATTTAAAACACTCTTGGAAATTCTCTTGTGGTGTTTCACTTCTTCCCCTTAATTTCTGGACTAGAGAGATTGAAATCGAAATCTCTTGTCAGATTTCTTGTAGCCTAATAAAAGAAAAGTTCATATAACTTTTGATTCAATATAGAGCTTTATAAAAGGAAATGTGAGCATGTATAGGTCAAAGTTGAACACATTTAGAATAAAGGCATTATTTTTTAATTTATTTTAGTCAAGTAAATCACATCAATCCTGTGTAATTGGGAAGTACTACAAAGGGCAAAGACATCAGTGGAGTGGTTAGGTTAGACCAAAGAGGAATCCTTTCAATGTTCAGAATGTTACTAAAACAAAATTGGCCTTCAGTCAAGACTTATGAAAAAGCTAATCTAAATGAAGTCTGGCTTGGCCAGTGTACTCTCCCTGGGGCAGTCTCGGTCCATTCTTTATGTCCCTGCTCAATTAACAGAGCCCCTTTTCAGCTTAGCAGTATCCCAGCTTAGATAATCACATTAGGGTAAATATCCATACTGGCCTATCTACCCTTTTCATTTGCTCCACATTGCATTTGCTTCTCAGCCACTCATACTGAAATGTTATACTTTAAAGATATGCTGGAATATGCTGCTCGGACATTGTACTTCATGCAGACAGTTAATTTGAGCCCCCCTCTTACACAGCTAAGAAAAGATGCCACCTTTACTGTCAGTCCAAGGAGACTGGGGATGTTGCTTACATGAAGCAGCTGGTGCATGATGGCACGCATTGTTCCTACAAAGATCCATACAGCATATGTGTGCGAGGAGAGTGTGTGGTGAGTTAAAACCATCCCTCTATGGTGCCCTAATATGTTCTGCAATTCTACTACAATTTCACAGTAAACCGTCATTCATAGGCGTGTTTGAAATTATTTTCTCAACTGACTCTTAATGTGTTTTGACCAAGCCCCCTCTCCATTCCCTTCTCCAGCTTCTCCCCTATTCCCACCCCCTACTTTTACCTCTGAACTTCATGTACTCTTTCTTTCAAAGAAAACGGGGCCTCTCTCTCTTGACTTCCTGTGCTCATTGCAAGATGTGAACCTTGGCTTTCTGCTCCAGCCCCTGCCGCCATGCCTCCCTCCACAATGCACTCTAATTCCTGTCAATCTAAGCTCAAATAAACTCTTCCTTTTATAAGTTCCCTTGGTCATGGTGTTTTATCACAGCAACAGAAAAGTGACTAATACAGTTATTTGGTACCAGAGAGTGGGCTGTTGGCTGTGCAGAACCTGACCATGTGGGTGTTTGGAGACATGTGGAAGACTTTGGAACTCTGGGCTAGAAAAGCTGTTGACTACTGTAAGCAGAGCTTAAGGGGCCATTCTAGTAGAAGCCTGGAAGAAGGCATTGCTGCAAAAACGTAGTTCCAGAGGAATATAAAGACTTAGGCAGCGACTGGGATATTTTGGCAAAGAGTCTGGCCACACTTTTCCCACAGCCCAAATGCTTGCCTGATGCTAAGTTGAAAAGCAATGGACTAATGTCTTTGGTGGCAGATATTTCAAGACAGCCTAATGTAGAAATGGTGACATGGCTATTAATGGTGAATATTGTGCAGATCTACAGTGAAAAAGAGCAGATGGGGCAGAAAGAAATGCAGAATGTACAGTTTGGATCTGAAAAGTGCACTAGGAAGATTAAAGGTGGGGCCAAGGCATGTGAAGAAGACGATCCCTTTGATAAGGAGATTAAAGTGATTAAGGAGAGACCTAGATATTTACAAGTACACAAATGGAAAAATGAGATTAAAGTGATTAAGGAGGAGCCTCGATATTTACAAGTAAACAACAGAAACATTACCTTCAGGGCAAGACCACATCCATCTAAGCCACCAACTTTTGAAAGGAAAATACTTGAAAGGGCAGAGAAAATTTGTGAATGTGATTGAAGTAGAACAGGGTCTATCCCAAACTTTGGTTCTTCCTCCATGGTTCCAGAGAGCCGCCGAGGCCAGGCAGAGTGCAGCAGGGGCGTCTCTGCATAAAGAAGGCCCTGATAGGCCATTGCGTGAAGCTGTGAATGTGAAGCCTAGTTGGCAGCTGAGACCCCAAGAAGACATTCGAGATGCCAGAGATGTGAGATATTTGCAAAGGAGAGCTGCATCCAGGGAGTGGTACCAGCCTAAGGAAGAGATGTATGTTGCAAGCAAAGCTGGAAGAGCTGAGCCATCTAAGCCCTTTGCAAGTCAAGTCTCAGAAGTTGCACATGGAGCTACTGGACTTAGTGATGCCCTGCTGTTTTTTTATCTTATTTTGGTTCAGTATTTCCTCACTATGCCTCTATTCCTCCCTTTTGGAATGGGAATGTGTATTTGGTTCCATTGTACGTTGGGAGTATGTAATTTGTCCTCTGATTTTACAGGAGCTTACAGTTAAGAGATTAGCCTGAGTCTCAGAAAAGACTATGGACTGTAGATTTTTGAATAGAGTTGAGACTGGCAAAGACTATGGGGACTTTTAAGGTTGGACTAAATGCATTTTGCATTTTATATGGTCAGGAGTCTATGGGGTCCAGGAAGTGGAATGTGGTGGTTTAAATGAGAATGTTCCACATAGGCTTTAAGTATTCGGACATGTTGTCCCCAGTTGGTGGAACTGTTTGGGGGATTTTAGAAGGTGTGGCCATGCTGGAGGAAGTACGTCACTGGGGGTAGGCTTAGAGAGCTTAACAATCCTTGCTAGTCTCCAGTCTCTCTCTCTCTTGACTTCCTGTACTCATTGTGGGATGTGAACCTAGGATTTCTGCTCCAGCCCCTAGCCACCATGCCCCCCTCCACAATGGACTCTAATTCCCATCAATCATAAGCTCAAATAAACTCTTCCTTTTATAAGTTAAAAAAAAAAAAAGAAAACGGGGCTAGAGAGATGGCTCAGTGGTTAAGAGCACTGGTTGTTCTTGCAGAATATCTAGGTTTGATTCCCAGCCTAAGAACCATCAGTAACTTCAGTTCCAGGGGATCTGACACCTTCTTCTGACCTTCACAGCATTGCATGAAACTGGTACACTTACATACATACAGGAAATACACTCATACATATAAAATAAAAATAAATAAAATGTTAAAACAAACAAATATAAAAACCACATTGAGTCCAATTAGTTTGGCCTGTTCATGCATGGGTGTGGTACCATGGGTAGACTTCTAGAGGCCATATCCCTGAAGAAAATATACTTTCCCACCCCCAGTAGCCATGAATTGCCAGAAGCTTCCAGCTAGGGGCAGGACACCATGAGGCCCTCCCCCACCCATGCTAGAAGTTTGACTGAATTGGTCTTGCACAGATCTTATGCATATAGTCCTAGCCACTGTGAGTTCTTATGTGTAATGATCCTATTATGTCCAGTAAATAGCGCGTCACTGTAGACATCCACTATTTATGGCTCTTACAGTCTTCTTTCCCCATGTTCCCCAATAGTCCCTGAGTCTTAGGGGTTAGGGTGTGATACAGATGTCCCATTGGAGCCAATTGCTCCATAGTCTCTTATTCTCTGCACATTGACCAGTTGTGTATCTCTGTATTAATTACCATCTACTGCAAAAAGAGGCTTCTCTGATGAGGTTGAGAGATGCAATAATCTAAGATTATAATGATAAGTCCTCAGACAGCAGTTTAATACTTTGTCCATTCAGCAGAATAATGGTTGTAGGTGCTCCCCCAAGGCCTGCAATTTCTCTACACACAGGTTCTTGGCCCACAGGTTAATGGTTCCAGTCATGAGTTCTGTCTTGTGGAGTAGACTGTATAACCAATCAGAAAGTGGTTGGTTACTCTTTAGCATTTGTGTCACTATCACACCAGTGAGAATATCTTACCAGGTCAGGCATTACTGTAGCTCAGAGAATTCATAAGCGGGTAAGACTTTTGATCATTTTTCTCCACCAATAGCATACATAGAACCTTCTAGCATGACGAAAACTGACCAATAAGGATGCACCTCTCTGGATGGTACCAGCTTGAGTTCCCTATGTCCTATGACTCAAGTATGTGGTATCTTTAACAATAGGGTCTTACCATCAAGTTCTGTAGGGTAGCCAAGAACAAATAGAAAAGACCTGTAAAATTTGGAAGGGGCTCTATGGGACCCGTTGCAGAGACTTTTCCTCCTGGGAGGTGCCCACACGCTTACCCACACATGTAGCATCTTGCCCCTCCTCTGCCATTATCAGTCCCCAGCGTTATTAGGCAAAGTGAAAAGGAGTGGACTCTCCAATCTTAGTTAGACTGGAGAATTGATTAGGCTTGCCTGCAAAGTGATGGTGGAAAAATGTACACTCACAAGGAGACACAATTTTCCCTTTCCAACATGGCTGCCCAGAGTCCTGGCATGAATTCTGTACCTTCTGCTCATGACAGTAAAATGGCGAGAGAGTGCAGCCCCACGTGGTGGACATCTTTATATGCCCCAGTGGTGTCCCAGAGTCCTAGAGTTCTGTGTGCATTCCCACAGGAATGCCAGCATTGCAGGAACACCAGACTTGTGGGAACCTTGCTCTGGGCTCTGCTTTGTCCTTTGCTCCTCCCTTTAAGTAAACCAGACTCCATAATTCAGAACTTGTCAGGTGATGACTCCATTTCAAAGAAGATACATTTTATCCCATAGGAGTTCACTGACAACTAGAAAACAGCTAACCCATACTGGGCACTAGGCTTTTGATGTGGTAGCTTATGTTGTCTAGGACAGGCATTTTCCTCCCATTATTGGTGAACTCTGATTAAACTCTCTCTCTCTCTCTCTCTCTCTCTCTCTCTATATATATATATATATATATATATATATATATATATATGTATATATATATATATGTTTAGAAAACTGTGTTTTTTTGTTGTTGTTTTTGAAGTCTAATTTTAAGAAGAGTAATACAGGAATCTTTCATTTTTCAACCAATTCTAAGTTTAAATATCAAGCTCTGTAAGAACAAAGATTGTAAGAAAGAAAAACTGTTTTTTTCATTTAATCTTTTAAAAATACAATTTGTATTCTTGTTCATTTTCAGTTAATATAAAATTATTCACGTTAACTGAAATAGTGCTTCTAATATCTATTTCTCTTTTAACCTTAGCCTAACTAAAGTATGGAGATGCCTTATAGTTTAACTGAATTATCTCTGAGAGTAAATATCTTAGTCTATTTTACGTTGCTGTAAAATAATATCACAAGTTGTGTAATTTATATTTAAAAAACAAAACCAAGAAAGCTCATAACAAATGAGCTTTAGGTATCTTTGTCCCTGGTTTTAGAGGCTGGGAAGACCAAAGGCATGGTGCTGGTGACGTCTTCCTGCTATGTCACCATGCACAGAGATGCAAGAGAAATAGGAACTGTGTACCAGAGAGAGTAGGAGGCAGCCATTTGTGACACCCTCACTTAGGACAACCTGTCCATTTCCATGATAAGCACATTAAAAGTTCTTTCATGAAAGTAGAGGCCTTGTGATCTAATCATGGGGACATTTTTTGTTTATTTTGTCTTGTCTTGAAATATCTCAGTCCATAACCAAAACTGGGCTGGAACTCACTGTGTAGCCCAGATTGATCACACACTTATTGTGATCTTCCTGCTTCAGCCCTCCTAGTGCTGGGATTACCCAGGTGTAAACCCACACCTGGCCTACTCACATTTCATTAGACCCCACCTCCCAACACTGTTAAACTGGGGATTAAGTTTCCAACATTCTTTGAGGGCAAATGCCAATAATAGTAGAAGGTGTAATATCATCATTTTTTACCCCCAGGGGAATTTAGTGCACTAAGTGTATGTTGGTTCTCCTGCCTGTTATCATGCCAAATTTGTGAGTATAGTGTTATATATCATTAGCCTATTTACTTGAAGGTCCTGCTCCAGTCCAAAAAAGCCTTCACTAGTTGCCTATTAAATGTGAAAATGTAAACCTTACCTGACATTCAGGGCCTTCCACACCCTGTTGTCATCAGAGATTTCACAATGTGCTTTCTGTGTCCTTTCCACTGGCTTTCACCCAGAGATGAAGGGTGATCTCTGAGCTTACTTTCTGTGAACATAAAATTTTATAGCTATCTGAACCTTTTCCACTTCTGAAATGGTTCTTTACTCTCTGTGTCCCATCAGGGCCTTATGAAAATCTTTAACACTCTTTGGGAGATTTGTCTACATCCCAACTCATTTAGAAAAGATTACATGATTGTATAATCATTGAAATGGTGTCCATCTTTATGAATATGGGAGCAACAGATAGAAAAATACCAATCTATCTATTTGCTATTTTTTTTTTCTCTCCAGCTGCGGCTCACATCTTTGATTAATAAATTTTTGGTACTGATTAGGATAATTATGTTAATGAAAATACTTCAATAGACCAAGGAAATTTATTATTTATTGTCTAGACCACCAATCATTTGTCATTTGATTTCACACTAGTTCTTCAAAAACCTGAGGTTTAAAGAAATCATCATTCCAGTCAAAGTCTGGCACAGCTTGCTGGCTGTGTGGCATGACTAAATAAAGGCTTAGCCATCTTCTGGGATGTTGTCTGCTACTTGGCACATTAAAATTAGCCATGTTTAACATATTTTTTTTCTCCAGAAAGTGGGCTGTGATAAAGAAATTGGTTCTAACAAGGTTGAGGATAAGTGTGGTGTCTGTGGGGGAGACAATTCCCACTGTCGAACCGTGAAGGGGACATTTACCAGGACACCCAGAAAACTTGGTAAGATGCATGTTCTCCTGATTAATAATACCCTTTTCTGCTTCTTGTACTTTTAAGAAATCTCCTTTTAGAATTGCAAGGTTTTCTCAATGGATATTAGAGAAATTAGTTGATAGTTTCTTGCGAGCAGTTTAAATAAAAATAAATCATTAAAAAATAAAATTCAGTGTAGTGGAGAGCGGCTATAAGAGGGATGCAGAAAGGGAAGGGGTAGAGATATAACCAAAATATATTGTATGAAATATGGAAAAAGTTAATTTAAAAAAACTCAAATGCTACAGTATTCAAGAGGAAAAATTCTAAATTGAGAGAAAAGGTAGTCTAGCAATAATAACACTTAGCAAAAATATATATGTTTTATCTTTCATTTAATAAAATGTAGATGAATTAAGGCTTTTAAAAATATCTATAGCACATAAATTGTTGTATAGAAGAATAAAAAGTTACAAAACTTTAGCTTATTATACCGTTTTCATGTATTTTTATTTTAAAAGTGAATAATTTTATTCTGTTTTATACTTATGAAGTTAGCATCTATACACCACATAATCTGTAGCAGTTTATTTTAAACAAAATACAGATACAACCAAAATAATCTGAAGTCTGACTACTCATACGTATGAGCTTTTGTCTCATTACACCATCGTTTACATAAACATCAATGTACAGCAAAGGGCCAAAGATAAAACAGAAATCTGTCCTCATGCAACAAGTACTATGTAAGAATATTGGTTTCGGCCGGGCATGGTGGTGCACGCCTTTAATCCTAGCACTTGGGAGGCAGAGGCAGGTGGATCTTTGTGAGTTCAAGGCCAGCCTGGTCTACAGAGTGAGTTCCAGGACAGCTGGGGCTACAGGGAGACCCCGTCTCAAAAAGACCAAAAAAATAAAAAAAAAAGAATATTGGTTTCATAAATGTTATTGGAATTTTCATACTATTCAGATGCAAACATTTATAAGGTCTAACAAAATTTATTTAATAAGGATTTTGGGGGGAAAATACTTCTGAAATTTCAGGATTTAAAGAAGTTTGTTATGATGTTTTCATGAAGATCCTCTTAAATCTTGTAAGACAATTTTAGTATAATATCTGATGAGATGTGAGAAAACTGAGGGAAAAAATGTGAAGAAATGTTGAATTCTAAATATGTAGTGATTATAATTTATAGAAGAAAGCATAAAATGCTATGTGAGTGTTCATCCAAATGGAGCAATTCTTCATTTGGATGTAATCCATTTGTACCACTCATACCCTGTTTACTCAGCTATATGGAATCAAATGTCAGCCCTGCTCTGTGACATGTTTCAGATGGCATAGTGAGGCAGTCATGTTCAAATGTGTGCAGTCCCTCCTCTTGCTTATTAACATCTTTGCTAGTCCTTTGTAATAAATTAGCAAACTTTGTCTTTTTGAGAGTTATTTAAAAGTAAATAATGCCATCTTTGGCTAGCTGATTGCATCACTTTAATAAAGCATTAATGTTATTATTTTATTAGAATAAATATAATTTTCTCTGTATTGCTATGAAATAATGGACTATGCTTACTTATTAAAGTTATATATTATTCTTTTCTTTGGGTTACCAAATAATTTCTTTTATTTTCAGGGTGAATTAATATAAAGAAAAATATTGCTGTGGTTATTCTTTCTGTATTTTGTCTAATTTAAGGAAATAATACTGGTTTCAGACAACTTCAAAAATTATGCTAAACTTGAGAAGCAAGGTCAAAGGAACACATGAAAGTGTTCCTCGGTCACACAGATTCAATTGCTCAAAGACAACTTACCTCCATTTCTTTGCACTAAACTCATCATAGTCATTCAATAGACTAATTAAACTTTTCCAACAGGCAAACATTTAAGCAAGAGGTGCCATAAAGAACTCAAGTTTCTGGAAAATGAAATCTGCAAGTATTCAACTTCTAATCACCTACATCATTCTTCTTAGTCTTACTTTCATTGACTATTAACAGTTTATCGGCATTAGCTAACTATTGTAAATATATTGTGACTCCAACATATAAAGTTACAGAACATATCTTGTAACTTACCTAATAAAATCTATGTGGCTTTTGGGATAGTCAATGAAACAGCAAGACTTGGATAAACATGAAACTCCCACTAATTAACAACATTCTATTTAAGGGAAGACGAGAGGCGCTTTCACTTTGCCAAAAGGAGCTCGTAATATTTCTCTTGCTGAAACAAGAGAAGCTAAAAATGTACTGGGTAAGTAGTAGCCAACCGCAGAAAGATGGGCATCCATGAATCGCACCAAGCTGTTTTTCTCTCCTTGGCACCTTAAGGACATTACTTCTAGCAGTTGCTTAACTCAGGCAAACATGGTAGAGCTCATGTGTTGGGCTGTACCTTAGGTGAAGGTACTGAAACCCTGGATCCCCAAATGGCCACTAGTTATTAAGGATACTAATAGATATTATGTAAAAGTTAGGAAAATATGCGTATAGATAGCTATTAATTGTATGTATATACAGGACAGAAACAATTTTTCTGATTCCATTAATTGTATATTGCTATCTGAATTTCTTTCAGTATTCATCTTGTATTATATGAATTAGATACTTCATAATATACTAAAAGTTATGTCACATCATTTCTTATATTCATTTTCTTTAGACAGGTACTTCTGATACAGCCCTGTCTAAGTTCAAACTCAGGATCTGCCTGCCTCAGTTTCACACCTGCTGGGGTTATAGGCCTGAACCATCACACCTGGATCTTACTCATTTTAATTTGATTTTAGTTATTGTGAATTTTATACACTACATTTTTATTATATTTAGGATGGACAATCTGGGCTGGAGAGATGGTTAAGAGTACTAGCTGCTCTTACAGAGAACCTAGGTTGACTTCCCAGCACCCATGTGGCAGATAACAATCATTAGTGATTCCAGTTTCAGGGGATCTGATGCCCTCTTCTGGGCTCCACAGGCATTGTATACACAGGTGCACTTACATACATGCAGGTAGAATATTCATACACATAAAATATAAATGAATAAAAGTTTACCAGAACTATGAAAAAAATCCACCCAAATAAAAAACAGTCTCCCAATTAGTCCTGTTGTAGATTTATGACAGTATTTGTAAGTGATCTTAAGGTAATTTTAGGACATGTGATAACATTAAGGCTTTTAATTTATGACACTGATGATAAGAAAAGTGATACATGAATTTTAAAACCCTAAAACCCTGATAACCAATTTAAGCCCATTAATTTACAATTTCTGGCTTAGAAGACTGAGACCAGAGTGAAGCAACATAATACTCATAACTTGTATTCAGTAACTTGGACCAATCTATGAAATGTATTAAAACGTTACCATTAAAACATCTTTAAATTTTTAAGATTAATTCGGGACCACAAGGAAAATGAACAGTTTTCATTAGTTTTTTCTTTTGTATATGAAAGCCTATGTCTAGTGTCTTAGTGATTTGCAAAAAGCAGATGAAATGTCTCAAGTTCACCACCTACAAACTTTCATTAAAAATCAGCTCCATTTTTAAAAACTAATTTTGAAAAATAGATTTACATAGATTGACTTGGGAAAGTGTAGGATTTGCCTGAATGCATGCAATTTATAGGTGAGCACAGCCTATGAATTTTCCCCTCTTCAAATAAAAAAAAAAAAAAGCTTTTTTTCTCATGCAAGATATCCTAAGGCTGTGGAGTTAATTTCTGAAAAGCACCTTTCCGTTTATGGATGCCCTCTTCTGCATGCAGGAGCAGTAAGGATGCTATGCTGCCTAACCATGGTGTTGCTTTTGTCTTCTCTGCTTTCTCCAATAATCACTACACATGCAAAGGGTACCTTAAGATGTTTGATATACCCCCGGGGGCTAGACATGTGTTGATCCAAGAAGACGAGGCTTCTCCTCATGTTCTTGGTAAGTTTTTCTGTCTGCTGGTGCTGCTTTTACGTGCACTTAAACATGAAATGTCAAAGACACAACACATATAGGGATATATGTGTGTATGCATATGTAGTACATATACATACATATGCAAGAATAAGAATTATGTATAAATGCTATTATGTGACATTTTGAATTTTCTCCCAGTTATCTGTATATTAAAATAAAACATATGCAAAACTAAACAAATTTTGGTAGAAAAGGGGTTGGTTCATTATTCATGAGAAATAATTTTACAAGTTTACATTTGTTATGCATCTTTTGCTTTGAATTAGGACATGAGAATAGTAGTGTACTAAATAAAAGGCAAATATCAGGAGAATTCATCATACATGGCTGATGCCTAATATACCTACATATATACACACATATATATGCGCTCTTGTTTTATATAGATTTCATATTCTTTGTAATGCAGCCACAGAAGAATTTTTGCTATTCCAATGTTAATTTTTCCTCATATCTGAAAAATGTCCTTTGTTGATTGACACATACAGATCCACTTGCATGGTTGATTGTAGTTTCTAGAAGATGTTTCTTTTCCTCCCTTATGAGAAGATCACATAATCATATAATGCCACTTTCAAGGAATGTGTAAAGTACATTCACAAGTATAACCATAATAAGATATATGCAGTATAAGATACAGTAGATATGTAATACACTAAAAAAAATAAGATCCAGTAGATGTGTAATACACTTAAGAAAATATAAGATGCAGTAGATGTGTAATACACTAAGAAAATATTTATAGCCCTGGCTTCCAAGGAAATGAACGAGTGAGAATTGTTAACATCTTTGACAATGTTTTCAAATGGAATATTTGCAAACATGGTTTGGGCCCAATTAACTACCTTTCCATTTTTTAACTTGGGACAAATGCTTCTCAGTGGTTTAAATGCCTAACGAATGGAATGGAAAAATCATTAGAACTAACATTCATTTTGACTGCTTGACAGTAATAGAGAAGCAGAGTCATTCTTTTTATTAATAGACTGGGGTGGGGGGGCTCTCTATGTACCTTCAGTACTGCCATCTGACAAAATTTATGCAGGTTACTCATTTTCCTTCCTTTAGCTATTAAGAATCAAGCTACAGGTCACTACATTTTAAATGGCAAAGGGGAGGAAGCCAAGTCTCGGACCTTCATCGATCTGGGTGTGGAGTGGGATTATAACATTGAAGATGACATTGAAACTCTTCACACAGATGGTCCCTTACATGACCCCGTTATTGTTCTGGTATGTGCCATGCAGGCTACTATGTACTTGATTTTGTTTATAATGTTAAAATCAAGTTATCAAAAAAGATACTCATCTAAAAATATATGACTAAATATTTTATTACTTTTATAATTCTGTTTATCTTTGTTTTGTGTGTAACATTTGCATATATTTCAACAATAATCATTACAACCTGTGTAATATTATATTTTACTTGAATAATAAAGACAACAGAAACAAAAAGTAGGTTTTTATATTAGCCACAATTTCCCGCTTCTGATATTCTTTATATCTATTACCTTTGGCACGAAGAACATCCACTAGTGTGCTGATATCACAAGAAATGCTATAGAATTCTCCCACTTTCAATTCATCTTCAAAAATAGAACAGAAATATTAATATTTTGGTTATCTACAGGAAGTATAGACTTTGTTACTAGTTTTTTTGTTTTTGATTTACACACTTGAAAGATTCCTTAACTCACTGGAGGAGCATCCTGTTGTTTCTGCCAATTATTGGAGAGTTATTCATTATTTCCTTTAGGGAGCTAGAAAAATTTGAGGGCAGATCAAAGACAAAGATCTGGTCACTCCACACGAGCCTTTAGTATGGGTTTGTAAGTGTGATCACAACTCCAAGGAGGAGTCTGTTTGTGTAGGAGGTTCACTCAGCATCCTCTCTAGAAGTCTGGGGGAAGCCGGAGAGTTCCTTCTTGCCACTGGTGTGTTACATGCCTAGCAGAGGCCTGGTGCTGTTCCAAATAAATATACAGAGCAAGTGGGCTCTGAAGATTGAATAGAATGGAAAGGCTAATGTACATTTAACTAGAATTCTAAAAGAGATAAAAAGAAATAAATGAAACAATATTCAAAGTCATGAAGAGATTATTATTTTCCAGAGTTTGTGGAACTTTTGAGCTACATTTAAAACAGTTATAAGTGTAAAAATTGTATGAAGACTCAGAGGGCTGCGATATTCACAGTTCTCAAGCCACCCTATGCCAGTCTCTTCCACCCTGTAGCAGTCTGTCTTCTGTTTGTCTTTTCCCTATTAAATCTCCTTGAGAGATGGCCTAGCGGTTAAGAGCGCCGACCGCTCTTGCAGAGGACCCGGGTTCGATCCCCAGCACCCACATGGCGGCCGAGAACCGTCTGAAACTCCAATTCCAGGAGAACTCCAGTTCCAGGGGAATCCGAGACCCTCTTCTGACCTCCGCGGCATTGCACGACACGGGTGCACAGACTTGCATGCAGACACATTCATACACATACAGAAATAAATAAAATTAATAATAATAAAAAATCTCCTTTGCATTTGTGTTTAAAACAAATTGTCAACATTTATTTGGATCTTTTTCTGGCTTCTCATTCTGTCCCATAGATTAGTATACATCTAACCAAAACTCTCTAGAGTATTTAAGTTTGAATGACTAGAGAACAGGTCTTTTGATTCTTAAAGAATTTCATCCCTGGGGCTGGAGAGATGGCCTAGTGGTTAGGAGCGCCAACCGCTCTTGCAGAGGACCCGGGTTCGATCCCCAGCACCCACATGGCGGCCTAGAGCCGTCTGAAACTCCAATTCCAGGAGAACTCCAGTTCCAGGGGAGACCGACACCCTCTTCTGACCTCCGCGGCGTTGCACGTCACAAGTGCACAGACTTGCATGTAGACAATACATTCATACACATACGGAAATAAATAAATAATTTAAAAAAAAAAAGAATTTCATCCCTTTCCAGCAGCATGGCTACAAGGTTTCAGAGCCCTATAACCAGCATGATAGTGAGCCTCAAGGCTTTGGGCTGGCTCATTTTAATACAAGTGTAGAAAAAGGTAGGTTGGCAGCTAGAAGGTGGTTGTGAATAAGCAGTGGTCATGGCTTTTGTTCCTCTCTGAAGACCTGACCCCCACCTTTGTATCTCTGGAGCATGGGTTCTAGGCTGTTAGGGCTGAAAGATTTAGACATCTGGATAGAGTATAAGGATTGGTTCTTTATTTTAATGTTTGTGGTACTTACTTATCTCATTGCTGAGATAAAATACCCTGACCAAATCCACTTGAGGGAGGATTTGGGGGGGGGTATTGAATTTTGTTTATTTCATACATAAAATCTCAATCAGTCTCAATCACTTTCATAACCCTTTCTCCATTGGTACCCTCCCACAACCCCCCACTGTAATTCATACATTCTTTCATTTGTATTAAGGCCTACTGTGCCAAATTAATGTCCCCGGCCACTCCTCTGTGCAAGTTCATCCACTGAGCTCTAGGCAGCCGATCCAGAGTTCCTCCCTTTAAGAAGACTCATTCTTCTTCACTCAATGGTAATCAGTTGCCAATATTTGTTCACTTAAGAGTGGGTTCTGCTGCCCATTTTCACATTTCCATGCTGGGTTTTGTGTGGTTGAGTTTGCACGGGTCTTGTGCACTGCTGTAGGTTCATATGACCAAGGTCCCACTAGTTTGTAGAATTCGATTTCCATATGGTCATACATTACCTCCCTGGCTCTCACAATATTTCTGCCCCTTCTTCCACAGTGGTCCCTGTGCCCTGGGTGAGTGAAGCTTAATATTGGGGACCTATCCATAGACCCATACTCTGTAGACTCCTAATCTCCACAGTTTGACCATTTATGACCTTTTGTAATCCTGGACCTCTGTTGCAGGAGGGAGCTTCCTTAATGAGAGTAAAGAGAGTCGTTAGTGTTCTCTTGGCCCCCTGGTCTGTTCTGTGAGCCTTAGGTGTAGAGGTTGCACTGCACATGTACCATTAAGCTCAGGCCATTCACAATGTCTGGTGTGATCAGTTGTGGTACTGTGTAATAGTCCTCATCTGGTATATAAGAAGCTTCTTTGATGAGTGGTGTCTGGGCTATTTTCTATAAATATAAGGATAAATTTTTGCAATTAGTAAGAAGTTGCATTAGCCTAAGGATATGACAGCCTTGAGACTTTCACTAAGATCTATCATCTCTCCATCCATGTGTATTGGGTGAGGTTTACCGTGCCACATATGAATTTTTTCCCACTGAATGGGCTTTAAGTCCAATTAGTTAGTCATTGATCTCCCCCAAGATAAAGGTGCCACTACTGCACCTACATCCTATTCTGTGCCGGACATGGATGTAGATATTTGGTCTTAAAGCTGGTATTGGACCATCAATTGGTGTTCTCCCTTAGCAGCTTGCATAGTGCTCTCCAAAGCTATGAGAGCTAGCCTTCAGGAGAGGTTTCCTCACAATTTCAGGAGAGGTCAGTTCCTCACAATTTGAGAGTCCATTCCAAGGAGGAAGGAGAGCTAAGTTAACAGGAGATTGAAGCAGCTGGTCACATGGCTCCTGCAGCGAGGAGTGCAGTAGTGAATCCTGGTGCTCAGCTGAACTTCTTTGATGCAGTCCAGGAAGAGAACCACCCACATTCAGAGTAGGCCTTCCCACCTCAGTTAATCTAATCTAGACAAGCCTTCTCTGAGGCACCAGAGGTGTGCTTCATACATGGTTCTGAATCCTTTCAAGTTGACAATCAGTAATAACCATTGCAATATTCTTTTTTAAAGAAATATTAGGGATTAAAGCAAATAGAGCCCAATTAATTGGATCCTTTACCTAATGGGTTTAGTATCCTGTGGTTTCTGATCCAAAAGCTGTTTCTAAATGTTTGTAGTGTGAAATAGCAATGGATTGCACATGACTATTTCTTTGTATCAGTATAATATTTTTTAAATATTTTATTTATTTATTTATTTATTTGAATGTACTGTCTGCATGTAGGTCTGTGCACCTGTGTTGTGCAATGCTGCAGAGGTCAGAAGAGGGTGTTGGATTCCCCTGGAACTGGAGTTCTCCTGGAATTGGAGTTACAGACAGTTCTCAGCCGCCATGTGGGTGCTGGGGATCGAACCCGGGTCCTCTGTAAGAGCAGTCGGCACCTTAACTGCTAGGCCATCTCTCCAGCCCATTAGTATAATCTTTTAAAATGCTCACTGAAAACAAAAACATTTTTCTTTTGAAAGAAGATTGTTTTTCCTTAAGCAAAATTAAAAGATAAACAAGAAAATATTTGCACTTATTATGAAGAAGGCCAATATCTTTAGTGCATAGTTTATTTTGAAAAGGAACAATATGTAACAATTAAAAAGGGCTAACAAGCAGAGATGAATGCTCATTCAACAAGAACAAATGAATCACAAATGCAGGGGAATCTACAACCCAAGCACTGAACCAATTAATAGAGTGAAATTATATATATATTGAAACATTTCACAGAATTTCATTACAAGAAAACATATTATTGCTGGGCGTAGTGGTGCACACCTTTAATCCTAGCACTTGGGAGGCAGAGGCAGGTAGATCTTTGAGAAATCAAGACCAGCCTGGTCTACATAGTCCAGGATAGCTGGAGCTACAGGGAGACCCTGTCTCAAAAAGACCAAAAGAATTATATGAAAATCCTAAAAAATCATTTTAAGGGAGGGGCTAGATAGATGGCTCAGCTGTTAAGAGCACTGGCTTCTTATCCAGAGGACCTGGGTTCGATTCCCAGCATCCACATGGTAACTAACAACCGTCTGTAACTTCAGTTCCAGGGGATGCAACCCCTCTTCTGGCCTTGGCGGGCACTGCATGCGACATGAGTGCACTTACATACATGCAGGCAAAACTCAAATGCATAAAATAATAATGAATGAATACGATTATAAAAATTTAATTAAAAGGGTAGAAAAAAGTTTTTAGTAACATGTCAACTCTTCATGTAGGTCATTCAACAGTCTGAAAGTAAGGTATAGGGCACAGAAATCTTTATAGTTTGAGGAAAATAAGAAATCTTCATAAAGGTAGATAAATTCTAATCAATGAAATGGTCATTGAGGGGCTGGAGAAATGGCTCTCTTGCTAAGAATACTTTCTGTTCTTCCAGAGGACCTGGGTTCAATTCCCAGCACCCACATAATGGCTAAGAACCAGCTATAGGGGATCCGACACCCTCTCTGGCCTCCATGGGCTTTGCATGACATGGGTGCATTTACACACATGCAGGCAATACAAAAAATATAAAATATTTTTAAATTCATTGATAAAACCATTTGTGTTTACATGCATGTACACCATGTAAATATCTTGAGAGAATATCCAAAAATAATAAAAGCTGTTTTGCTTTTCTTTTATTCCTTATAATTATATATGGCTTTTATTTTCTCTGTGTTTTCCCATAATTTTTGGTAGAAAATATTACCATTACAATAAAACAATTTATAAAGAACTTTAAACTACACTGAGGAGACAGTATAGTTCTTGGTAACCTACAGTAAATCTTATGAAATTGCTTTTTATATTTTTATGTTCAACATTTTATATATGTGCATTTGCTTAAAAAAAAAAATGAAAAAAAAAAAAAACCTGAAAGATGCAGGACAGTTATGGCAGAATACATGATCTGGGATGGGGTGGGGGTGGGGGGGAAGGGAAAGGGAAATATGCCTGATCTGAATTGGAAAATGATGTATAAAATGCACAAACCATCAATAAAAATTAAAAAAAAAATAAAAAAAAAAATAAAAATACCAAGTTGAGTTGACGGAATCAAATAAACATTCTGTTTTAGAAAGTAAAGTTTTCCAATTAGAAAAAAAATCAATATTCTGAAATAAATTTTCACTCAAAAGCCAAAACTCTTAACGACAGAGTTACTTTCAAGTTCTGGAAGGCAACTGAGGTTAATTCTAATAGGCTATATTATTTGGTAGTCTTTCGGACTCCCCTGACCAACAAATTGAAGGGAGGTTTCTTATGCCTGGTACCGGGTTTTGTTAGCCTATGACTCTTGGGGGGAACATTATCACCCTATATGATGTAACTCTAATTATATCTAAATATATTCTCCACACACATATAGGTGTATTTTTAAGTAAGATCATAAAATAATGTTTACTTTGGCACTTTGAATTTCATGTATACCTTAGATCATACCTCAGGAGAATGACACACGCTCCAGCCTGACATACAAGTATATCATCCATGAAGACTCTGTGCCAACAATCAACAGCAACAATGTCATCCAGGAGGAGCTGGATACTTTTGAGTGGGCTTTGAAGAGCTGGTCTCAGTGCTCCAAACCCTGTGGTGGAGGTAACAACTGTATACGTGTTATAAGCATTTTATTATTTTACAGTAGTTACATGTAACAATGGTTGAATTATGCCACTTTCATTCATGTAACCGTATTTTGATCCTGTTAAGCCCCCTGTTGTTCTCTCTTGTCCCCCTGACTCTTTTCCTCTTCCTATGGGGGTTCCCTTCTCCTTTCATGTCTTTTTTTTTTCTTATTTGTGAACCACTGAGTTTCATATTAACATGTAATTCAGACAAAAGGCAGTCTTTCTCTAAGAACTGTCTCTGATTTGAGGTTTTAGTTGGTATTGGAGGAGAAATACCAAAAGTAATCAAGGTGCATGCACAAAAACTTTGTTGCTCAGTTCTTGGAACTGGCAAAGGGATGATTCCATTTACTACAATGCTAGACCATAAAATCCTCTTGCTCTTTTCTCTCAGTTCCTTAGGTCTTATGTTTAACTCAGTGGTACACATAATCACTTTTCCCAAACCTCAAAGCTCTCCCAAAGTTAGTGCACTCTGGTTAGTACCTTTGTCCATTTTATAGTTCATGCCTGTGCATTTTTTCCATTCATGTTTGGAACAGACCAGTTAGTTCTGTATAACCACATATGTGACCATTCTGCCTTGGAAGCCAGATGCTGTTATGAAAGCATCAGATATCCTGCTCTGTATTCATAATGACTCTGTGTCAGATCTGGATTTATTTCTAGTATACTGATGGTGAAAGTGAAGCACAGAGAGAATAGCAGTTCTTCCAAGACCAGGTTTCAGACCAGGTCTCTCAAGGGCACATGCTACCTTTCTGTGCTGCCTTTCTCATGCTCCAGAACAGATCCATGAGAAATATCTGTTTTTTCTCAATTTCTCCCATCATATACTCATCTAGATCTGAACAAACAATCCATTATTAAGCAAGCCATGCCAAAATTCTCCCTAACAGGCAGGACAGTTACAGTAAGCACTGATTAATTATAAATAAAAACAAACTATTCACAGTACAGAGTTCCTGCATAAATCAAAGTGATGTAAAAGTGTTTATTTTGGATCTTTCTTATGCTGTGTGCCAACATCTGCTTGGTTCTATGGGCTTACCAGGCACCACCTTGATAGGTACCACATCTATGTCTTCCTCACCAGGCTTCTATCACTATTTTGGAAAGGAAGATTATTATAATTCCTTGACTGACTTTAATTTTATTCTCTCTTTATTTCCTTACTAGTATTTTTAGTGATTGAATTTGTGCAATTATATTATCCTCCCAATTAAAATCTATCAATCATCCAAAATGTGCCCCTTAGGACACAACAGCATTCATTCAAGTAGTTTTCTTGCCAGAAGTTCATAAGCTGCATCATATGGTCATATACTTCAACAAAGCCATATTTATGACATTGTGCATAGTTTTTAAGACTATTTAATGCATGAAAACTAAAGAGTTTGAGAACTTACTCCTGTTAGTGTAGGCTAAGAAGATATGAAAGTTAAGTGAAACTCTAGAGAACTGTTGCTTTTAGAGACATTAGATTGTGGTGATGTGAAATGTTTAGGAGCAAAGCATCAAGAGGTCTGCAACCAAGGCTGGAGAGATAGCTCAGAAGTCAAGAGCACTGGCTGCTATTTCAGAAGACCCAGGTTCTGTTCCCAGCACCCACATGGCAGCTAATGACCATCCCATTTTTTACCTCATTGGGCATTGAATGACACGGGTGCATTTACAAACATACAGGAAAAATATTCATACATGTTAAATAAAAATAAATATAAACATATTCATATAGAGGTCTGCAATTTATTTTGAAATAATTCAAGAAAAAATATACATGTATAGCAAGTTGTACCGAGGGAATAAATGTGACGTGTTAACACAAGACCTATCTAAATTCACTTCAGATGCTTGCGAGGTCCTTACAACCTTTGTATAAGTTGGAAATTTTTCAACAAAGAATTGTTTGTCAAATATCAAAATGATACATGTTAGGGGACCCCTTGGTGTCAACTGTTCCCTGTGACCTTCAGGATAAAATCCAAACGCTTGTCTGGGGCTTTTGGCTTTGCAGACCTGATACTTTCTTAGCTCATCTCTCTTCACACGTGTCCTCCAGCTGAAGCACCTGTGCCGTCCTATGCTTGGTGTAAATGTTGCTTCATTTCTTTTCTCTAACACACTTTGAGCTGTACTCTCCTGCTCAGGGAGGTGTTGACTAAGTCTTCTCTGTCCCTCTGCCCACTGAGCAAGTGTCCTGTCCATCCCAGGTCCCTTTGGTGCCCTGTGCAGAATGTCCATCACTTAGCTCTGCAAGGCCCATGCTGCTCAGTTTTGAGCCTCACAGTGGTTTTCATATCCATCTCTGACCATAGACCATGTACATTCATAGTCTTATTCCCTACCAAGTACACAGCTTCTGTTTAACAAACCTTAGCATTTATTATTTATGAGATGTAAGTTCTAGAAAGATTAGCTTTCTTTTCATTTTAACTTACTTTTCATTAGCTTTAAAATGGTTTCTCTCCCACTACTTGCTATAGTACGTCCACTCAAGTATTTATTAAAGGAGTGAATGAATTCAAATGCATACTTTTAGTAAGTGATTAAACAAAGACTTATTTCCTGTTTCAGGTTTCCAGTATACAAAATATGGATGTCGTAGGAAGAGTGACAATAAAATGGTTCATCGCAGCTTCTGTGAGGTCAATAAAAAGCCGAAACCTATCAGACGCATGTGCAACATTCAGGAATGTACACACCCGCTGTGAGCACTTATTGTCAGATCCTCCTGTCATAATGGGAATCTAAGTGACTTTAAAGTTTTAGTTTATTTTATTCAAAGCTTTTGTATGTGCCTGTTTAAATAGATCTTTCCAGGAAGTGTGTATAAAGATGTGATCCCTTGACTTTCCCCATATTTCTGCTCCTTAAACACTTTTGCCTAATTTCTTTCTTTTGATGTTTGATAATTACTTGTTCTGTCTAATTAAAGTATCATTTTCTACTTGACTTTTGGAGAAAGTGGCAGGTTAGACATTAAATATGGATTCTCTTCTGTATGATGTGAAGATTTAGCATTTGCCACAACATTCATAGACTAAACTCACTCCTTTACTCACACTTCCGATAGCAACACCACATATCCTTCACTGTCCCTGATGCCCAGGGCTCATTTTCACATGTGTTTCAATGGCTGAGTCATGTTCCAGAGCAAACATAGTTTCCTTTCTTGTGTAACTGTTCCTTTTAAAGTGAACAAGGGTCTTGATTATTATGTTTGGTTTTCCTGCTGCATTTTACTACTTCCTGTTTATGCTTCCCCGAGGATATTCACGTCCACATATTAAACAGTAAAGGCTCCTGTCACTTTTCTCTAATAACAGAAGCATTCTCTGCCTCTGCCTGGGATCATGCCCAGCTTTCTCATTGGGTTCCCCTGTTTCCTGAATTAGTTTACATCCCATCTCTGTTCATTCATCCATTTTAAGAGCGTCTGTTTTACTACAAACTTAAAATGGATTCCTGTTCTGATTCACTATCAAAGGTTTTGTACCTGTTAATGGATATGACTGAGTATCAGTTTATGCCATTTTCGAAAACCAGCATAATGCCTAAACTTAACCAGGGTAACTTTAGGAAAAGTTTCACAATCACAGAGAGGCAGAAAAAAGTGATAAGCGGTTAAAAGGAAAAATACTGGACCATTATAGTGACGCATTCCATCCTACCCCCATTTCATAGGTGGGTAGCAGAAGAATGGGAACACTGCACCAAAAGCTGTGGCAGCTCTGGCTACCAGCTCCGCACTGTGCGCTGCCTGCAGCCACTACAGGATGGCACCAACCGCTCTGTGCACAGCAAGTACTGTGTGGGTGATCGTCCTGAGAACCGCCGGCCTTGTAACAGGGTGCCATGCCCAGCCCAGTGGAAAACAGGACCCTGGAATGAGGTGGGGTGTGACTCTCTCTCTCTCTCTCTCTCTCTCTCTCTCTCTCTCTCTCTCTCTGTGTGTGTTAGCATGTGCAGTGTATTTTAATTGAGTGTAAATACCAAACAGGCTTCTTGTGACTGACAGCTGTCATATTTTCTAATCACCTAAAGGTATTAGAGAAAAATTAATACTTTAAAACAGCATTTGCAGTTGAGATTAGGCAGTAGAAGAAAACCATGTTTTGCTGTCTTATGACATGGAGGCATCATCAAGGCCCCTGGTCTTCTGAGATCTTTGTTGACTTCTCTATTCCTATGTAAATTCCAAACCCAACACTTAATTCAAGGCCCTGCTGCATTGGCACAGCCCTCGCTGCTCTCACTCTGTCTTCATTCTAGTGGAGTAAATTTTCTCTACCCGAAACAAACTATGCTTGGTGGGGCCGGCTCCTCCATCCAGCCTGTTCTTCCCTGTCTCTTGTCTGGCAGTCACTCCCTCCTACACTGTAGTCCATACTCCTCCCAGCCTGGTGGTTTTCTCACAGCAGATCCCCTCTGTATTCAGAAGGCAGGAGTGAGATTAGCTCTAGCAGGCTGCTCAGGGCAGAGCATTGTGACTCCTGTCTGAATCCAAGGACAGTTTGCCTTGCTTCCCCAGTACCAGCCAGCTGGTGGCTGGGGTCAGATGGTATTTGGGGACAGGCTGACTCATTTGTGTTTTGTTGTCATTATTACCATTTGTGCTTGGTATTTCTAAAGACTCAAAATAAGGAATCTTGGGGCCATAGGGAGAGGGCTCATAGGCATCATAAGCATCACAAAGCAGGTAAAGGAGAAAGTGGAGACCATCCCAGCAAATGAGGAACAGGCAGGACCTGTCAACTGCACAGGACGTGTGGAGAACTCCTGACCCATTGTCCCTCAGACACCTGAAGCAAAGCTTCTAGCCCTTCCTACCTCAGTGGTCTGCACGTTTATCAGCTTCATTCTAGAGCTACCATAAAATTTTCCATCTGTAAGAAAAATCCCAGGAGTTGGGAGCTGTATACCAGGGCCGACCCTCCGAGTAGCCTGTACTAACTGCATGGACGGTGTAACTGTGGCTCCTGCACACTGACTGCTTAATAGGTGCCAGGCATTCTGTCTCTGCTTTTCACACCATACTTCCTTTAGCCTTCAATAGTCCTCTGGGGCCACTATTATTCCAGTTATATCTACATATAGAGGAAAATTAACATGCCCAGCTGATAATAATGGAGCCAAGGTAGAAACCCAGGGTTATTTGTCTTCAAAACCTCCTCCCAGCACCTCCTCTGTAGAGTTGGCAAAAGGGTTATGCATGGGTACCTGTGAGTAGGCATATGCCTGGTCTCTGTGGAATAAATCTTTGTAATTGCAGCCTTTGTCTCTGTAGTGTTCAGTGACCTGTGGAGAAGGAACAGAGGTGAGACAGGTCCTGTGCAGAGCTGGAGACCACTGTGACGGTGAAAAGCCTGAGTCCGTCAGAGCCTGCCAGCTGCCTCCTTGTAACGGTAGGTATACCACTAATCGATCTTACTGTTATATTGAGTCTGAACCTCAGAAAGCCGAATTTAGGTAAACTCTGGAATTTATATTTTCTCATCAAAAACCTTCAGGAAATATTCGTCTGAGAATGTTATTTGGAACAGTGGCCAGTATCTCCGAGTTACACCCACGTGATAGTAGTAGTGAGCGGGGATGTGTGAGGTCTAAGTAGGGGCTGCCCTTGTACGTCTGGAATGGCGACTACCTATTTCTTCTCTCTTTTTTAACATTTTAAATTATATGAAATTATAATTAGTAAAACATCTTAAGATCTGTTGGAATGCTCTAAAATTATTTAGACACGTAGGGATTAAATGTTACTCAAGTCTAAAGCCCTTCCCAATAAACCAGCCATACATACAAAGAGCAATTTTGAAGTAGACACCTTGCCTACATGCTAAAATCAATCATTTGCCTGGGTGAACTACTAGTTGTATTGCAGAAGTGGAATATACTTATTCATTTATAAAAACATAAATACAAAAATCATTTAGTTAAGATGTAAATTGGACAGTTGGGGAGGAGTCTTGGTGAGGACAGCCTTGCCACAGAAACACAAAGAACTCTGTTTACGTTTCCAGCACTTATGTAGAAAACTGGGCATGTCAGCACACATGAGACCGTGACTCAGAAAATAAGGTGGACAGCAATTAAGAAAGACATCCAATAGTCACTCTTCCTCTCTTCGCTGTCCCCATTAGTCCACCCTTTGACACACTGGTGAGACTCAAGACTAAAATGTTGCTTTGTACTTAGCTAGCGACCCACAGATAACACTAAAGCCTGATGTGCTTTATTAAAGCCTGATGTGCTTTATTGAAACAAAATTGGCAAATCATCATTTTATCAAATCTTTTTTCTTTTAATTTGGGGAATTTTAGGCTATGAGTTTTTAGACGATGAAAATTCTTGTCATTTGAAATAGCAAGGACTGGCATGGCCAGGAGGGGGAGACGTGAGACTTATCTAGGAACGTGTGTGAAATCTAGAAACAAGAAAACATGGAAAGAACTATACGCAATAGGAAGCTTTAAAGTTTACTCTGAAAAAAAAAATAAAGTTTATTCTGGCTATAATAGTTTTCCCTTATATAGTTATTAACGTCAAGACTAAACACTTTCCAGCTAGATTTTATTTCTTTTAAGAGCCCTGTATTTGTGACTGAATTTACTTGCTTCTCATTTAACCACAGGGTTGAAAAAAATTTCTTTATAAAACCAGTGTTCTAGGCCAAAAAAGGCCACATATTTCTGTACTGTCATAGTCAAGTAGTCCCTCCTCAGTCTCAAATGATTGTTGAAATCAAATGGCCTTCTGAAATCAGCTATAAAGCCCCTTTCCTGAAGCTTTCATGGCCTAGGCATGGAATGGGAAAGTCCCCTTTTTGCCTTTCTGCCCCTACTGTCTAGGCCTAGGAAAATAACCAGGAAACTTGTTTCTTCTTCCTATCTTTCCTCCTCCACTAGAATCGCATTCTGGCCCTAATGAGACTTGGGGCTGTCGGTCTCTGCATTGCTACAATGCTCACATTTAAACAAGAGCATCAACTGAAGCCTTTTCCAGTGCACAGAGGGCACTTCTGAGCTCTCCTCTGCAGAGGCTGACAGGTCAGCAGGAAAGAAGGAAAAGGAAACTGGCAATAAACTCCTCTCATGCCAGAGCCTATATCTTTAATCATATTGGCAAAAGCCATTTCCTTATTTTTTTTTTTAGATCAGTACCAAAAGTGATTCACAAATGGGAAATTGGTATTTTGAGGTAAAACCCACTGATCCTCTGCATGAATAACATGGTTAAATCTTGTTAAATCCTTGGCAAATATGAAGTATTCAAACTCCATACTATTCAGGCCTGAATATGCCAAGACAATATGATTCATTCCACAACTCAAACAAAATTAATGTCACTAACTGATCCTCTTAAAAACAAAAAGCTTAGAGTGGTCTTGGGTAATCCCCGATCTCCCAGAAATCTTCATAAAGGTAGATAAATTCTAATCAATGAAATGCTATATTCTTTACTTATTCAAGTGGATACACAAATGCATGTCTCCAGAAATATCCTGGGTCTCCATTTCCAAGAGAACTAGGCTATGGTTACATTCTGTCATTCCACTGGGTATGACTGAAAATAAACACACAAGATTGGAACTCCATGCTTAGATTCATTTTTTTTTTTTTTGGAGTTCGGCTCTTGCTATTGTAGCCAGGGTTGTCCCTCAGTTTCTTCTCAGAGTCCCTCAAATGCTGGAATGACAGGCATATGCCACCGTCTCTGACTATAATATTTAGATTTTTAATTAATTTTATAATCTACAATCAATTAAACTTTAAAGGAAGGTGTAAGCACACAAAAATGTCAAGAACTCAGAGTTACTTTGCTTCCTTATAAGCATAAGATACTGTCAATTCAATGTAAGAAATGTGATTTAGGACAAACTTGGCATACGTTATTCAGAAGTGTGTTTTCCAATAAGTCTAAGAATGTGCAGTGGTGAACATGGATCCATTTGTGTTCAAACTAGAGAATACTATATCAATCAACTTTAACTTCTTTGATGATATATTTATTTAAGATTTAATTTGTTCCAATGAAGGTCTTTGCTATTGACTTAATTAATTGAATAAATAGATTTACTTTTTGGTTTCAATTTTTTTAATTATTCCAGAGGTACCTTAAAATGGCTGTGGTAAAATGAGTCTAATTCTTTCCGTGTAAATCAAATGGATGCCTAGTCAAAGAGAAAACCCCCCAGTGGTTTGAATACTCCTGCTGGAGATACTAAAATAACAATCATGCCAAGTGCTTTGTACATACAGAAGTACTTCTTTCAGCTGGGTGTGGTTTATGATCCTAGCACTGGGGGAGGGGGGGTGGCAGCCTGAACAACAGAGCGATGCCCTGCCTCAAAAAATAAGAGTGAAAAAAAAAACCTTACTAAAGTGAATGAATCCTAATGTTTATATTTTTTAATGCAAAGGCTCATGTAATGAGTTCAGATATCACTGAAATCTTTTTTTTTTTTTAATTCTCCAGCCCCTCACTGAAATCTTGTAATCATCAACATTTTTCATTTATTTCCTTTTTATGTTTAAACCCATGTATTATTTTCTTCTTTACGTCTTTGCAGATGAGCCATGCTTGGGAGACAAGTCCATATTCTGTCAAATGGAGGTGCTGGCACGATACTGCTCCATTCCAGGTTATAACAAGTTGTGTTGTGAGTCGTGTAGCAAACGCAGTGGTACCCTGCCACCTCCGTACCTTCAAGATGCTGCTGAAATTCACAGTGATGCTGTCTTTGGCCCTAGCGACCTGCCTAGGTCCCTAGTGATGCCTACACCTTTTCTTCCTTACTACTCAGAGACCCCTGCTGAGAAGAAAACTTCAAGTAGCTTCTCTTCTGTGACAAATCCTAATGCATATGCTGCTTTCAGAGCAAACAGCAGACCTGCTAGTGCTGACCTCCCCCAGAGGAGAGTACAGCAGGGTGGAAGAAAGACTCTAGTCTCCATCCCACTCTCCTCATCCAGGAAGAGTGATCCCCTCCATTCTGCCTCACCCGTGCCTGCTGCCCCCTCCCTTGCAGTCGGTGATTCAATAGGTGCTTCTTCTCAGGCAAGAACCTCAAAGAAAGATGGAAGGATTATCAGCAAGAGACATCCGATGAGGTCATCTACCTTAGAAAGATGAGAAAGTTGATCTTCCAAGCTAGACATCAAAGAGAAACCTGGACAACCTCCCTCCCTGCATGGTGCATACAGCTTGTTGAAAGTGGAACTCTCCACGCAGTTTACTCATGTGTTCTGTAAGTGGAAGAACAGAAAGTGCTGGTTCACTTTTTAGTTGCTTTCATCTTCCTTCTGCATCAACGTGTTTACCAGAATCCATTGGAAGAAAGCGCCAAAGACTAATCAGAAGGAAAGACCCCAGGTGTGCTGGCTTGCACCCATGACCCCAGCATTTGGGAGGCTGAGGTCAGAGAGGATTGCTGTGAGTTCCAGGCCAACCCGGAACTTCTAAATAAATAAATAATAAATAAATAAATAAATCCACAAAAAAAAAAGGAGAAAAAGGAGCAGAAAGTGGTTAAATGTGTTGATTGCAATAGAAGGAAGAAAAGACCGAAACCAATCGTGCATATCAGATGATCTTTTGTTTAAAAAAGTTACAGTAAAATTACAAATACAGATGCATCAAGAAATTTTGGAAATGAGGCAAATAATTGTTAGAGTTGTATTCCTATTTATCTATATTAGAAATATTGTATGAGCAAATTTGCAGCTGTTGTGTAAATACTGTACATTGCAGAAATCAGTATTATTTTAAGAGATGTTCTCAAATGATTGTTTACTATCTTACATTTCTGGGTGTTCTGGGTGCCTGTCACTGAGTATTGCCTTAGGTGACATTCCATGAGTTGATTTTCAAAGCAGAATATTATGAAGAAGTTAGAATTTCAGCTACTGACGATACTAGATGGTTTGCTATATGTGTTTTATTGACACTGCAGATGTACAGGAGACTTGTTTTATCCAATGCCTTCTATCCTTACAAGGAAGAGAACAGGACTGATGTCTTAGTGTGCTTGTGCACACAGGGTGCAGTGAATAAGCTTCTGTAAGACCAAGCCCAGCCCTCCTGCCATCGCATCGGAGGCCATCCTTGAGATGCCCTTCATTCTTCTGTTATGTTTCCATTGTTGATGTACAAACAGTTATACTTGATGTACTGTGATAATCACAAATGTGTTATGTATGTTCATTTGTAGCTGAGAAAAGTGTCATCAGACAGGATTGACACTTGAGTGTAATAGTGCTTTGAAAGCAGATTCAAGAAGGTGTTTTTTAATGGTTATTTATTTTCTGCATGGTTCATATCCAAATGTTCACAACCACAGTGCATCTGACTGCAATAATGTGCTAGTAATTTATGTCAGTGATTACCTTGCTCACAGGTAAAGCCAGAACTTCTCCCTTCAGGGAGAAGATGTAAAGTACTTGTACATAGAATACAGATTTGAAGATATTTATTAAGAGTTGATTTTTTTCTTTATAGAATTTTTATGTCCTTAATATTTACACTAATATCAACGACATTTTAGTAAACTAGAGAGACATAATTAGAAGTGCATGCTGTATTCTATGCAGAAGGAGACATTTAAGCCAACCACACAGCCAACCCAATTATATTTCTTTTAATTTGAGAAGTACTTGGGATTGAACCCATGAACTCACATGTTAGGTTTAGTGATATTCTATCACTAAGCTATATTTCCAGAAATTTTTGTATTTTGAGACAAGATCTTCCTGAGTTTCCCAGGCACGGCCTCCCAAGATTCAACATTACAGGCCCTGCCTATGTGAAATATTTACATTTTTAAAGTAGCTGTACAGTGTTGATGATTTGTTTCCTTCAAGAAAACAACAGTTAGAAGTTCAGATAGATATTTGATAAACTAATGAATAAGAATCCTCTTTAAAACTGGGTGAGGTGGTGCACGCCTGTAATTCCAGTAGGTGTGTTGGTACACCCCTTTAATCCCAGCACTCAAGAGGCACACAGATCTCTGTGAGTCTGAGGCCAGTCTGGGCTACAAAGTAAGATCTTGCCTTAAAAAAAAAAAAGCTGATGGTAAGAAGATGTAGGCAGGAAGACTGCCATGAGTTTGACCTGGGCTATCTAGCAAGACCCTATCTCAAAATCAAAACAAAAAAATGTTTTAAGCTTATAAATATAAGTTCTTTATGAATTGCACTTAGAAGACAAAGGTGTTGTGAGATTGCTTTTGAGGCCTTTTTCCACAACTATTTAGAAATACGTTGTGTAAACTAAACTAGAGATGTGTTAATCTTTCAAAGTGTAGAATGTGCAAGGCCTTTTGTGTTTTAACCATTGTAAACAGCCTGAGCTATTGATTCAATACCTCTAAAGAATTGCTGCTATTTTGTGCAAGAGTTTTTAAATGTCAAATTAGGTGAATTCCAGATAGTAAAACAATTTGAGCCTTAAATAGCTTTCTTGTTTTCTTGAAAATTTCACTAGAACACAGTTGTCTCAAGTTTACTTGGGTGTACATGCATCTGATCTACAGGGAATATGAAAATGGTCACACACATACACCTCCCCTAAGATGTACATATCCTTATACTTTTTACCTATGCGCTTTCTTTTCTATTAAGCTGAAAATTTCTTTTTATCAAAGTGTACACTACTGATGCTGTTTGTTGTATTGGGAACATATAGCAATAAAAATGTTAAAGCAGAGATCTGGTGTTACCTAGATTTTATCCTTACTTCTTCCCAAGGTTCTGGAAATGTATCCTTTCCATCTATAAAGTGAAGTGGTGACTTTCTCTTTCTCTAGAAGCTGGAGAGTTCATCCTGCTTTTTACCTCAAGGTGTATCAGAGATTACGTTCTGTGGGTTTTTTGGGGGTTTGTTGTTGTTGTTGTTGTTGTTGTTTTTTGCTTTGGTCTTTTTAAGACAGGGTCTCCATGTAGTCCCAGCTGTCCTGGAACTCACTATGTAGACCAGGCTGGCCTTGAACTCACAGAGATCTACCTGCCTCTGACTCCCAAGTGCTGGGATTACAAGAGTGCACCACTACACCCAGCATGTTGTATACTTTTTAAAACAGGCTAAGGAAGATGGATTTTGTTCAAGTCTTTCCCATAGAGTTATTTAAATGAAGAAAGAAGATAATGTTATTTATGATAAAGAAAAGAGGGCTTCCTTTTTTCAATGTGAAATCTTAGAGTAGCTAAAAGTTGTCCAGCATCTTCAGACTGATTACCTGAGGGTTGGAGGATGTACTGGACTGGACTAAGAACTAGGAGGAACAGAACACCACAGTGGCTAGATGGATGGCCCTCCATTTCATAATAAGGAGACACTGAAGTTCAGTTTCCAATTTTAAATGCAAAGCAGGCCACTCAAGTTTGTTTTAGAGCTCCCACTTCACACCTGAATGGCCTCAGGTGACCTCTGAATTTCAGTTTCCTTATCTCTAATATGGACAGCAGAATTCTTATGTCACTGCAGTGAAGATGAAATAGCATGCATAATTCTGTTGGTACAGGCTTTGCTTACAGGGCCTCATCTTAACTATTATGTCACTGTTTGTATATTATTCCTCTTCCTAATATAATTCAACCACAGCTCTTTAGTGTCTGTGGCTACTTTGAATCATTGTCACTTAGAGTCATTGACAATAGTAAAGAATATGGTTTGGGAAACCTAAAGACAAACAAGTCAACTTTAAAAAGTGATAGAATGAACTCATTCAAAATGATCTCCAGCCATTAACTTTGAAGATGTTTAGCTAATTATATTCACTTTCTTTTTCCAAATAATGGTCAAATACCTGGCTAGCTATTATGTATCTCTGCAAAGATGGCCAATGGTAGCTCCCAACTATTAGCAGCATGTGTTTGTCATGTATTTAAATCAATACCCTATTCAGACACAGTGGTAATAATCATTCTTCTAGACATCTTTTATATTTTCTCCATGAAAAAAGCATTTTAAATTTGAGCTATATAAGAAAAATGATTAACTGGAAAATTATAAACTTGTGGTAAGCAAGAAAGAATATTACTTGTTAAAGAAGTATTAAAAAGGGACCAGTGAAGCTGCTTAAAAGGAAGGAAAATAGAAAAACGTTTAGTGTACACTGGCATTATATAAGAGGTTTCCTTGGGCCCAGATACTTTTGGTTAATTCAGTTAGAACCAGAGATAAAATTTAATAAATCATTGAAATATCATCTATCATATAAGTATAATAAACTAAAACTAACTTGAAGTCCACAGCATGGGTCCTAAGAACAAAATGCTACAATTTCTGCAATCTTATCAGGGAGTATTCTTATGGATCACCTCCAAATGTTGCCTCTGACCTGATAAATAAATGCTACAATTTCTGCAATCTTATCAGGGAGTTCTCTTATGGATCACCTCCTAATGTTGCCTCTGACCTGATAAATTTTAAGTGAGAAAAATTTTGCTCCTGACGGAATATTGTATTAAAGTTGTTTATTTGAAATATTGGTATTTCCTAGCCAATTCATAGTTACAAGCAAACCATTGGTTTGACTAATAAGTTTCACCCATTTGACTCGTAACAATTTATTTGAGGTGAGCAGCATTTTATTTTGTTTCATTTGATGAACTAAATACCAAGGCATCTGGCAAAGTTCACAGCCAGTTATTCTTCCTCAAACCGCCAGTGTTGCTATTCTAGCTGGAAGGATGGAGCAGCAGTTATCCTAAAGTCCATCACTGGGCAAACAGAGCAGGATAACGCAGCAAATTGTGCTTTATGTACCCACACAAAGGACAATTCTTCTCAGATATCCTGCTTGGGTAAAGATGTTCAGAGCAGTCAAGATAAAAGAAAAAAAAAAAACTTCTCAGTTATGAAAGTACAGACACAGTACACCTGCTTTCTACTTCTTTGACAAAGTGACAAGAGCTGTGACCTATGAAAGCATGAATGGTGCTCTCTTTAAGAGCATGAGTTACAAAGTCAAACTGCTGGCTTGCATCCTGGTTATACAGTCATCTTACTGAGATTTGGATGCATTACTTCATGTCCCTGAGCCTCAGTTCCTTTTCTGTGACATGCACAGGCCATATTTTATGAACCCATTCAGTCCCTGAAATTGTTAACCTGGGAAAAATTATGACTCTTTATCTAACAGACATTAGGTACCTAAAAAAAGATTTTCAATTATAATTTTCTCTTCAAAAAGTCTTTGTTTAAGGATATTTTTATTTTTTAGTATTTAACTTATTTTATTTTGTGTGTATGAGTGTCAGGCCTGCATGTTTGTTAGTGCAATTGTGTCATTCGGTGTCTCAGAAGTCAGGACAGGGTGTCAGATTTCCCTAGAACTATAGTTATGGACAGCTGTTAGCTGTTGTGTGGATGCCGGGAATCAAACTCGGGTCCTCTAGCTTCTTGGAGATAATGTTCTTAGACCATCAAGACCTCAGATGATTCAGTTTGATTGTTTTTAAACATTAGTTACAATTTCATAATTGTATATTCCCAAAAGTGACTTCCATGTACCATAGAAGGAGCACAAGGATGCACACAAAGAAATATGTAAATTATGTAGATAATACAGCAGTTATCTTTTCCCTATAAGCACAATGTAGGTAGTAGATGACTACAAAAATCAAGGTGGGACTTTAACTACCTGTTAGCAGTGTACAGTGATGAAGAAGAGATGCTGAGGTTTATAAAGATAGAGCAAAATGAAAATTTGGGATGGTAGGAATGGGTAAACATGGTTCTTTTCAAAAAGCAGACAAAGGTGGAGGTCTTTGTAAAGTAGAAAACACATTTAAAGGAGCTGGAGAGATGTCTCAGTGATTAAGAGCACTGGCTGCACTTGCAGAGGTCCTAGGTTCAGGTCCCAGTATCCATAGGCAGCTAACAACTGTCCATAACTCCAATTTCAGGGGATTAGATACCATCTTTTGACCTCCACAGACATTGCATGATACAAGTATGCTTACATACATGAAGGCAAAACACTCATACAAATAAAATAAACACATAAAAAAAAAGATTTAACCAGGCATGATAACTCATACCTCAAGGCAGAAGCAGGTAGATTTTCTGGGAGTTAGAGGCTAGCCTGATCTACAGAACAAATTCCAGGCCAGGCAGAAGTACAGGAAGATCCTGTCCATGTGGATGTTTGGAGAAATGTGGAAGACTTTGGAACTTTGGGCCAAAAAGGCTGTTGACTATTGTAAGCAGAGCTTAAAGGGTCATTCTAGTGGAGGCCTGGAAGAAAGCATGGCTGCAAAAGATGTGGTTCCAGGGGAAAATAAAGACTTAGGCAGCAACTGGGATATTTTGATAAAGAGTCTGGCAGCAGTTTGCCCGCAGCCCAAATGCTTGCCTGATGCTAAGTTGAAAAGCAATGGACTGATGTCTTTGGCAGAGGATATTTCAAGACAGCCTAATGTAGAAATGGTGGTGTGGCTTTTAATGGTGAATATTGTACAGATCTACAGTGAAGAAGAGCAGATGGGGTAGAGAGAAATGCAGAATGTACAGTTTGGATCTGATAACTGCACTAGGAAGATTAAAGGTGGTGCCAAGGCTTGTGAAGGAGAGTTTCCTTTTGATAAGGAGATTAAAGTGCTTAAGGAAGGGCCTGGAGATTTACAAGTAAACAAAAGAATCAGTACCTTCAGGGCAAGACCACACCCAGCTAATTCTCGAGCAAGTCCAGGGCAGAGAAAAATGGCAAATGTGGTTGAAGTAGGAGAGAGTCCATTCCGAACTTGCAGCCGGATTCGGCAATTTCATTCACATAGTGCTGGCTTTAGAGGCATGAAGTTTGCAAGAGTGAAGGGGTCATCAGTTCTTCCTCCACAGTTTCAGAGAGCTGCCAAGGTCAGGCAGAGTACAGCAGGGGCGTCCCTGAATAAAGAAGGCCCCAATGGGCCATTGCGTGAATCTGTGAGTGTGAAGCCTGGTTGGCAGCGGCGACCCCAAGAAGACTTTAGAGATGCCAGACCTGTGAGATATTTGCCAAGGAGATCTGCATATGGGGAGTGGTACCAGCCTAAGAAAGAGATGTCTGTTGCAAGCAAAGCTGGAAGAGCTGAGCCATCTAAGCCCTTTGGAAGTCAAGTCCCAGAAGTTGCATGTGGAGCTACTGGACTTGGTGTTTGCCCTGCTGGTTTTTGGTCTTGTTTTGGTCCGGTATTTCCTCACTATGCCTCTATTCCTCCCTTTTGGAATGGGAATGTGTATTCGGTTCCACTGTATGTTGGGAGTATGTAATTTGCCTTTTGATTTTACAGGACCTTACAAGAGATTGGCCTGAGTCTCAGAAGAGACCTTGAACTGTGGACTTTTGAATGGCATTGAGACTGGTAAAGACTGTGGGGACTTTTAAAGTTGGACTAAATGCATTTTGCATTTTATATGGTCAGGAGCCTATGAGGGCCAGGGAGTGGAATGTGGTGGTTTGAATGTGTGTCCCCCAAAGGCTCTAGGTATTCAGACGTTTGTCTCCAGTTGGTGGCGCTGTTTTTGGAGGTCTTGGGGTGTGTGGCTATGCTGGAGGAAGTGTGTCACTGGGGGCAGGGCTTAGAGAGTTTTAACAAGCCTCGTGGTCTACAGTTGCTTCCTCTCTGCTCCCTGTGCTCTTTGCGAGATGTGACCCTTTGTTTGCTGCTCCAGATCCAGCCGCCACGCCTCCTGCCACAATGGACTCTTAATTCCCTGGAACCGCCAATCGTAAGCTCAAATAAACTCTTCCTTTTATAAAAAATAAATAAATAAATAAAAATAAAAATACAAAGTCTTAGAATCTGCATCTTTCTGCAAAAAAATGTTAAAAATTTTTGAGAGAGGGAGATGCTTGAAAATCTCTAATAAGCAAGAAAGACGGTCAGCTGGATCTCAGTGCACAGTATACATCAATACTAACAGTGGCATAATTACAAGCAGCTAGAGATAGGCTTTAGAACAACATCTACTGGTTTGGAGGGGCTTGCTATAAAACTAGCTCTCCTAAACTCTGTGCTATTCATTTCAATATTGTCACCATCTTCATTTGTAAACATATAGAGACTGTGATTGCTCATGCTTGTGGGGTTGGTATGGATATAGCACATTAACCAGGAATTACCATATACTCACTGCTGCTATCAACTTAACCTTTATAAAATATAATCAAGGCTTTTGTTTGGCATAATATATGAATTTCAGTTATTTGTTCCTTTAAAATGACTGTCTTTTTGTTGGTGATTATATTATTTGTTGGTGATTATATTCTGCACTCTCAGTAATATCTGAATATAGATTTCATTAATGTTATAGAAGAGCAAATTGTCCAAGGTTTGTTTTTTTTTGTTTGTTTGTTTTTTGTCTTTTTGAGACAGGGTCTCCCTGTAGCTCCAGCTGGCCTGGAACTCACTCTGTAGACCAGGCTGGTCTTGAACTCACAGAGATCCACCTGCCTCTGCCTCCCAAGCCCTGGAATTAAAGGTGTGGCTACCATGCCCAGTGCAAATTTTTAATCTTTTTTTTTCTGTGTGTGTGTGTGTGTGTGTGGTGTGTGTATGTACATGTGTGTGTGTGTGTGTGTGTGTGTGCGTGTGAGAGAGAGAGAGAGAGAGAGAGAGTCTCCCTGGAGCCCCAGCTGGCCTGGAACTCACTTTGTAGACCAGGCTGGCCTTGAACTTACAGAGATCCACCTGCCTCTGCCTCCTGAGGCAAATTTTTAATCTTAAACAAATAGGTACTTAATTGTTACATTTTGAATTTAGACTTGGCTGTATTGCACCTCATCTTGCTTTTCCAGGTAGACTATTGTGTGCTTGGCAACCAGAAACACCTGTTTTACCCCCTCTTCCCTTCCCAGTCTTGCAAAATACTATATTCAAAAAATTCCAAAAGGAAGTTCCACTGCAGTGTCCTAGAAGTGTATGTATCCATGTAGTATACAGAGACTAGAGTGTTGCCATGTAACAAATCAACACTCCCTAAATAAACGTGTCCCTGAAACCTCATTCTATGTCTTTTCAAAAATTCTGGTACCTCTCTTATCAGACTTCAAATTTCTGCTTTCAGTAAGAAGCATCTTCAATTTTCTGAGCAGGTTTTGTTTGGGAGTCTGCAATTCTACACCAAAGAAGCTTCCACAGTTAATATTCCAAAGACAGCACAGTAATTACAGCTAGCATACTAGCAGCAAGGATTGAAATGCGAGATAGACGAAGTATTTAGAAGATGAATTTTAACTCCTTGTTAATTAAAACAAAGAGAAAAAGATGAATATCAAATTGCTAAGCAAATTGCTAACCACTGTGCTAAGTAGATTGTATACCCAACACTGAGCAGTCTGCCTGGATATAAGTTTTCTATAATATCTTCCTAAATATATGGCTTCTGGTATTAGATTTAAACTTCTTGTGACCTATCTGTGGTAGTTTGAATAAGCAACATGTTAAAGATTTTACAAGATTGATTGACTGATAAAAATTTTTGCTGGCATGGAGAATTGGAATGTTACAGGTGTAGGGTCAAATTATCTTATACTATCTTTAGGCCCTGAACAGCCATTCATTGGCCACTTCTGTGTTTGACATATGATGTGAATGTTTTGGAATGTCCTTAACAGATCTTTAGCTTCCAACAACCCAGAGACTCGGGTAGCATCTGAGGCCTACAAGCAGCGATTTCCCTACTTTTCTGAAACCTGCCTCCTTAGTGTTTCCATTAATGTATATCTTTGCATTTGTGTATTTGGGGGTGGGGGATGTTGTGAATCTTATGTGGAGATCAGAGGACAACTTGTGGGAGTTAATTTTCTTTGTACATGATGTGTATTTCATGGATAGCTCTCAGGGTGTCACAGTTGGTGGCAAGTGACTTGTAGCTGACATTACAAAGGATTTTTAAAAGTCCCTTGATTTAAAAGTTTCTTTTGTTCTGTAACTATAACAACTACATTCAACTGCTACCACACTGGAACAAGATATTTGATATAACCTGAATCCATGTCTCCAAGTCATGGTCACTCAATTTAGGTCCCCAAACAGAATAATCTCCTGTTCCTTTTGAGATGATAGTGTGATTTTTGCAGTGACAAATTAGGCAATATATAGCCATATGTCAGATATGCCTGAAAACACAGATTCAATCACAGTGACAAAGTGTGTCAAATTGTTCAAAGCTTTGTCAGTTCTTCATTGGTAATAGTCTAAGTCATTTGAACAAGTTTGAAATCAAGAAGAATGAATTTGCAATCATGAAATTGTAAAACTACCAACTACTTTATGGAAAAAAAAATATTTCTTGCACACGTATTTCCAGTACCTGTCTGATTAAAGTGCTGAAAACCTCGTTCTCATGTAAGAGAAACTGAAAATACCAGAATCCAAATTGTTGTTCATTTAATATATATTTCCTTTATAAATAGCTTTCCTTTGGGCAAATTAAAACATTTAAATATGATCAATAATTTACTTCAAGTTCACTCTCCCAAATCTCCCAAATTGAAATCTTAAATGTTTCAATCTCACAAATGAATGTTTATTGTTTGTTTGTTTTTGTTTGTTTTTCAGGAACCCTGAAAATTCTATGGTAAATTAGAGCAGATATTCTGTGATACCATGCCATGCCTGAATAAACAGAGCCTTACTCTAAGTATCCATTTATCCAGGAAGAGATAGGAACTGCAGAGAACCTATTTTTTCATTTGACCCTAGGAACTGGGCTTTCTACCAAGGCCTTTCTTCTCTCTTTGGTTGACACAGTGTATCTAGCAGAAAATTAGAAAGGAAAGGGGGAACTATCTCACCAGGGGATGTCCCTTCTAATTTATACCTATCCAGGACCCACACAGCTACAAACAGACCTTATCAGTTTAATCTCTGTTGTTTGCAACACAAATTGGATCATCTTCCTTGCTTCCAAAGAATGTGCAAAACATCCACACATGTTCATACACTGTCCTGGGTCAAGGGCAAGTAAAGGCCATGAGCTCTAGTTTAGGTTATCAGAGAAGCTAAAGGTTTAGTGAGATTGTCTACATTGCAAACAAGCCAGTATTAACTTTTTCATTGTAAGGTTAAGTAAAAGTAATTTATTGAGAGTCTGTCCATATTGTAAAAGTCATTACCACAGAGAATGTAAGATCAAGTAATTTCTAATTACCTCTTACATGCATGATTAAGACAGCTGTAATAGAATATGGAATTAACCATCAAATAGACAAAAATTAAAATAGGAAAACAATTAGGAGCAGGATTGGCTGGGAATGATATTATAAATTTTTGTTTCCTACTCATTTGCTGTAAAGGCTGGAAATGTAGGATCTGTAATCCTTAGTAGAATTCAAATCAGACTAATTTTTGGAATAGAATGGCCTTAAGTTAGAAAATAATGTAGAAAAAATATTTCTTATCAAGGGTTAGAAAAAGAAATCTTAGAGATTTTCTTTCCTTACTTTTAGATATTTAGCAGATATTTCACTCATTTTGGAATGGTCCTTAATTATTCATGAAGTTTGTTCAAGTACTCTAGTATATTGCCTTATTCAGTTCAGGATAAGTTAATTTACTTCATTCCCTCATAGAGAATTTTGTAGATGGTGTAAAGTTGTCCTTTTCTTCCTTAGGTAAATAGAGATAAGGCTTGCTAGACTGGGTAGCCATGAAACTTTATAAATCTAATAGACTTTAAATAAATGAAATGTATGAATTCAAATAAAGTTGAACTATATAAACTTAGAAACATAATTTGTCCTCTGAAATATCTTTCAATTACAAGTGATGAAGAATCAGTGCCTAGTAGAGAAGCATGCTAGACCTAGTGGTGAGCTCAGTGCTAAATTCAGACTCATTTAGGATAATTTACTTAAGGTTTTTGAATTTCCATTTCTTATCTTTAAGATGAATATATCTTTATCTACTTCGTGGTACTTGTGGGAGACTGAGATCCTATAAGGAAAAGGCCTTACTGTGTTCCTAGCAGGTACCATCACAGAATGCTAGCTTCAGTCTTGAGAACTCAGGATAAGTTCAGCCCTAACAATCTCTATGACAACATCTAACATGTCACATAACAAGATGTGAGTGATCAATAGTGGGACTGAGTTCTCTAACATGAGCAATTCCACAGCAGATGAAGTAATAAGATGTACTTATGAGAACATGATGCAGAATTGATTTTTTTCTCCTTAAGTCATTTAGATCTCACTTTTTATCAAATGTATGGGCTTCCACTAAACCAATGAGTTTAGTCTCAATTTCTGTTGTGCTGTAGTGTCTGTCTTACAAAGTACCTGCTACTTACAACTCAGCTTTTAAGTTAGACTTTCTGTGATCCATTCAATTCCTCTTCCATCCGTTTTTAATTGTCAAATGGTACCTTAGTGTGGGCTACTCTCTTCACCCTCTTGGATTATGATATAATCACTTAGGTGTTTTCCTGACAGTTTATATTCTATAGCTGAGTTCAACTCTCATTTATAAATCCTAAGTCATTCCATTTACTTCTCACTGCATTTAAGATAGAACTTCCATGTATGTCCTGCATGCACCTCTGCAGTTTCATAGACCCCTCACTATAAGCTCATCTTGAATTCTTCCTTTCTTCCATAATTCTTCAATCTGAATGTTCTTTGAGTTCCGTGATGAACTTTTTTGTTCTTCAGGGTCATAGTATAGGCTTTTTTCTCCTTGAACAGCTCTTTCTTAGATTCTTTCCTATCCTGTAGCACTCAGGAGGAGACCTGTACCCAAAGATCTTTCCTCATCACCATATTTAAATGAGATCTCCTCCTGCTTTACTCTTAGATTGTTTTACAAATTTGTTTTACAATTGTTCTTTGCCTTAATCTTTGTTTTTATTACTTATATGTCACTCACTAGACTGCATTCACAGGATGCTGGGGATTACACCTGTCTTGTTCATTTTTGCATTTCTTTTTTTTTTATTTATTTTTATATGTGTATGAATGTACTGTCTGCATGTAGGTTTGTGCACCTATGTCGTGCAATGCCGCAGAGGTAAGAAGAGGGTCTCAGATTCCCCTGGAACTGGAGTTCTCCTGGAATTGGAGTTACAGACGGTTCTTAGCTGCCATGTGGGTGCTGGGAATCGAACCCGGGTCCTCTGCAAGAGCAGTCGGTGCTCTTAACCGCTAGGCTATCTCTCCAGCCCCTCATTTTTGTATTTCTATACTGAATTGTTGTTACAGTAATCTTGGTAATGGGTGACAAAGACATAAACAAATACAGAGGAGTACTTTTTTTCACCTTTGTTGGAGAAAGAAGCTGTTCCTTGTAGGAAGCTTTTTTTTTTATGCAGAACAGGGACCACGCAGCCCTGCTAAGGGGGATGGGGACACGGTAGCCCCTTTGCGGACACTGTGGGGAGCTGACCCCTCGATGCAGAGGCCAGCTGGCTACTTCCTGTAGCCCAGCCTAAGTGGTAATTCCAATTTAGGCTCTTAGCCTGGACCCACAAGACATGTGTTCCACTCTTGGCCATGACTTCTCACCTGCCCAGAGCCTGGACAGGAATTTCAGGCTGATGGCTGACTGCCTCCCTTCAGCCAATATCCACTCATACCAGCTACCCAGATTGGTGATCTGCAAAGGAATCTCTTTCCAACCCACTGGCCACCCGAATGAAATGTAGGCCTACCTTAACCTGTATGCGTGCAAAAATTAATAAAAATAATGGCTGGGAATTCCATGATGATGTTACTATGAAATTCAAATTTACTCCTTGCCACAGCTTGCTTTTATAAACCAAATGATGTCAGTTCTCAGAACCAATCATAAGCCCCCTAACTCTGCACCACTGCACAGAGGTGCCCCACCCAGCATCATGCACCTAGGCCATGCTGCTTGTTCTTCCTTGGGGCAGGGCCAGACCCTCGGTCACATGGTGCTAGTTGGAAATCCAGCCTGCAATTCAAGCTGGATTTCCCACAGTTCCTCATAAGAGTATGATTGCATAAACTAAATCTAATTACTGGCACAGACAGAAAATATATTTCTGGGCATGTTAAAACTAAGAAATCTCTTCCAATCCAATTTATTATTCCTTTATTCAAGAAAATCTTTTCCACAAAAAAAATGCATTCCATGCTTAATGGAGAATTGAGAAATATATTCAGATAGTATTTCTTGTAGGGACATTTTTTTTTTTTTTTTGGTCTTTTCCAGACAGGGTCTCCTTGTAGCCCCAGCTGTCCTGGAACTCACTCTGTAGACCAGTCTTGCCTTGAACTCACAAAGATCGGCCCTACCTCTGCCTCCCGTGTGCTAGGATTAAAGGCGTGTGCCACCATGCCTGGCTATGGGACATATTTTTTAAATTCATTAACTTAGTTTTGTCTTTAGGAGTGGTATGTCTGCATGTATGTAACTGTACCCATGCTGTACAGTGCCCGCAGAGAACAAAAGAAGATATCAGATACCCTGGAATTGGAGTTACAGATGGTTATTAGCCATTATATGGGTGCTAGGCTTTGAACATAGGTCTTCAGCAAGAAGATCCAGTGCTCTTAACTGCTGAGTCATCTTTCCAGCCCCACTGGGATATATTTTAAAAGTTCTGACATCTCTACTAATTTAGTGCAGGTCAGGAGGGTCTGAATCTACATCTTATTTCCATTCTCTGGGAAAACTTATACCTATTAACTTCCTTGCACCTTGCTTCCCACTCTCCCCAGCATCACAGAAAAGTAAAATACATGTTTGCTCCTGTGCAAAAGTCTCTTCTAGTGAACAAAATTAAACCTGTACCTCTCACTCTGTACTAAAATAAACTCCAAATGGATCAAAGACCTCAATGTGAAACCTGAAACTCTGAAAGTGATAGAAGAAAAAGTTAGCAGCAACCTATAAGACATAGGCATAAGAAAAGACTTTCTAAATCAGATAGCAGCTGCACAGGAAATAAGGTTGACAATTGACAAGTGGGACCTCATTAAACTCAAAAGCTTCTGTAGAGCAAAAGGAACGATCAATGAAGTGAAGGGGGAAAAAAAAAACACAGAGTGGGAGGAAACCTTCACCAGTGATACATCTGACAGAGCACTAACTTCCACAATATACAAACTCCTCAAAAAACAAAGAAGAAAACAAGTGACTCACTCAAAAGATGGAGTAAAGAGCTGAACAGAGACTTCATCAGTGAGGGAGTAAAGATGGCTGAAAGACATCTCAAAAAGTGTTCAACATTATTAATGATGAAGGAAATGTAAATTTAAATCACTCTAAGATATCATCTTACTCCAATAAGACTGGCTAACATCAAGAAAACAAAAGATACCAAGAGCTGGAGAGGTTGTGGGGAAAGGGAAACACTCATCCCCTGCTGGTGGGAATGTAAACTCATACAACCACTGTGGAAAGCAGTGTGGAGAACCCTTAAAAAACTCAAAACGAGCCTACCACCTGACCCAGCCATACCACTCCTGGATATATAACCACAAGACTCATCCTACTACAAAGATACATACACCTCTATGTTAACTGCAGCCCTCTTCACAATAGCAAGAAGCTGGAAGCAACTCAGGTGCCCCTCAACTGATGACTGGATAACAAAAGTGCGATACATCTATACAATGGAGTTCTATGCAGCAGTAAAGAAAGATGGCATCATGAACTTTGCAGCTAAATGGATGGAACTCGAAGACATTATGCTAAGAGAAGTAACATAGTCCCAAAGAAACAAACAGGGAATGGCTTCCCTCATTTGTGGATGCTAGTACCAAATCCCCCAACTGAAATACAAGCTGAGCAATGTTATTGTTATAGCTCTTTCTAATATTAATCTTTCTTTTTTTCTTTTTTTGTTTATTTTTTATGTGTATGAATGTACTGTCTGCATGTAGGTTTGTGCACCTGTGTCGTGCAATGCTGCGGAGGTCAGAAGAGGGTGTTGGATTCCCCCAGAACTGGAGTTCTCCTGGAATTGGAGTTACAGACGGTTCTCAGCTGTCATGTGGGTGCTGGGGATCGAACCCAGGTCTTCCGCAAGAGCGGTCGGCGCTCTTAACCACTAGGCCATCTCTCCAGCCCCCTGCTATAGCTCTTTCTATCTGAAAGCAACTGTGATGTTATAAGGTGAATCTCTTTATGAGCCCTAGAGTTAACTTACCACATACTTTCAGACATGGTAATTAATGTATATGGGTGAAAAGTATATATACATATTTTAGAGTAATATAAAATTAAAGGGAAAAATATGAACTCCTAAACATATATTGGAGTTAACATGCAGTTTATTCCTGGAGGACATAACTCTGGTACATGTATGACGTTTATATAGGCATATTTTGGAGCAATGCAAAGGGGAGAGAGCCACAACAACATAGGGACTGGGTCAAAGAACAGACTGATATAGTTAAATTCTGTGCAAAACAATGGACCTTTACAGAAAAAACTTTAAAAAGACTGAAGAAAGATGAAGGACATGTATGGCAGAATGCATGAACTGGGGTAGGGTGGGGGGAAGGGGAGATATGTCTAAACTGAGCTGAGAAATTATGTCTTAGACAAAACATCAATAGAAGTATTTTTAAAAGTCTCTTCTAGTAAAGGTGAGCCATTGTATAAGCTATGTGGTCCAGGGAGACCATTTGCTAATCTGGGCTGGCACATCCCCTCCATCTACCCTGTCAGCTTTCCTTCTTTCCTAAAGATGAGATAAATAAGCAGCTGGGGAGAGGCTCTGTCTTGAGTCAAGTAACAGTTTGCCTATACATTTATGGCTCTTGTAATCAGAGCAAGTTAGTACTAATATCTAATTTGATATAACTGAAGAAAGAAAAACTCCTACTTCTAAGTAACAGAAATGAAGTAATTGGCCATTGTAGCCCAGCAGGAGAGTGCTTAACTGGATATTAACCAGCATGAAGTATTTTAAAATATTTATCCAGCTAATTAATTTATTAATGTCTCACACATTTTAAAAGGTTTATTTTGAATATCAGGGTTCTTTCTGCATATATTAAAATATTTATTACAACAATATTTTTATTGGCAAATAATTCTTCTTTAAATTAATATTATTGGAAGAAATCCTCTGTACAGGAAACAAAAATAGTAACATTATGTTCGTCACTGATTTTGTTTCTATTCTTGCCAGCCTTGTTTCTCCTGCTGAAACATCTGTTTCCCACAGTGGTTTTTAAGGTAGCAGCCTTGTAAAATTGTTCAGATGGGTGTTTATGAATAGTACTACTTTGAGAATCAGTGTCTCAGTGGCTATCTCAGTAAATGTTATAATCACCATTAGCTTAATAATTATCAGACTGTTCACATTGCTAAGTACTGATGGAAGGAAAAAAGGCATGTTTTCATTGTTATGACCAGCAATAACCCTTTATACTGTAATGCTGTGTAATGTCAGAGTGGTCAAGTAGGCATGCTTCTCTGAGGATAAGTAAGTGGGGTACACTCATGATGAGGAACAGCAACACACCCACTTGATGTCCTCCATGAGACTTGACACTATTTCAATAAGGACAACAGTAAAGTGAGTTATCGAGAGAAAGAAAAAAAATATTCAGATATAGAAAATTCTTTAGACAATCTTCATCACTTTACTGACTTGTAGGGTTCCTTATCAAGCCTTTGGGAACCTGGTGATTCTTTTTCTTTTTTTTTCATAAATTTTATTGAATTTTTGTGTATCTCATACAGAATATCTTACTCATCTCTATACCTCCTTCCCCTTGGCACCCACTGGATTTGATGCATATACATGTGTGTATTTGTTTTCTCTAATCTCTGATCTCCCTTAGATATTTCTTTTTTTCACATAAATTTATTTTTATTTTTTTTAACAAATCTAGACCCGTGTTCCCACCCATTCCCCCACCCCGCCAGAGCTCATGCATTCTGCCAAACATGCTTTTCATCTCTTTCTCAGTCTTTCTCAATATTCTCCATGAGGAAGTTGACTGTTTTGAGCAGAAGTTCACTGTTTCAGTCAGTTCTTTGATGCAGTCCTTTTCTTGTTGTTGTTACTGTTGTTTCCAATATGCATTATGCCCAACTGCTTTGGACAAAAGCTCAGGGGGCCCTACACAAGAACCAGAAAAACAAACGACGAATGGTATCCCTCATCTGTGGATGCTAGTGCCAATTACCTAGTTGTTAGTATTTCTTGTGTAGGGCTCCCTTAGATTTCAATGCCCCAAATAGTACTGAAACACTGATGTTTTGTGTGAGTGGTTTTTCAGTTTATATAAGGGAGTCATAATTCCTAATTTCAAAAATAAATCTAACATATTCCTGATATTTTTTCTAATAACTGGAAGGTATATTCATTACACATATGATCTCCATTTCCTGTATTCGTTACATACATTCTTGTCTGTTCTCTCATGAACTACACTGAGGTAAGTATCCCTGTACTCATCATGTCTGCTTGTCTGTCCATTTGTTTGTCTAGGAATGACATGTTTGTTCAAGTATACTTAAATGTATGAGTTTGTTAGCTTTCTGTGAGGACTGTTTATCATTTTAAACTAACAGGAGCACACCCTGGTTCCTGTTTCTCCTCTAGTGAGTTAACATTTAATATTAGCCATATATATAATTTTGAGCATATAAACATAGTGTCCCTTCATTTTGACATTTAATGAAAAAAGGTGCACAGAAATTGTCAAAAGAACATGTTCATGGTCTAATAAAAATGTACTTACAGTGACCTGAAGAAAAGGAAGATATGTTATTTTTATAAATATTTTTATTTTATAAATACGTTATTTTATAAATAGAGTACAGTAGTATTCCAACTCTCCACATTTGTGATCATGAATCAGTCAGTCCTATGGAATCTGTAACATAGATGTGGTTTGATTCTTAGAATTTCAGTTCACAAAAGGGAAATTGTTTGTATAAGAATAAGATTACAGAGTGCTCAGCCTTAAATTAGATACCTATAGCACACCCTTCCACCCAAGGCTCAGATCCCTGTTGTTGAAGACCTGGTGTAAGCATGAAAAAATGTTATGAGACATCACTTGCTAGCTTACAACTGGCCTCTGAAATGCCAGAGAGCGTTACCAAAGGCCACTAAAGCAATACAGCAAAATATTGGTCTCCCTGAGACAAGCAAGACTCCTCCGTCAGTATCAGCTACACCTCAACAGCCTGGAGATACTGTGCAATAGTGTCAGCCAAGTGTCTATATATATCCCAAATCTAATTGGCTATTAGCTCTCTCCTTGGAGGAATAACTCACAGTGGATGCCACAAGCTTATGTCCTCTAGTGGTTAGGAGATGTTATAAGCCACAATAAGAACTTGTCACACTTTATAGAGGAACCACAGTTTGAGGATTAGCATACCATCCAAGCATCTGTGTCTATGCTCACAGCTTAGCTTGACATAATAATTAGTACTGCGGGGCTGGAGAGATGGCCTAGCGGTTAAGAGCGCTGACCGCTCTTGCAGAGGACCCGGGTTCGATCCCCAGCACCCACATGGCGGCCGAGAGCCGTCCGAAACTCCAGTTCCAGGGGAATCCGAGACCCTCTTCTGACCTCCGCGGCATTGCACGACACGGGTGCACAAACCTGCATGCAGACAGTACATTGATATACATACCGAAATAAATAAAATAAAAAAAAATAATAATAATTAGTACTGCTTAAATTCCTGTACATCCAATTGCTTGTGCTTTGTTAGTATGACTAAAAAGGTATCACTGGAAAAGCTGTCACCCATGAAGGGAAACAACCTGAACAGACTAGAGTCCAAAAGGACAAGTCCAAAGAAAGACTGTTTTCTTCTCACCCACTTGTGCCCCTTTCCCAAAGCCCAGGGAACAAATTGCGGAAGAGGAGGCGTGGTAGAATGTAAGGGCTGTGGAGAGATAGGGGTGAATCATGAGACTACAGGAATATAGTCTGGACTCCTAATTGATCAACATGCCTGTGCACACAAGCTTCTCCAGCTGGACTATGGGAACCTTCGGTTGTTCAAAATTTGGACATAGATACTTTCAAAATGCACCAATTACCCAACTGCATGACAAACTGAGTAACATCAATGTTATCTGCAAATAACTGTGTTATTATATTGTAGAAGCCCTTAAAAATAAACAAATAAAATAATAATAATAATAATAATAATAATAAAAGAAGAGAGAATGGAGAGATTGTAATGGGTGATCACGTCATGTCAATGTACAGCAGTCATAACAGCATGCACAAGACCTGTGCAGTCTCAGACCAGATAAGGACTCAGCACCGAGGGGTGCTGAGCATGAAGTCTCACACTCAGCAAAGCAGCTATGGGCTAATGATAGCTTCTGGGAGAGGGACAGTTGGTTTTCTTTTCCCTGGATAAGTTGACCATTCTGCAGTGGGTGGACCCACACAAAAGTATTTGGGCCTCAATTTGGACTCAATGGGAGAGAGAGACAGGAAGTAATGTGTGTAGGTAGGTGGGAACAGATATGGGAGAAAATAGTGAAGGAGTAAAAGTATCAAAATTATTATACAAAATTCTCAAAAAATTAATAAAAATATTTTTAAGTTTTTAAATAAAAGTAATTGACCACCAATAATTATGAAGTCCTTGGAGTCTCATCTTAGCAGATGAGACTGTCTTTCTAACACAGGGTCTCCTTGTAACCCAAGCCAGCCTGGAACTCACTATGGCCTTACAGATACTAGCTACTGCCTCCCAAGTGCTGGTATTAAAGGCGTTCAGCACCATGTGAGCTGATTTTCTGACATTTAACCTCTGAGGTTCTATTCATTTAATTTTCAATATTAAGATGGAATGCAGTGCTTCACTTTTTATGATATTGGCTAGTTAATGGAAGGTCAAATATTTATTGCAGTTGAATTTAGCTTTATGTCCATGAACAAAACACTTCTTACTAGTAAATTTATTACATAGCAAATGTGTGAAACCAAAAAATAGCATTGCGGTAGCTACCTGGATTGTATTTTTATTGCTGTAATCTTTTACCTTTTGTTTGTCTACATCTCATTAACTATGGAAATAAGGATTCTTACAAATGCCATTGTAACATCAGCTCCATAACGTTTTTCCTAGCCAGGCAGAGCTGCTTTCATTCTGTTTATGAGATCATAATGGCTTTGCCTAAGAAAGCTAGTCTCAATCTGCACTCCTCCGCCCCCCAGCTTTTTGACCAAAGTCATCTCTCCAGTCCCTGATGCATTACCTTTTGATGTACTTTTAAAATTATTTGAAAATTTCATACACACATATAATGTACTTTAATGAAGCCCACCCCTCATTACTACCCCTCTAATTCTTTCCTCCCCAGAATCACTATTCATTCCAAACTTCATGTGTTCCTTAAGTATATCTGAGGAACTTTGTATATTCTGTACATCCTGGCCTCCTTGTGTGACAGTCTCAAAATCTTTTCAAGCCCCGTTTTTCCTTCTTGTACTTTCTCATTACAGAATTAGACAAAAATGAAAGGGAATCGGCAAACATGCTTTTTTGTTATTGTTGTTTGGGTTTTGCTTTGGTTTTAATTGCGATAGGGTCTCCAAGCAGTCCCAGCTGGCCTAGAATTGCCTATGTGGAACAGTCTGGCCTCAGTCTCATAGAAATCTGTGTCTGCCTACTGAGTTCTGGAATTGAAGGCATGCTCCACCACATCCATCTACATTGTCTTCATTTGTGATTCAGTGATTCTAGGCATGACTTCTTTCAGCACCCATTTCTCTCTTATCATATGCACGTTAATAGATTACCTCCTAATACAGTTTCCTTGTTCACTCAGTTCGAAACTGCATTTATCCTGAGCCTGGCAGTTTACAATCACTCTCAGTGATGGACTATGTCCCCAGGAAGCTCAAAGTCCTTGATCTTTGTTTCCCACATCAACATTTTTAGGATCAATGATTAATTTTTCTACGTGTAAGGGTTGGGTTTTTCTTTGCTTTGTTTGAGACATGAAGGTCTCATGTAGCATGTTGCTGAGGATGATTTTGAACTGATTTTCCTGATGGGATTACAGGAATATATTAAGATACCCAATTTCATGTGGTGCTGGGGATCAAACCCAACATTTTGTGCATGCTAAGCAAGCACTTTACCAACTGAGCTGCATTCCAAACCTCTCTACTTCTTTTTTAATTTTTTTTATTAATATTATTTATTTCTGTATGTGTATGAATGTACTGTCTGCATGCAAGTTTGTGCACCCATGTCGTGCAATGCTGCGGAGGTCAGAAGAGGGTGTCAGATTCCCCTGGAACTGGAATTCTCCTGGAATTGGAGTTTCAGACAGTTCTCGGCTGCCATGTGGGTGCTGGGGATCGAACCCGGGTCCTCTGCCAAACCTCTCTACTTCTAAGGAAAGCAGTTTCTTGGCTTCTGTAATTCTGCACACTATAAAATGTCTCAAAACAAAAAATTAAGAATATACAATGTACTATTATATTAACAAATCCATCCTTCAGCCCTACATATAAACTTTAAAATAGCTGTCACTTTTTTGCTATAGAGTACTCCCAGCTAGGATTTTCTGTTTCTTTTCAGTAGGAACAATCTATTCAAAAAATTTCCTTCAATTGTGAAGATGACTTATTTCATATGATTTTATAATATTTATTATTACCTGTGTTAGTCACTGTTCTAGTCTGTCTTCCATTGCTGTGACAAAACACTCTGACTGACACCAACTTGGGGAGGAAAGGGTTTATTCAGCTTACATCTCCTGGGTCACAGTTCATCATTCAGGGAGCCCAAGGCAGGAACTGAGGGCAGGAACCTGGAGGCAGGAGCTGAAGCACAGGCCATGGAGGAATGCTGTTCACTGGCTTGCTCCCCTGGCTCATGCCCAGCCTACCTTCTTATACAGTACACAACAACCTGCCCAGGGTGGCACCACTCATTGTGGGCTGTGCCCTCCCACACTGCTCGACCATCAAAACAATACACCACAGATGTGACCACAGGCCGATCCAATGGAGCCAATTCCCCAACTGAGGCTCCCTCAACCCAGGTGTGTCAAGTTGACACTAAAGCTATCCAGCACAATTGACCCCTTGTCAACTTGACACTCAATACACATCACTATTAAACCACCACCTTTCCAGTTCTTATCCCCAAACTATGATGTTAACATTAATCACAACCTAAGACAGTACAAACTTAAAAGCCCCACAGTCCTTAAAATGTCCAAAGGCTTAAAAGTTCAGTCTATTGAAAGTCTCTTAACTGTGGACTGCTGTAAAATCCAAAACAAGTACTGTCTTATTTCAAAGGGAAGAATCAGGCACTCTCAAACAAAACCTAAGTCTATCAAGCAGCTCAAGGCTGGACACCTGGGACTCACTCACGATCTTCTGGGATCCAAAGGGTTTTGGCAGCTCCCCTTCTCTGACTCTGCCATCCATGGCACACATAGCTCATCTCGCAGGCCCAGACCTACTCCATTCCACACCTGCCACTGCTCTTGGTAGTCGTCCCATGGTCCTGGCATCTCCAGAAAGCTGGGGTCACCACTGAAACTGAGGTTGCTTCTGACCTCTCCTGATGCAAACCTCAACTTCTCTTCCTGACCCTAGGAATCCTGGTGTCTTCATTGCAATCAAGGCCGCACTCTGACCAGTGGCCTTTCCTGGTCTCTCATAGTGCCAGAGCCTCAGCTGCTGTGACCCCTTCATGCTTTCAACACTGGAACCATATAGGAGACTCTTACACGTTACCAAGTCCTGCTTCTGGCTTGACATAGAGGCTCGGGCCCCTTCTGGAACATAGCTTCTGTGTGCTGACCCTGAAGAAATTCTTCCCAGAAGAATTCACCACAGTGATGCTGGTCTCTTGCTACTTACAGATGATTTTTCAGCCCCAGCTAACCAGCATCAATTGTCCCAGTACAACAAAGATTTCACTTCAGGTTCTGGTCTCTTGTTACTTACAGCTGATTCTTCAGCCCCAGCTGACCAGAACCCACAGATTAAACAGTCCTGATGATCTCTGCTTCCCTTTGAAACTAGAAACATCACAAGTCAGGCCTCCATCTTCTACAATTCTTTCAGCAAAACTGTTCCAAGTTCCACAGCCCTGATCTTTAGGCATTCAATGATTTTTCTAGCACAAAGTTCCAAACACTTCCACAATCCTTCCCCAAAACACCAAGGTCAGGTCTGTCACAACAATGCCCCACTCTCTGGTACCAATTTCTGTTCTAGTTTGTCTTCCACTGCTGTGACAAAACACTCTGACGGACACCAACTTGGGGAAGAAAGGATTTATTCAGCTTACATCTCCTGGGCCACAGTTCATCACTCAGGGAGCCCAAGGTAGGAACTCAGGGCAGGAGCCTGGAGGCAGGAGCTGAAGCACAGGCCATGGAGGAATGCTGTTCACTGGCTTGCTCCCCTGGCTCATGCCCAGCCTGCCTTCTTATATAATACACAACAACCTGCCCAGGATGGCACCACTCATTGTGGGCTGGGCCCTCCCACACTGCTCGACCATCAAGACAATATTCCACAGATGTGACCACAGGCCAATTCAATGGAGCCAATTCCCCAATTGAGGCTCTCTCAACCCAGGTGTGTCAAGTTGACACTAAAGCTATCCAGCACAGTCACTTTTCTGTTGCTGTGATAAAACCACCATGATCAAGGGAACTTATAAAAGGAAGAGTTTATTTGAGCTTACGATTGACAGTTCCAGGGAATCAGAGTCCATTGTGGTGGGAGGCATGGTGGCTGGGGCTGGAGCAGCAAGCCAAGGTTCACATCTCACAATGAGCACAGGAAGCAGAGAGGGAGAGACTGGAGACCACAAGGCTTGTTAAACTCACTAAGCCTGCCCCCAATGACGTGCTTCCTCCAGCATGGTCACACCTTCTAAGACCTCCAAGAACAGTGCCACCAACTGGAGACAAAATGTCTGAATACTTAAAGCCTATGGAGGACACTCATTCAAACCACCACATTACCCTATAGAAGATAATTTAATTTTCAAATTTCAAGTATATTTCAAACTTTATAGTTAACCCAACATCTGGCACAAAGCATTGACTTTCAGTTTCTATGCTCCCTTCTGTCCAAGAATGACAGGGGAATAAGTGAGATGGTTGATGTGTCAAGACTGGGTTCTTGTACATTCTACTAACTCTTCCTGTCTTAATTATTCTACTCTACAAACAGGTTGGAAAATTCTGTTTTGGGAAAGCATGGGTGAAAGTCATATTATTTAGTGATGTGATCTGCTATTTGTTCTCATTTTGTCAAGATTATTCCATATTTATTCCTTCTTCCTTAACGTATGACCTGAGAGATCCATCCATGTCATGTCCCAAATGTAGAAATTTTTTTTCTGTCTGTTGATCCTCAATTCCCAAATAGAGTTGAGCATCAATCAATAGGTGGTTCAACAATACCTTGAATCCACCAAGAATTATATCCATGGTTTTTGCCAGACCCAAAAGCTGTATTATCATTTTGATTCACTTCTTGCCTGCTGAGGGGAGAATTCAAAATGGATTTGCTATTCTTTCATGCATGTGGTAGGCAATCTTGATGCCATTTTATATGTGAGGCTTGAGCACTTAGGGATTTTGGTATCTATGGTATCAATTTCCATTAATGTGAGAAGAAATCCCTGAGAAAAAAAAACAAAAATTTAACAGGCATAAATATTGATTTTGACTCATGATTTCACTTCATGATCAGCTTGTTCAGTTGTGGAGGACTTGAGGTAGGGCTGAGGTGAGTGTGCATTAGAGCAAAGGTTTTCGTGTCATAGTGGATAGGAATCAGAGAGAGAATGTAGAGGAAGGGGCCAAGGACAAGATACATCCTTCAAATGCTTGTTGCCAATGAGATACTTCTTCCATCCAGTCCCCACCCCCTCACATCTCCATGGACTCCTAGTAATGTATCAAATTAGAACTCTATTAGTGGAGTAATTTATTCATAAGGTAAGAGCCTTCATGATTCCCAGGTGTCTCACCTCTGAACAATGCTCTATTGAAAAACAAGCTTTGAAAGCATGAGCTGTTGGGAGCTGTTGCATTTTATATCCAAACCATAACAGTAGTCCTTGTTGGGGAAGTTCAAGAACTACTGCTACATGTGTAACAAGGAATGATTGTATGTAGTTCATTAATAGACATTTGAAAGTGCTTCTAGAGATAAAGTACACACAAATAACAAAGCAAGGAAGATATAACTGCATAAAACTGCTAAGAATAAAATTATTAGCTGGGTGTGGTGGCATGGTGCATGCCTTTAATCCTAGCACTCGGGAGGCAGAGGCAGGCTGATCTTTGTGAGTTCAAGGCCAGCCTGGTCTACAGAGTGAGTTCCAGGACAGTTGGGGCTACAAGGAGACCCTGTCTCGGAAAAAGAAAAAAAAAAAAAAGAAGAATAAAATTATTGACTTGAACACATTGCAAGGAACATGAAACATAATGTTAAATCAATACCAAAGTTTCATTTCCCTTAAATGTTGACATAAGATGATATAAGATGTGTGGTATGGGATATGTCAAGTTAAAGAAAAAAAGGAAAATGCTTCTTTCTGTTGGATCTACTAAAAAACATTCCTTCACCTTTCTTTTCTAATAGTGTTCTTTCAGACTGGCTTTTGGAGCTATTTAAGGATTCAAAATTTATTTCTCCTTTGATTATACATTCCAAATATATTTAATATTTTAGCAACACACATATACAAGAAGAATAGGAATTATTGAATGCTACAGAACAAGTCAACCAAAGAAGCTGCACAAACCATTCATGGCTCCATTATTCCCTGACCGGATATTTTCATGACTGGTTATCTTCACTGGGGTGGATGGGCTGCCAGGGTCCTCATTTGGACAATGATCCAGTAACAAAAGTAAAGGATGTGAGGCAGATTCCTGTTTACCAAGGCAAATTTCTGTTTACCCTCCTCATTCTTTCCTTATTTCTTCCTATCTTATCCTGGGCCCTTTCATGGTCCAAAGTTCTTAGCAACCATCTTATTGTGGATGAGTTTCCATCAAAAGCCATTGGTCATACTATGGAAAACTTCTTCCTAAAGCCCATTCCATGTGACCAAATTGAAGTAACATTTTTCTGGACTAAAATCAATTATACTTTCTTTGCACATATCTTCTGGCTTGCTTTTGCCCCATGTTGCACTTACTGTGTGAATCCATTTATTCTTACTAATCTGCAGGTTCACCATAGAAGCAATTTCACACCGCCCATGCATTTCTGATTAAAATGCTTTTTGGAAAACTACCATTTGTTAAAGTTGGTTAGAATTATGCTAATGCTTGTGTTGCAAACTAAATGAAAAACAATTCTGTAGACCAGGGATTTTTTTTAAGTTTTGTGTATTTCATACATTTCTTCTTCTTTTGCTTGTTTTTTTTTTTTTTTTTTTTTTTTTTTTTCTTCAAACAGGGACTCCCTGCAGCCCCAGCTGGCCTGGAACTCACTCTGTAGACCAGGCTGGCCTTGAACTCACAAGGATCCACCTGCCTCTGCCTCCCAAGTGCTAGGATTAAAGGCGTGTGCCACCATGCCCAGCTTAAAGATGGGCCTTAGCCACCATATGGGTGATGGGAATCAAACCCGGGTTCTCTGCAAGAGCAGTTGATGCTCTTAACTGATGAACAATCTCTCCAGCCTCTCATACATTCCTTAATCAAGTTAAAGATCCAATTCCCTTTCCTTGCCCCTCCCTGCCAGAGCTCCTGCATTCTGCCATACATGTCTTTCATTTTTTTCTCATGCTTTTTAAAATGTTTTGATGCTGAAGTTTACTATTTTGTGCATAAGTTTACTGTTTCAGTTCTTTGACCCAGTCTTTTTTGTCATTGTTCCTTCCAATTTATATCGTTCCAAAATATGCCTATATGGATGCCACAGATATTCCAAAATTATAACCTCTGAAAATAAACTCTGGTTAATTCCAACATATTTAGGGTTTTACATTTTGATAGTAGGATTGTGTGCAGGTAAAGAAACAATGTTCCTTTACTTTTCTACATTACATAGCAAGTTGATGAGTAATATCAGGTATTAATTATATTTACTAAAAAAGAAAAAAATAAACAGGAATTATTCAGTTTGCCTTCTTTTTTTTTTTTTTTTTTTTTTAATTTTTATTGATGGTTTTGCATTTTATACATCATTTTCCAATTATGTTTTTTTTTTCCTTTCCTTCCCCCCCCCACCCCCACCCCCTCCCAGTATGTATTCTGCCATAACTGTCCTGCATCTTTCAGGTTTATTTTTTTCATTTTTTAGCTATAAGTGATAATCCATGAGTATAAGCATCCTTCTGTGAAAACCAATCTCTAAGACTGTTGTGCCCAAACCCCCCAAAGTCCCACCATTCAGTGGAGGTTGACAGGTTGTTTGTCCAATCAAGTTGATCAAATGAGTGTCCAGACTACATCGCTGTAGTTTCACCGTTCACCCCAATCGCAGCCTTTACATTCTACCACGCCCCCTCTTCCGCAGATTGTTCCCTAGGCTTAGAAAAGGGGCACAGGTGGATGAGAAGTAAAAACTGTCCTCTCTCTCTGGAGCTGTTGCTTGGATTCTGGTCAATTCTGCTGTTTCCTTTCATGGGCTGACAGTTTTGTTCAGGGTAACCTTTCGATCCTACTAATGAAGCACAAGCAATTAGATATATAGGTATTTAAGCAGCACTAATAGTTATGGTAGGTTACTTTGGCATAGACACATATGTTTGGATGATATGTTAATTCATGAATTAATTTTTACCCCCTGATAAATATAACCGGGTCTTACTGTGGCTTAAACATCTCCTAACCTTAGAGGATGTAGTTGTGGCATCAGCCATGGGTTATTCTCTCCAAGGAGAGAGCCAAAGCCAATTAGATTTGGGATATACAGGCACATGGCTGCCTCTGCTGCACAGTATTTCCAGGCAGGTGAAGTGTAGCTGGTGCTGATGGTGGAGTCTTGCTTGACTCAGGGAGACCCGTATTGCTTTATTGGTTTAGTGGCCTTTGGGAACACTCTCTGGCATTCCAGAGGCCATCTGTACCTTGCCTGTGCGGTCTCAATACATCCCTCCCATGTTAAGTCAGGTCTTTGGCAGCGGGTCTTATCGCCTCTCCTCCTGCAGGTATCCCAACTTAGGGCAAGGAGCCCTTACCTTTTGTGGGGCCTTGGATTCCCTGGCCAACATCCCCCTGGTAGAACAATCCATTGCTGTTGTCAGAGCTCTGCACTATTAATATACTTTGCCTAAGTGCATAGCCCAAGGACTTTGTATTATATTTGTTCTGAACAGGAGTATAATCCTTTTACAGTTCTTATGTCTATTGTCAATTAAAGAGGCATTTACGGTTTTATAGGGTTACCTCTATAAAGTTGTCTCAATTTACAGTTGGAAATGACATCATCCTCGTCATATTTCTCCTGTTTCTATGGGGGGAGGCAAGAAAGTCATTATCAAAACCTTTGTTGCACCTAGAAGGTATAAGTTTCATTGGACTCATTATAGATAGTTGTTACATGTGGATCCACAGAGAGGGTTCGATGTTTATGGCAATCTGAGGCTTTTCTTCCTTTCAGTGTTCAGATGGGTCAACCTTCAGTTGCCACTTTTTGGTCATCCTACTCAATGCAAGCTGTATCTTTTTCTTTCTCACGTTAAGTTTGTGACATTTTGTCCTGTTGGAACAAAACAAATCTTTCCCCTAGTTAGTTTTAAGATTTGAATATTGCAAGGTTCTTGACTAGAAGGTTTCATGTCTGTCTGTACCCCCCCCCCCCCCCCTTTTTTTTTTTAACCCATGAGTCTCAGAAGACAGTTGTATTATACATAAATATAGGGTGGATCAAGGCACAGATTTCATCAAATTCACCCATGCTCGTTTTGGGTGACTATATATGATTAACTTGGGAAGCAAACTTAATTTTTGCTTTAAATCATCTTAAAGAGAATTGCTACAAGGTGATACTGTACAACAGAAAATTTAGAGAACATTTGTATTGTGCCTATCCCAAAGGTATTGCTCTAGAGATTTTGTGTAAAACAAATGTGGACAACAGCAAATTATATCTACATTTAACTCAGATGCATTACTGTTTTTATCAGAGTCTGTAAACCAATGTTGTTTAATATACACCTATTTACTTTTACTAAGTCCTAAAACACCCTGTAAACTGTAGACAGGTCTAGGTGAAACTGAGTACTGCTGAACTCATCAATTAAAATATGCCTTGATTGAATATTACATCCGTGTCCCTCTCCCACCCATCCCCCCTTCTCCAATTCACCATTTCAGTCCATTTTCTGATGCAGTTTTCTGTTGTTGTTCTTTTACTCTGCATCCCCTCTATGAGAAATATTTATATCTGGGTTGTTGGTACTAGCATCCACATATGAGGGACACCATTTGTCGTTTGTTTTTCTGGACTGTTTACTTCACTTAACATAAGTCTTCCAGCTCCATCCATTACCTGCAAAGTTCATGATGTTGTCCCTCTTTACTGCTGCATAGAACTCCATTGTATACATGTACCACTTCTCTATCCACTCGTCAGTTGAGGGGCACCTGGGCTGGTTCCCGCTTTTTGCTATTGTGAGAGCTGCATAAAATAGCTGTTGCATGTATCTTTGCGTAGTTGTGTCTGTGGGTATATACAGGAGTGGTATGACTGGGTCAAGTGGAGGCTCATTTTCAGTCTTTTAAGGGTTCTCCACACTGTTTCCATAGTGGCTGTACTAGTTTACCATTCCCACCAGCAATGGATGAGTGTTCCCTTTCCCCGCAACCTCTCCAGCATTTGGTAACATTCGTGTTTTCTGATCCTAGCCAGTCTTATTGGAGTAATTGATGTGATATCTCAAAGTGGTTTTAATTTGCATTTCCTTAATTACCAGAGATGTTGAAACAGTTCTTAAGATGTTTCTCCTCCCTCTAATTCCTCCTCTGTGAAGTCTCTATTCAGATCTTTGCTCCATCTTTTGAGTGATTCATTTGTTTTCTTTCTTCTTTGTTTTTTGAGTAGCTTGTTATACTCTGGAAATTAATGCTTTGTCAGATGTATCTGCTGTGAAGGTTTCTCCCACTCTGTGGGTCTTCTCCTCTCCTGTATTTGCTCCTTTGTTGTACAGAAGCTTTTGAGTTTAATGAGGTCCCATTTGTCAATTGTCGATCTTATTCTTGTGCAGCTGCTGTCTGATTTAGGAAGTCTTTTCCTACACCTATGTCTTGTAGTCTGCTGCCAAATTCTCTTCTCTATCACCTCCAGGTTTGGGGTTTCACATTGAGGTCTTTGGTCCATCTGGAGTTGGACCTTTGTAACAAGGTGAGAGGTAGGGGTTTAATTTCATCTTCTACAAGTGGTGATCAGTTTTGCCAACACCACTTGCTGAAGATGCTGTCTTTCCTCCATTGTGTATTCTTGGCCCCCTTGTCAAATATAGGTAGGTGGCTGAAATTGTATGAGCTCAGGTTTGGATCTTCAGTTTTATTCCATTGGTCCAATGGTCTGTTTTTTGTGCCAGTACCAAGCTGTTTTTATGACTATAGCCCTGTTAGTATAGTTTGATGTCTGGTATAGCGATCCCCCTGTATTGCTCTTTTCACTCAGGATTGCTTTGGCTATTCGGGTCTTTTGTTTTTCCAAATGAAATTGAGGATTTTTTTTTCCAAGCCTGTGAAGAAACTCCTTGGGGATTTTGATTGGGATTGCATTAAATCTGTACATAGTTTGGGTAGGAGGACATTTTTACTATATTTATTTTCCCAATCCATGAGCATGGGAGGTTTGTCCATCTTCTGTGTCTTCTCAATTTCCTTTTTCAGGGGTTTTAAATTTTTGTTGTAGAGATCCTTGTGTCTTTGGTTAGGTTTGTTCCTAGGTATTTATTGTTTTTGAGGCTATTGTGATGTGAAGGTCTCCTTGTAGTTCCTTCAGTTCTTGTTGTTTGTTTGTGTAAGAAAAGGTCTGATTTTTCTAGATTTTATTTGTTCTGCCACTTTACCAAGCTCTTAATATTTCTAGGAGTTTTTGGTTGAGTTCTTAGCATCCCTTAGGTGACAATCATATCATCAGCAAAAGGGATAGCTTGATTTCCTCTTTTCCAATTAGAACTCCTTTAATTTCCTTTTCTTGCCTTATTGCCCTTGCAAGGGTTTTCCTAGCTAATTAGAGGGTTGGTGACAGGGGGCAGCCTTGCCGAGTTCCTACCTTCAAGGGGAATGCTTCTGTCATTTCCCATTAGGGATATTGGCTGTGGGTTTCCTGTATATGGCTTTGATTACATTGAGGAATGATCCCTCTAGGCCAATTCCTCCAGGACTTTAAACATGAAAGGATGCTGGATTTTGTCAAAGGCTTTTCGCATCAATGAAATGTATGGTGTGTGGTTTTTTGTCCTTCAGTCCATTGATATGTTTGATGATGTTATTGATTTTCGTATGTTGAACCATCCTGCATCTCTGGTTTGAATCCAACTTGGTCATGGTGGTATGATTTTCCTTGATGTGAGTCTGTATGCGTTTGCCAGAATCCTGTTTAGAATTTTGGCATCTGTGTTCATTAGGGAGTGGGTCTATAGTTCTCCTTTTTGGTTGTATCTTTCCCTGGTTTTGGTAGTAGCGTATGCTGGCCTCATAGAAGGATTCCGGGAGAAGTCCCTCCGTTTGTATCCTTTCTAAACAATTAAGTAGTAATGGTTGTGTTGCTTTTCTAATATTTTAAAAATTCGCCGTGAAACCCCGGGCCTGGGCATTTTGGTGTGGGAGGCTACTTATTACATCTCGATTTCTTCCTGTACTATTGGTCATTTAGGCTGTCCATTCTTCTGTTGAGCTTTGGTGATTCCCAGGATTTCAGATATTCATCCATTTCTTCTAGGTTTTCAACTTAGTAGAGTTAGTTTTTGAAGTGGTCCCGTATGTTTGTCTGGATTTTTTCATTGGCTGTTGTGATGTTCCCCTTTCATCACTGATTCTGTTGATTGGAGTTGTTCCCTCTTTCTTTGGTTAACTGGGGCTAGAGGTCTGTTATCTTGTTTTATTCTCTCAAAGGAACCAGCTTTTGGATTCATTGATTTTTTGTATGGTTTTCTTTGTTTCTATTTCATTGATCTCTGCTCTGATTTTTGTTATTTCTCTTGTTTGCTCGGTTTAGGGTTCATTGTTGTTGTTTCTCAAGTATTTTTAGCGAGCATGTTAGGTCATTCATTGGGGCTTTTTTTTTTATGTAGGACTTAGAGCGTATAAACTTCCCTCTTAGGACTGCTTTTTAAAGTGTCCCATAGATTTTGCTGTGTTGTTTTATCATGTCATAGTTCCAGGAATGTTTTTATTTACTTTCTTTATTCTCTTCGCTTGACCCCTCATTATTCAGGAAGCGTGTTGTTTCGTCTCCATTGTTGTTCGTGTAGGATGTAGGGTTTATACTGGTTTTGCATATTGAGTTTTATTTGCAACTGTGGTCTGTCGAATGCATGAGATTATGTTCAATCTTTTTATATTTGTTGAGTTTTTCCCTGTGTCACCATACAATGGTCAATATTTTGGAGAATTCCATGAGGTGTGAGTAGATAAGTGTATTACTCTGAGTGTTTTTGGGCTGAAATATTCGATAGATGTCTGTGAGGTCCCATTTGGATGTATTTATCATTTAGTTGATATCTCTCTGTTTATCCTTTTGTCCTGGTTGACCTGTTCTAGGGACTTACTGGGGTTATTGAAGTCCCCTGTATTAGGTGTGCTGGGGTTAATCTTGTGCCTTGAGAATCCCGAAGCATTGTCTTATAAAAGTTTGTGCCCCAGGTTTGGTGCATATATATTATATATTGTGAATCTTCATTCTCTGATTGTTCTTTAATAAAGATGTAGTGGCCCTCTTTGTCTCTTTTGATTTCTTTGCTTTGAAGTCATTTTGTCTTGATATTAGAATCTCCACACCTGCTTTCTTTTTGGTGCCATTGCTTGGAATACTTTCTTCCATCCCATCACCTAAAGTTGTTTGCCTCATTGAAATTGAGATGGGTTTTTTGCTAGACAGCATATTAGATGGGTTTTGTTTCCTAATCCATTCTCCCAGTCTATGCCTTTTGATTGGGGTTTAGCCCATTAATATTTAAGGTCACAATTGAAAGATGGATGTTGATTCTCTTCATTTTATGATCCATTTGGGCTTCTAGCTTCTGATTTTGCTCCTATGGTTATGTTTTATAGTTTCTTTTCCTAGGTGTTTTGAGGATTGTTGCTCCTCTCTTCTACCTTTGAATTGCTTCAAGTATTTTATGAAGAGTTGGTTTTCCAGGACATGTATTCCATCACTATTCTTGTTTATGTCATGGACGAATTTTCTTCTCTCCTTCAAGTATAGTCGACTTTTTTGCTGGGTAAAGTATTCTGGGTTGGCATCAGTAGTCCCTTAACACTGGGAATGCTTTTGCTCCATGTTCTTCTTGCTTTCATGGTTGAGGCGAGAAGTCAGTTGTAATTTGAGGGTTTCCCTTTGTATGTGACTTGTTTTTCTTTTGTAGCCTCAGAATTTTGTCTTTATTTTGGGCCATTCTAGCATTTTAACTATCATATGGAGTGGGGTCGGTGTTTCTTTTTTCTGATCTTGTCGTTTGGGGTCTTATGTGCTTCTTGTATTTGAATGGGTTGTCTATTTTTCGTTGGGGAGTTTTTCATCTATTATTCTGGTGAAGATATGATCAATACTATTCTCTTGAGATTCTTCTCCTTCCTCTATCCTATGATACGGACGTTTGACCTTTTTCATAGTGTCCCCTATTTACTGGTTTGTTCCACGTTTGTGTATTTTTAAATTTTTCATCGTCTTTACTTGGCTTTTTAAATTGCTCTGTGTTATCTTCCAGATCTGATATTCTTTTGTTGTGCTTCTTCCATTCTACTCTGAGGCTTTTTCCTTTCCTTTCTTCTGATGAATGTGTGTTCTAATTCCTTTTAATTTCATCCTGTGTTTTTTTTTAGTATTCCATTTCTTTTTGCGCTCCTCAATCTCTTTTGGTGCTTCTCAAATCTCTTCTTGGTGCTCCTTACTTCGTTGGTTGGTTCCTTTTTCAGTTTTCTACTTCCTTTCGGAGTTTGTTTTTTTCTCCCTCTAGTTCTTTCTGGCGTTGTTGAGTCTGTTCATTTAGTTCTTTCTGAAAGTTGTCATTGTATCCCTCTAGGTCCTTTTTGAGCTTTTCATTCTCTCTCTTCGTTCTCTATATTTTTATTTTTTTCTCCCTTAGTTCTTCCGGAGTTTGTCAATCTGTTCCTTTTGTTCTTTTTGATGTTGTTTGTCATTGTATCCATCTAGCTCCTCTTTGAGTTTTTCATTCTCTCTCTTTAGTCTCTGGAATTCCTCTTTATGGTTCTTTAATTTCTGTGCATAGGTCTGCAATTATTCTCTAAGATCTGTCCTTGTTTCTCCTCCAAGGGGTTCCCATTGTAGCTGGTCTTCTCCAGGTTTGGTAGAGCTTGGTGCAGGGATTATCCTGTGTCTTTCCCAGGTTGTCCCTTTCGTCGTGTCCTGGCATGTGGGCTTCCCTTTTGTTGTTTAGATCACAAATAGCAGGACGGTTTTCTGGTTTTGCTCTTCCCTCCTTCAGATACTTTTTTGTTTTTGTTGTTGTTCCTTTCCTCTCCTTGTTTATGGAGTATTGACTTGTCTGCTTTTCAATTCTGTTGCTATATTAGGTATTGGAAGGGCCAAGCACTCCCTTTTGTTTCTGAAGGTTCTCCAACGGGGGGGGTGGGGGGGGGGGGTGTTAATGCCTGATCTAGCCCGCGCCCGGCAGCCTGCTCAAGGGCGCAGCCGACCTGGCCGCCGGCCTCTCCGGCCCCTCTGGCCCAGCGCCCCGGGTCCCGCCCTCAAGGGGCCCCAGCTCCCAAGCTACTCGCCCAAGGGTGGCTTTGGTATCCTGCCCAAAGGCGCAGCCGCCCTGGCGCCGGGAACTCTCCGGACCTCTGGCCCAGCGCCTGGTCCCGCCCTCAAGCCCCAGAACCCAAGCTACTCGGCCCAGGTGGCTTCTGTGTATCCTGCCCAAAGGCGCAGCCGCCCTGGCCGCCGGACTCTCCGGACCCTCTGGCCCAGCGCCCGGGTCCCGCCCTCAAGGCCCCAGCAACCCAAGCTACTCGCCCAGGTGGCTTCTGGGTATCCTGCCCAAAGGCGCAGCCGCCCTGGCCGCCGGAATCTCCGGACCCTCTGGCCCAGCGCCCGGGTCCCGCCCTCTCAGTTTGCCTTCTAAAGAGAGAATTTGTGCTAGCATCCACAAATGAGGGAAACCATACATAGTTTGTTTTTCTGGGACTGTGTTACTGCACTTAGCATAATGGCTCCTAGTTCCATCCATTTACCTGCAAAGTTCATGATACCGTCTCTCTTTACAGCTGTATAGAATTTCATTGTGTAGATGTACCACGTTTTTTTTTATCCACTTGTCCATTGAGGGACACTTGGTTTGCTTCCAACTCTTCACTATTGTGAAGAGAGCTGCAATAAACATAGATGTGCATGTATCTCCCTGATAATATGAATCTTGTGGGTATATACCCAGGAGTGGTATGACTGGGTCAGGTGTTAGGCTCATTTTAAGTTTCTTTTTCTTTTCTTTTTTTTTTGGTCTTTTTGAGACAGGGTCTCCCTATAACCCAAGCTGGCCTGGAAGTCATTCTGTAGACCAGGCTGACCTTAAACTCACAGAGATCCACTTGCCTCTGCCTCCCAAGTGCTAGAATTAAAGATGTGGGCCATCACACCCAGCTCATTTTCAGTTTCTTAAGAGTTCTCCACACTTTCCGTAGGGGTTGTGTGAGTTTGCATTCCCACCAGCAAAAGATGAGTGTTCCCCTTTCCCCACAACCTCTCCTTTGTTTTATTGATCATAGCTAGTCTTACCAGAATAAGATGAAATCTTAAGTTGGTTTTAATTTGCAATTGTTTAGTTATTTGTGATGTTGAACACTTTTAAAAATGTTTCTCAGACATCTTTAGTTCTGCATTTGTGAAGTCTCTGTTTAGCTCTTGATTCTATCTTTTGAGTGTGTCATTGTTTTCTTCCTCCTTTGTTTTTTGAATAGTATATATACTCTGGATGTTAATGCTCTATCAGATGTATCACTAGTGAAGGTTTCCTCCCACTCTGTGAGTTTTCTCTTCATTTCTTTGATCGTTTCTTTCACTCTACAGAAGCTCCTGAGTTTAATGAGGTCCCATTTGTCAATTGTTGACCTTAATTTTTGTGCAGCTGCTGTCTGATTTAGAAAGTCTTTTTTATGCCTATGTCTTATAGGCTAATACCGATGTTTTCTTCTATCATTTTCAGAGTTTTGGGTTTTACATTGTCTTTGATCCATTTAGAGTTGATTTTTATGCATGGTGAGAGGTAGGGATTTAGGTTTATTCTTCTGAAAGTGGTGATCCAGTTTTGCCAACACCATTTGCTGAAGATGCTGTCTTTCATGAAGCAAAATTGAGAATCTGAACCTGACCACATCCAATTTCAGCCACCTCATATTTGACAAAGGGGCCAAGAAGATTCAATGGAGGAAAGACAGCATCTTGGCCCCTTTGTCAAATATGAGGTGGCTGAAATTGGATGTGGTCAGGTTCAGATTCTCAATTTTGCTTCATTGATCTACAGGTCTGTTTTTGTGCCAATATCAGGCTGTTCTATGACTATAGCCTTGTAATATAGTTTGAAGTCTGGTATGGTAATTCCCTCCTGTATTGCTCTTTTTGTTCAGGGTGGCTTTGGCTATCTGGATTCTTTTGTTTCTCCATATGAACTTTAGGATATTTTTTCTAGGTCTGTGAAGAAGCTCAGGGGTATATTAATTGGGATTGCATTGAATCTGTATATTACTTTGGGTAGGATGTTCATTTTTACTATATTGATTCTTCCAATCCATGAGCATGGGAGGTTTTTCCATCTTCTAGTATCTTCCTCAATCCCCTTCTTGAGGGATTTAAAGTTTTCATTGTAGAGATTTTTAGTGTCTTTGGTCATGATTGTTTCTAGATATTTTTTTTCAGGTTATTGTGAGTGAGAAAGTCTCCTTGTATTCCATCTCCAATTGCTTGTTATTGGCATAAAGTATGGTTACTGATATTTCTATGTTAATTTTGTATCCTGCCACTTTACTGAACCTGTTGATTGTTTCTAGGAGTTTTCTGGTGGAGCTTTTGGCATCCCTTAGGTAAACTACCATGTCATCTGCAAAAAGGACAGTTTGATCTCCTCTTTTCCAATTAGTACTCCTCTAATTTCCTTTTCTTATCTTATTGCTCTCATGACCATTTCAAGCACTTTGAAAAGGAATAGGGGTAGGTGGCAGCCTTTCTGGTGTTCCTGACTTTAAGGGGAACACTTCTAATTTTTCCCCATTTAGGATAATGCTGGCTGTGGGTTTATTATATATGGCTTTAATTGTGTTGAGGACTGTTTCCTCTAGTCCAATTCCCTCCAGGATTTTATGAAGTAGCCTGTACGCTGAGAATTATGCAGTGCACCTGCACAGAGCTTGTCCCTCATTAACCTAACCTGCCCTAGGCAGGTGTCCATAGCAATAACTGAGTCACAGACCTGGGCCAATCACAAGGCGACATGATGACTGCACTAAGAGGAGAGCAGAATGCGAACAGTACATAAACCCTAACTTTTTCCCTAATAAATGAGTCTATGGCAGCTCACCTTCTGTCTGCATTCACCTGATTCCCAGGGTCTGTGTCTTGACTCTGCACCTCTCACCCCCTTTTGTTCATGGGGGGACCACGAAATTCCCCAGCAGGCCTGGGGGATTGACCACACTTTAAACATTAAGGCATGCTGAATTTTGACCAAGGCCTTTTCTGAATCAATTGAGATGACTGTGTGGTTTTTGTTTATGTGCTTTATGACATTTATTGGTTTATGTATGTTGAACTATCCCTGAATCCCTATTATGAATCCAGTTTGGTCATGGTTGATTATCTTTTTGATATGTGCCGGTATGCAGTTTGTAAGTATTTTGTTGAGAATTTTTGCATCGATGTTCATTGAGGAAATGGGTCTCATGCTGGGCGTGGCAGTGCATGCCTTTAATCCTAGCACTTGGGAGGCAGAGGCAGGTGGATCTTTGTGAGTTCAAGGCCTGCCTGGTCTACAGAGTGAGTTCCAGGACAGCTGGGGCTACAGGAAGATCCTGTCTTGAAAAGAACAAAAAAAAATGGGTCTCTAGTTTTCTTTTTTTGGCTATATCTTTGCCTTGGTTTTGGCATTAGAGTGATGTTGGCTTCATAGAAGGAATTTGGGATATTTCCCAATTCTCAGTCTCAATCTGTGAGATTTCCCTATTCTCTTGAATAATTTGAGTAGTAGTGGTTGTAGGTCTTCTTTAAACGTCTTATAGAATTCTGCTGTGAATCCATCTCGACTTGGGCTTTTTTTTAGTTGGGAGGTTTTATCAGTTTCAATTTCCCCTTTTATTACAGGTCTATTTAAGCTGTCTATCTCTTCCTGGTTAAGTCTTGGTGGATTCCATGATGTCAGGTACTCATCCATTTCTCTTAAGTTTTCAAATTTAGTACAGTACATGTTTTTGAAGTATTCCTGTATGATTGTCTGAATCTTTTTGCTATCTGTTGTGATGTTTCCCTTTTCATCTCTAATTTTGTTGATTTGGAGTTTCTCTTTTCCTCTTTTAGTCAGCTTGGCTAGAGGCCTATTTATCTTGTTCATCCTTTCAAAGAACCAGCTTTTGGATTCATTGATTTTTTTTTTTTTTGTATTGTTTTCTTTGTTTCTGTTTCACTGATTTCTGCTCTGATTTTGTTATTTCTTCCTGTCTGCCAGGTTTAGGATTCATTTGTTGTTGCCTCTCAAATGTTTTTAGTTGCAGTGTTAAGTCATTTACTTCTTTCTGTTTTATTTTTTTTTTAATTTTATTTATTTCTGTATGTGTGTGAATGTACTGTCTGCATGCAAGTTTGTGCACCTGTGTCATGTAATGACGCGGAGGTCAGAAGAGGGTGTCGGATTCCCCTGGAACTGGATTTCTCCTGGAATTGGAGTTTCAGATGGCTCTTGGCTGCCATGTGGGTGCTAGGGATTGAACCCGAGTCCTCTGCAAGAGCGTCGGTGCTCCTAACCGCTAGGTCATCTCTCCAGCCCTCTTTCTGTTTTCTTAATGTAACCACTTAGGGTTATGAATTTCCCTCTCCGGACTGCTTTTAAGGTGTCCCATAGGTTTTGCTGTGTTGTATCCTCCCTTTCATTTAGTGCCAGGAATGCTTTTATTTATTTCTTTATTTCTCCTTTGACCCATTAGTTATTCAGTAGTGTGTTGTTTAGTCTCCAAATGTTCTTGTACCTAGTAGGGCTCTTTCTGTTGTTGATATTAACCTTTATTGCACTGTGGTCTGATAGGATGCATGAAATTATTTCAGTTTTTTATATTTGCTGATGTTTGCTTTTAGTATATGGTTGATTTTGGAGAATGTTCCATGGGGTGCTGAGTAGAAAGTGTATTCTTTGGTGTTTGGGTGGAATATTCAGTACATGTCTGTTAAGTCCATTGGGTATATCATATTGTTCAGTTCAGATGTCTGTCTGTTTGTTCTTTGTCCAGTTTACCTGTCCAGTGGGCTCAGTGGAGTACTGAATTCTCACACTATTAGTGTGCTGGGATTGATCTGTGCTTTGAAGTCCTGCAGGATTGTGTTTATGAAGTTTGGTGCCCTAGAGTTTGGTGCATATATATTTATGATTGTGAGATCGTCGTGGTGGGTTGATTCTTTGATAAGGATGTAGTGACCCTCTTCATCTCTTCTGATTAGTTTTACTTTGAAAGCTATTTTGTCTGATATTAAAATAGCAACTCATGTGTTTTAATTATGATATGGCATGGGGAGTTTTATTTCTGATCTTGTTTATTTGGAGTACTATGTGCTTCTTGTATTTGTATGGTTGTGTCTTTTGTTCAATTTGGGGAAATTTTCTTCTATAATTCTGTTGAAGATCTGGTCCATGCCATTGTCCTGGGCTTCCTCTACTTCCTCCATCCCTGTGATGCAGAGGTTTGGTCTCTTCATGGTGTCCCCACTTCCTGGTTATTTGACTCTTGTGTTTTTTTTTAATTTTTTTTTATTAATTTTTATTTATTTCTGTATGTGTATGAATGAACTGTCTGCATGCAAGTCTGTGCACCCGTGTCGTGCAATGCCGCGGAGGTCAGAAGAGGGTCTCAGATTCCCCTGGAACTGGAGTTCTCCTGGAATTGGAGTTTCAGACGGTTCTCGGCCGCCATGTGGGTGCTGGGGATCGAACCCGGGTCCTCTGTAAGAGCGGTCGGCGCTCTTAACCGCTAGGCCATCTCTCCAGCCCGACTCTTGTGTTTTTAAAAAAATTTTTTTCATAGTCTTTGCTTGAGCTCTTCAGTTCTTCCACGTTATCGTCTAGGTGTGATATTCTATTTTCCGTGTCATCCAATCTGTTACTGAGGCTTTCTCCTGCCCTTTGCTGTTGACTGGATGAGTGTCTGATTTCCTTTTTCATTTCCGCCCGAGATTCCTTTAGTATTTCCATTTCCTTCCAGAGCTGAACATTCTCTCCTTTTAGTTTTTCCATTTCCTTTTTCATTTCAGCTTGAGTTTTTCAGTGTTTCCATTTCCTTCCATTCTCTCCCTTTAGGTCCTTGATTTCTTTGATTGCTCTATTAAGATCTTTGTCCTGGGTTACCTCCAGGGAGATCTCATTGTTGGAGTCTTCTATAGGACTGATAGAGTTTGGTGGGATTTATTATTTGCTTTTCCCATGTTGTTAATTTTTTGTTGTGCTCTTGGCATGTGGATTTGATTCGTTGTTTGTAATCTGATATGAAATTCAAGTGTTTCTTCACTGTGATTCAGGCCTGTTCTTTAGTTTGGTACTGATTGCTCCAGCAACCTGGCTGTGGCCTTGGTGTCCTGGAAGATCCAGGTCCCCAACAAGGTAGGCCAGCTTTCACTGGACTTGTGGCAGAAGCTGCAGGGACACTAGCTGCATTCTCAGCATCCCTGAATATCTGTGGTCTACAGAATTTTACAACCTGGTTGGAAGACATGCCTGTACTCAGAAAACTTTTAAACACCAAATCAAGATAGACCATAGTTAATGTACTTTATACACAGTATTTCAGTATATCTGATTTATAGTCCAAATTCAGAGAAATGTGAATAATAGATGAATGTTTTTCTAGGTGTTGAGGACAGAGCAGCACTGAAGGGTGAAGGGGAGATCTTTGAGTATTTTGCTTGAATTTACCACTATGTTTAATTTGCTCTTTATGGGAAACCATAAAGAAAACAGCTGTGGGCTGGAGAGATGGCCTAGCGGTTAAGAGCGCCAACCGCTCTTACAGAGGACCCGGGTTAGATCCCCAGCACCCACATGACGGCCAAGAACCATCTGAAACACCAATTCCAGGAGAACTCCAGTTCCAGGGGAATACGACACCCTCTGCTGACCTCCGCGGCATTGCACGACACTGGTGCACAAACCTACATGCAGACAGTACACTCATACACATACAAAAATAAACAAAATTAAAAAAAAAAAAAGAAAACAGCTGTAATCCAGGTAGCCCACTATGGGCAGGAAGAAAAGCCATACTATGAAGAATAATAAACCTCCCCTCTATCAGGCTAATATTTTTTTGCAGGCTAATATTTTTGCAGAAAAATCATGACTACATATAATAGGTATCCATTTTGAGGGGAAATGCTTTCTCCAGAAAAAAGAAAATATCCCTTTGAGAATGATACAATGTCCCCAAGAGAGCTTGGTGTTAGGTAATGGGGAATTTTTACTCTCTGCCAGGTAAAAGTTAGAATTAGGACTTGAATGAGTGGCAGGTAGGAAAGAAAAGCACCCAACTACATAGAATCGATATTGACCTTTACTAGTCAATGAGAAGTGACTACTGACCAGTGGGGGTCTGCAGTAACCACAGAGGCCAGCAGCGGGGGAGTTTAAGTAGCTTCGTGTAGGTGAACCATGTCACCGGAGTCAGGTACGGAAGGCAAGCCTGCATTCTTCCGCTGATAGATAAGGGTCTCTGGAGAGTTTGTTCGCAGGACCTTACAGTTGAGATTTATGAAGGTCCCAAAAGGGCTTGTTTGCAAAGCAAGTTTTCGGGGTTAATAAGGGGTCTACCTCCATTTAGTATTATGTTGTGTACCCTGTCTTCAGCATTGGTAATTATGGAGGCTCCCAAAGACTAAGAGAAAATGGAAATATAATGCAAAGGAAATAGCATTTTTCTTTCTTATTTTTTTTAATTGATGCTTTGTGTATTTCATACAACATTTTCCAATTCAGTTCAGGCATATATCCCCTTCCCTTCCCCCCACTCCATCCCTACCCATCCCAGATCATGCATTCTGCTGTAAGTTTTCAGCATCTTTCTCTGCTTTTTTGTTTTGTTTTGTTTTCATTTTTTTTAACAAGTGATAATTTGTGAGTACAAGCATCCTTCATGTAAAACCAATTTGCAAGCAGTTGTGCCCTAACCCACACAGCTCATGGGTCCCACCATCCACCAGGGGGGGCTTGTATGTTCAATCAAGTTGATCAAATGAGTGTCCAGTCTATATTGTTGCAGTTTCACCATTAACCCCATTCGAAGCCCTTACATTCTACCACGCCCCCTCTTCCGCAGATTGTTCCCTAGGCTTAGAAAAGGGGCACAGGTGGATGAGAAGCAAAACGCTCTACTTTCTCTGGAGCTGATGTCTTGGTCTCTAGTCAGTTCTGGCTGTTTTCTTTCATGGGCTGCCAGGCATAACCTTTCGATCCTACTCTATAACAGCTGGCTCCAACCTACAGCTGGAGAACGACCTCATCATCATCTTATTTCTCCTTATTCTATGGGGGGGGG